>VYZM01022924.1:690856-785011 GCA_013398915.1 Dromas ardeola | reverse complement strand
CCCAAAAAACAAAACCACCCAACTATTTTCTTTCGTGTCATTAATAGACAGCCCCAGAAACGGAATGTAAGAGGTTTTTTGTAAGTGATTACGTAGTGTTGCTTTTCTCACGTCTCCTCACTAGCTGAGAAGTCCTTCTAGACAAGTTTTGCCTTTGGCAGTAACTGTACAAAGCTGTCGACTTCTACTGGTTGTGGAGATAGATGACGCTGATTAGGAATTAAGAAGCAGCTCTGTTGATAAATGCGAGAGAGGAGATTCCAGTTTACTGTTAATTCTGAAACAAAATCATTAGGAACAGGAATTTTAAACAGATCTGATTTGAAGAATATACAGAGAATGCCGAAGGACTTTGTTTTCATGTAGTCCATGCTCAGAATAGAGCTTCCCTTTAACTACCTTTTAATAATATTAGTATTGGTCCAAGATGTTGCCAAAAAAGGTGGCAAAGCTAGCATTTTTTTTGTGTCATGGATGCTTGGATTGTGGGTATAACTGTTTCCCTGCTCTTCACACTGCTGCCCTTGTCAACCCATCTGTTTTCCTCTTTCTTTTTAATCGTAACTCCTTGTTACTTTATTATCTGCAGTTATGCTCGTTGATCTGAAACCTTCACAATCTAACTTTACTTAGTGTAGTATAAATACTAATTTTGGATTTCTTCACTTTTATTTAAATGCAAGGTCTCCTTTGGCAGTGTTTCTTTAGTTTGTGCTGTTAAAATGATTCATGACACCGTGGGTGTTTTCAAACATTTAATCCAGTCGGACAATGAGATGCTGCTGTGGGTTATTTGGCCCTCATTTCCTGGTTGGAAGGTGAAGATGGCTGGAGATGCACCTACTCTGAGATTTGAGATGGTGTATTTCTTCTGGTGTTTGCTATGGAAGGCTTATCAATTGCTAAGTGTCAGTCTGTTCCTCAGCAGAGTTGCATTCCCTATTTTGGTTGCTGCAAAAATATAAACCAAAAAGGTTTAAAGCAAGTTAGGAGTGTCCAAACAGACACCCAAACCACTCTTCTGGTGAAAGAAAGGGCAGAATTAATGACACTTCATGTCATTTCCTATAGGAAAGGCAGATGTCATTGTGTTGAGATTCTGGAAACATGTGTCCGATAGTCTAAAATTCTGTTTCAGACTCAAAGCCTCATGAAGTCAGGAGGATTTCTTCTATTACATTAGTGGTTTTTGGATCAGGTTATAAATATTTGGTGACTAGGCTGTCTTTTCCCTAGAGAGAAAAAAAGTCTGACTTCAAGGCTCGTATTAACTAGGAATGGATGTTTAACGCAGACAAAGCTTTTTTACATCTTTGTGCTAATACTATATAGTACATCCACAAATTCACCTTTGAACCGTGGCCTCCTATACTCTATGTCATTATTCTGTATGTTGAAACGATCCCTGTCCAAAGCGTAAACCACGTTCTGTGTTGCTTGGAAATAACAGATGCTGGAATCAATTTTGACAGATAGAGGTCATCACAGGGCATGCATTATGCATGTTGTTAGCAAAAAATAACATTTTTGAATCTCTGCATGGAACTCTGAGGGTCGTTCAGTGCTGTTCGTAAATGCAGAGCTGCTGTAAGCAATACAAGTCTCGGGATTTCGTATATAATGGGTATTATAACTTATTATGTACTATGTTAATTCTAAAATGTAACCTTCTTCCTTGACTCATAACTATGAGATTAGATACTCAAATGTGTGGTATGATTTATGAAATGTTTTATTTTTCTATAATGTAGCCAAATATGGTACTTTGTAAACCCTGACTCTGGCATGCTTTCTGTGTTTCTCATGAGCTACAATTTACATCATCAATTTGTGTTATTTCTGTGACCCGGAGCTGGGCTATGAAGACTTTTCTAGGAATCTGAGGGTTTTACTGGTTTTCAAGTGAAGTAAATTTCAGCTACTTATTCATGGAATAACTGAACCAGTTAGCTTTTTGATTTTAAGGTTGGAAGCTGCCAGGCTGGTTTTGCATCTTTAAATTAGGAGGTTTCCTGACAAAAGCTTTCAGTCATGTGGAAATCTGACCTCATGGAAGCCAATGGGATTTTTAATGTTAGTTATAATAATGCTTGGCTGAAATCCTGACCTTGTCCTTTGTGTTGGAATTTTATCTGCTTTTAAAGATATTAATGAATAACATTTTTGTGCCAGATATGTTTCCAGAAGTTTTCTGTAGTTGTCAGATACTCTCAGTACTGCAGCTGTGTACATCGCAATGGCAGTATCTCTAATGCTTATCATATTTCACATTTTAGTCATTAATGCATAATGTTTCTATACTGTTTCTATCACAAATAATCCATAGTTACACTCCAGGTTTCTGTAACATACTGCTTTTTCTTGTCTGTTTTATTATATTACAGCAAGTACTCAGGATTCTTAATGAGTGTATTTGTGATGAATCCATGCGCCAATTAAGAATGAAATTTCAAGATAGAGAATGACAGTATTCTAGGTCTTGTCTGTCTGAACTTCAGTAAAGCAGTTGGTGGACAGCCTCAGAGGAATTGATATGTTATGGGAGGAGGCTAAAAGAACTTGGCTCGTTTAGCCTAGCAAAATGAAGGTTAAAAGGGGTGTGATTGCTCTCTATAACTGTATTATGAAAATGAAGACAGACAAGGAAAAGAACTATTCAGACTGCTGCCTCTAGATAGGTGTAAGTTGGCCATGAACTAATTTACATTAGAATGTAGAAGATTCTAAATGCTCAGAGAATAAAGTTCTAAAATGAACAGTAGGAACAAACAAATTAGTTTTAGGATAGACTTACTAAACAGCTGAAAGATTGTATGGGCTGTTTCCTGTCATAACAATGGATGGGACTTGGTCCATCACAGGCCAGTCTACTTTGTATAAGGTCAGGAGGTGAAGTGCTGACCAGATTCTGTCCAATTAAATGTACAGCGTCTCAATTTTAATCCGCTAAACTGTTTCTGAGCTACTGTTATGAAATCTGTAATTGTATGGTGAAAAGAAAGCTGAATATTCTGTTTGGAGCTTTTTGACCCTACCTCGATTTATTAACCTTTCTTCCACGCTTAATGATGATATAAGGGAAGGTCTGTTTATCCGTGGGAAAATAGCTGTTCCAGAATAGTATGTGCGTCTTTCTGACTGATTAATTCAAAGATTTTTGTTAAGTCTTTTGTTCCTGGAAAAACTGATTTTAGAAAAAAATGTTTAGAATCATGTAGTAGGGACAGGGCCTTTTGATGATATTTTCATAAAACGAGTAAAACACATTAGTTGCACATTCACTGCTTTTATATCTTTGATCAATACAGGCTGTTTACGTGTGTCTGGTATTGCTGATATTGAAATGAATATATTCTCTGTGACTCAGACACTCCAGTTGTTGGAGAGTGAATTTACCTTCGGTGGTTGTACTTCGAGGTACGAAGTACTTTTCAGAATCTGAGTTAAATCTAATGTGTGCTTAAATAATCAGCACACATTAGCACAAGGGAAATAATAATTTCCCTTGCTTATACATGCATCTTGGATCAGTGGCCTTGAAGTTAGCACACAGTATTGTTACTAAAGTGGGCGAATGAAAGTACTACAGTAATTAATGAAATCACAATGATGCAATGTATGGGAATCCTCTCCATGTATCCCTGTTATTCCAGGTGCTGGTTTACGTAGGTCTGCTGATAGACCATATACATTGTGCGAGGCAGCGTGTATTCATAACAGAGACACCACCGAGCACAAAAATAACTCCTAAGTAGACCAAAGATGACAACTGGATAAAAGGATAATTGGATAAGTAGGTAGCAAAATTACAGTAGAAGAATAAGATTTCTTGGTCACCATTGTAGAGAGCAGCTGTAGCACATCAACGCTGTAGTTGTCACAGTTTCCGTATAATGAACTCTGTTAAGACTAAGACCCTAACCCGAAAGCCTGTTTAAGTGAATAGGATTATTTCTAGTGATGTCAAGAGGTGTTAGATCCCATCTTTAAACATTGTATCTGCCAAGGGAATTTTATAATCAAAATTGCTGTAGGATTTTACAGAATTAAGCATATTGATTTATACGCAACTATTCTAGGCATGATATGTTTTAATATGATTCGTTCTGTGTTACCTTTTGAATAATTCTGCTAGTTGGCGCAGCACGATTTTTTTCCCCCACATTCTCTTGGCTTTTCAGAGATGCCAGTAAGCGTAACTACCAGTGAAATAGAAATAAGAAGTTATTTTACACGTGTTTATGAGTAATAATTTCAGCAGTATAGTATCTTTAATAAAAATCCCCAGGATTTGCACTGAAAAGTGCATGAGAGTGTTTCTTGATTATCTTCTGATGAAATCAATACAAAGGTGGTTTTTTAAGTATAAACTAAATCACCTGAAACACGGTTTCATAACATGAATAACTTTCTGTGCATTTGTTTTGACTTCCAAGTATGTCTCGAAGATGAGTGCATGATGACAGTTTGTTTATCACATGTGCAGAGCTACCATTTATATCGCGATGAGGGGCTTTCCTTGTATTAGGACAAAGTTGACAGCTTTGAGTAGATACTTGTATGTGGCATTGCTTCTGTTTGCCACACAGGTGCAACGTTTGTTGATGCTGAATCAGTATTTGAAAGCATGTCAGCCTTCAATTGAGAAATAAGGCAAAGTCTAGTATTTACCTGAGTGGAATAATGGCTAACTAATAATTAAGGTGCTCATTTTAAGTATGTCATTTAACTTGAAGGAATGGTAAAAGTTATGGTGTCGTTTGGGTTGAGTAACGTAAGAACTGGTATTATTTGCTTAATGTTTTGTCAGCACTAGTCAGGACTAGTATTTATTCTTAAATACAGAGAGTAGTAATTATTGAAGGTTGTCTCTTTCATGTTTCGTATATTTGTATTTCTTACCACCGAAATTATAGTAGTGATCTTGCAACAGAAATAGGTTGCTGATCCTTTGTTATTAGAATTAAGTTAATAATGATTCTCCAGCAAGAAACTGGTTAAATATAGCAGTCCAGCTGCCTTGACTTTGCATGCTTTCACTCTTATTTTTATTTATTAATATACATTCTTACAAAATCTTACTTAACCAAAACCTTTCTGGTTAAGATTATAAATGGATATGGCCACTTAATTGGAGCATTTTTTTTAACATCCCATGTGCAGTTAAACCCAGGGCAATTATTATATGAAGTTTTATTTAAAGATAGAGGGAGAGTAATTAAAAATAGATCTGTTCTGTTAAAACGATGCTTTCCTTGGCAGTATGGAGTGGGGAAAAAATGCTTTTGTAAAAGCTTTTTAGTCTTTACTGTGGAGTGGGTGGTACTTCACTTGATTTGAGTATTCATGGAATATCACAGCACACTTTTTTAGTGCTGTCCATAATGCTTTGCTTGTTTGTTTTTTTTTTTTTTTTAAATGCCATGATAGTTACAAGAAAACCGAGTTACAGTACCCACAGTCTTCTCTTCCAGATGAAATCCTGTCCCCGCCATTTGATACATGTTTGTGGAGGGCTCTGGAACTGTCGTTGTAAACAGTGATTTAGTTCTTCGTACAGGCAGAGAGACTAATCTTTGTGGAAAATATTTGGTGTCTCAGAAATGGATTGNAAAAAAAAAAAAAAATTAGAATCTAGATCAGCTGTCTAGACGCAGCCAGTATTGATGTGGAAGGACTAGTGTGCAACTAGAGTTCTTGTCTTGAAAATGAAAGCTGAAATTGATCCAGGTTCTGCTACATGTACCCAAAAATATTATCAAAACCTGGAAATTTAAAAAAAAAAGAAAAGGTATTACGAGAAGCCTAGGAAGGGTTGTCATCCTTACTCTTTTGGACATGTTCACATCAGCAGTAGGCTTTTTGGTAACACTGATCTAAAGCTGATGAGATTATCCATATTGGTGTCTTTAATATTAATTCATCACAATTTTTGCCTTGAATTACAAAGATAATATTTGAACCTTATGCAGAGCTAGGAGTGCACATTTAGAATAAAGAGCCTCCATGGGCATGAAATCAGCTTTACCTCAGGAAGAAGGGAGGACAAAGATGTTTCTTCAAAGTAGTTCTTTTCTATTAGGTTGTATGTGGTATAGTACTAAGACATTGCCTTGGTGCCTTAGTTAGGTACCTAGTAAAGACATAGTGTCTCTTTGTTGATTGATTGCTTTTGTGGCCTTCAAATTTTACAAATTGTCATTAACTAAAAATATATGCTGACTTATGTTTTCTTTGTTTCTTTTTTTGTTTGTTTGTTCAGGTTTACCAAAAATGCAAGTAATTCGAAACTACAATGGAATACCACAGCCAGCAACACAAGATGGTCCACCATTGCATATCCAGATTGGAGACACTATTGAACTAATTAGAGGAGATGCACATAGCTTATTTTGGCAGGTATTGTATCATTTAGCAAATGGCTATATTCCATTAGTCACAGATATTAAATTCTTATTGATATACCACTCTTGTAACTTTTTTCCTTTTTGAACCACAAAAGAATATCTTTGTGTTTTACACAAAATAAATGTCTAATACAACTATTTTGACTTTTGAAGAACCAGTAGTTCCTATATTGTGTAAAGCTTTGTTCTTGCTGCCTTAGAGCAAAAGTCACAGTGAATAAATCTGCAAGAACATGGCATTGGTAGCAATCCTTCTAGTGAAATTATAGGAGTTAAGGAATATGTCTGCCACATAAACAGCAAAGTCCTGTGAATTTTCAGTCACTGCTTCTCTAACATAGCAGAACTACAAGCTATATTGGCAAAACCCAGTTACGAATATTAGTTTTATAGAGGAGAGAAATAGCTCTGCAAAAAAGAACCACACCTAAACTTCTTGATGACCTCTCAAGTCAGTTAAGGACAGTTCTTGCGTACATGGTAAAAGTATATTCTATTGATGGCAAAATTCAGTATCACGTGATTCACGTCACTGCTAGTGTTACCGAAATGTCTCTAAACGGATTCAAAATGCCATCTGGCATTCACTTTAAAGATAAATGCATTAAAACATGTCTCATTTTTCTTTATTGTTTTTTTTTAATTGTTCATACTAGAATCCTGCGTAAAACTGATATTATTGGATAAACGGAAATAGAGCTAAATAGAAGAACTTTCAGGATATTAATAGAACAACAACTGGGAAGCATCTGTCATTGTCTTGAATTGTTGTTCCTGTGTTTGCCTTTGTGATTTTCTTTTTTCTTTGAGGCCATAATAAGTTAATGAATATAATTATAAAAACTGCTTGGTCTGTTACATGAGTTGGGTCATACTCTTTTTTTTTTTTGCTGGCTTCAGTTAGGATTGAATCTTCTCCAGACTCTTCAGGACTGAATCAGTGAATTCGGTTCCTATGCCACTGCATCATCCTGAACAACATTTAACTGGGGGAAGTAATAAACAATATAATTGCTTTATCTATTTAAAAATATGTAAATAGCTGTAACATGCCCCCCCCAAAACCCAACAAAACACCAACAAACAAACACCCCTCCCCCCCCAACCCTCCAAACCTGTTATTTAGCAGACCATAGGTATTTCACATCACTAAAAATAATTTTTTTCAAACATTGCTTGGCAGACTTTTGCCTATGTAGTTTTATATGTAGGGCTTAGTTCTGCAAGGTCTTGAGTTCTGATCCAGAGAAGCATTTAAGCACGCTCTTGATTTGGGACTGGCATGAAGGCAATCATCTGACTAATTCACTTAGTACAAGCCAGAATTATTGTCACCTTGTGGGACTGATTCTGTTGCTGTGTTCATATACATCTGTCAGCTCAATCTACTGGAATTTATCTTAGATGTTATTTGTACCTATCATACTAAAGAATTTAGCTATAATCTCACTGTGTTTAACTAGCAGAAATGGGAAAGCGCATGAGCCTTTTTCCCCAGAAGCCTTAATAATAGGTTTGAATCTTAATGGAAATTGTCATCTCTATTAGCATCATTCAGGAATTTTTTTTTTTCTCACAAGCTGTCTTGTAATGACATCTGCATTTTAAAATGCATATTAAGAAAAAAAACCTGCAAAGCACAGTTCCCATTAAAATCTGTCAGTTTTATTCAAGAGGCATTTTGGAGTAATTTACAACTGACCTGCAAGACTAATATTAAAATGGATTTTTAAGTTAACCGTTGCCTAGTTTAGAAATTCAAGTGCTTGTAATAGATAAGTGTGTGTGGCTTAAGTATAATTTTTCATTCTTTACAGTCCATCAAATAAACAGCACAAGTAACTAAGTAATGCTTAAATTATAGCTTAAATGTGATCAAATGTGTTTTGAGAGACATTAAAGTTCTGCTAAGTTAATGTTTCAATGATTGTATAGCAATTATTGTGGTAAGTTGTGTAGTAATTCAAGACCGTATACACATATGAATCTACCTGTTATGCAGTCTGGAAGACAGGAGAAGTATGGGGTTTTTTTCTTTATGAAACAGTAAACACTTTTCTGAGAGGCAAACTGAGCAATCACAGAGAAATAAGAATGCTGGGATAAGGATTTCTGAATTCCATGAATTTGCTTTCTGCCTCTTCACTGCTATCATCCCAAACCTAAGCTTTCTTCAAAGAGAATGTGTAATATAGCGGGGTTGATACTGTCACAAGTTATTTACTCCCCTCAGTAAGCACCTGGCTGCGTATAAGGAGAAGGGTGGTCTTGTGCTGATACTAATGCGTCCCCTTATGCATGACTGCTTTGCTTTGCTCAGCCCAGGTGCAAGAGGAGAAGAGCCGTGCTGCCCGCCTGGCTGGTGCTCAGCTAAGGGCACTTGCGGAATGAAATACGAAAAGGAAGAGGCCCTGGGGGCAGGGGAGGAGAGAGGAGAAAACTTGCTTTTTTAAACAGAAATTTCAGACTCCTTCTCCGGAGCACTACTAAGTGTTTCAGCTGTAGTGGTGCAGCTTTGAAGTAGTCAGATTTTTATTATAGATGTGAATATTTCTCTCCTCTTCTGAGTTTGGTTTGAGTAAATTGGTACCTGCTTAACCTGAGGGTAGGCTTTCAGGGGTGCCACGGTGCCTACCATACCATATAATGTGATTCTAGTTCTACAGGTGTGCATTGCAATTACTCGCCATCCTCAGGCAATCATGTCTCTCAAGTACACCAAAAGAATACAGATATTTCCTGGACTGATTCTTTCCTTTTTCAAAACCAGCTTTTCTTTGATGCAGATTAAACCCATATCAAGTAGTAGCTATTAGAGATGTACTTCCTAATGCTTTGGTAGTTAGTGGTCCTGCTGCAAACAGCCAAAAGGCATCAAGTATATTGTAAATACACTTACGATATAAAATTGAAACATTGGGGAGGCAGCATGGTAAAAGCGCCTTTTGAAAGTGCCTTTTCTTTTTTCCCTTTTGTTTTGTAATTTGTTTTGTAATTTTTCATCTCTTTCCTTCCTCTCTTCACCACAGTGCAGTAAACAAAATGAAAATGGGAGAAGGACATGATAACTTAGAAATTTTAGCTGTTCTGGAGTTCTAGTTCTGTGCATGTCCAGTGAAGCTAATGGGCATTGCGTAGCTAAGTAGCAGGCAGCAGTCTGGAAATACAGAGCAAAAGTGTCAAATGGCTTCAGAAAGTCTCCTCATTAAAACAGGTACAAGGGTAATGAATCAGCCTCTAGTTTTGCTGAGACTGTCACTGAAAGAAATGAACCGAAGGGCTTCATTGGTCTTTATATATATGAATATGTATGGACACATACACGTAATATATATTTTAATAGTATATACATAATAAACATTTTAAAACTAGTTCTGTCCAGTCCTTTGCTTCTGTTTTTGAAATGACCATAAGCCATTACAGGGCAGTGTTCAAGGGAAATGCTTACTCATCAAACAATAAGCAATTAGCAAGCAGGAAACATAAAGCAGAAAGAAATTATTAGTAGAAGTGAAGTATGATGGCATAATAATTTTGCTGCTGTTAATGAGTTGATGGATAGATCTTAAATTTTAAAATCATCATCTGACAACAGGTCATGGTTTTGTGTATAATGACACCAAGCCTTGATGAATTTAGCTAGGATTTCTAAAGGTAAACAATATCACCTAGTCTCCTAAGGACATTATCAAACTATTTCTATGAGCTCGTTATTGATAGAGGATTTTAAATTGACCTGTTCTTTCAGCAGTGTGTAATAAATGAAACTCTGTTCTGCATAAGGATTTGCTTTTACTTAACTAAGAAAGCCGTCTACAGTTAATCTGATATGAAGCTTGTCTTCAGAAGACAAGGCCTTTCTTGGGTTGTCTCGCTGCTTATTACATTCATGGCTGTCCTGGTTTCAGCTGGGGCAGAGTTATGGTTACTGGGACAGCTGGGACAGCTCTGCCCTGTTTGAAATTGCTGATTTCTGTTTTGTGTGGGGATATTAGGGTACAATTACACATTTAGTGTTACAGAAACAAAATGCATTAAAACCCCAAAGAAATTCCATGTCTGTTTCTGAAGCATTTTTTCCCCTTTTAATTTTTTATGTTGCAGGTATGCCATCAAAAATAAAAAATAAATGTAACTTTCAAGATCTCAATGCTTGTGAAGTACTCAGTCTTACTCTCATTGCCAAATGTTGATAGTATATTATGTTTACAGTGTATTAGATTTAATGGAGGTTAGGCATTTATGTGCTTTTAAAAATCTGTCAAAGCACTTGTTTGCCAAAATAGACATTTTGATGCCTTCCTTATATGTATCTGTGCTTAGAAATTTTAGCTATGTGCTCTGTTCTGCTCTGAAAAATGTGGTCAGCATGGTCACAGCCAAATGTTTACTGGCACTAGAGAGGTGTTTTTATTTTGCTGTTCTATCTAGCTGAGGATACATTCTTCAGGAGAGCTTCGTGGTGAATTGTGAGCTGCTGAGGCATGGCTCTGTGATGATCAGGTCACTTCTGGCCCCAAGAAGCCCAGAGTAAATTGCTGGTCTTGCAACTTCGGGGCAGCAGTTGTGTTGCATAAAAGGCTCAGTTCAGGCCATGCCGGATGCATTTCTGCAGGTGATCTCCCAGTTGTGTGGGCACATCTGCAACATGTTGTGAATGTATCATAGACAGAGAGTTAATCTTTAATTCTGTTAGTATTCTTGTGCCCACCTGATTTCCAAGGATTTGGATCACTTATGGAAACCCTTAACTTACATAACTTTGTATCTGAATTATTAACCCCAAGTTCCCATTGGAGTTAGCATGAGTTCTCAGGTGCTGCAACTGCCGCTGCATGGTGGCATAGTCATTTTGGGAGTCTGTAATGTTGCAGTGTGGTAGCTCTCACTAGAGTGATGCCAACCGAGGAGGAAGTAATTTGAAGGAGACAACGTTAATGAAGAGATCAGACACTGGCAGACACTGACAGAATTGGGAGTCACAGCTCTCAGGCTCTGCGTCGCCTTCTTGCATCTCATCTCTCAGAGCTCTCAGGTGTATCAGCTATAATTATTACTTAATTATATAAATTAAGAAACAAGACAAAAAAGACAAAACCCACACAACTGTTGAGCAATGCTTTATTAGAATGGCTTTTTATTTTAGTTTCTTTAATATACTCTTATTGTCCTAAATCCCTGTGTCTGTATTATTATTTACTATTAATCCTGTTATGTCTCAAAAATGGAAAATTTTGTGTTTTTCTTTTTTTCTAGGGCAGAAATCTAACAACAGGAGAGCTTGGATTCTTCCCAAGTGATGCAGTAAAGCCTAGCCCATGCGTAAGTACAATTGTTTAATTCTGTTTGTCATCTTACAGAAAAACTGCCTAGTTCATACCATCGCTTTATTAATATTATCTTAGGAAAATCATGTTGTTTCTAGTTCCTTTGTGTTTTCATGGTATGTTCAATATTGCTTAAAATACAGCATTCTAATAGTTTTGGTTATCGGCTGTAAATAGGACATGTCAAGAAAACATGGTTGAGAAGCAGATTTCACTTTTGGGAATATTAAGAGATTGAACTGTCTAAAGAGTTTCCAGAATGTAGAACAAACACATTTTATGTGGAAATGCACTTTCTTCCGTCCCCAGCAGTAAGGTCAGAATGCTTTGATTCTAATCTATTCCCCAGTCATTTTGGGTTAGAGAGAGGGATTACACCATAAGTGGTGAGTTTAAAAATGTGTAAAACTAATATAAAACTTTGAATTCGGACTGCTTGATAACTTCTTTCCTTTCTTTAGGTTCTTACCTGCCTGTATTTCACACAAGGATGTTCTCAATCTAGAAAAGTTCAGGATAACAATAAGAAAAATTATTTTATAGTATGTACTGAAGAATTTTGCATACAGATGCGATGATGCATTAATATACTGTATGCTTGCTCCTTCATTCTCTGCCCTCTATAACACTGTGCATCAGATTACTATACGTCCCTTTGTTGAGATTAATTGATGTAAACCCATAAAACCAGGGGTGAATCATATTCCTTACTTTGCTTTAAGACAGCTTTAATTTCTTTTAACTTGATTCACAACAGTTTGACTTACTAATAGAATTGCTTTCATTACAGCAATCAAGATATGCCACTTAAATGGTTTATAAGTAGGTGGAATCAGCTGTGAGTGGCTGCATTTTGATATCCCTTCAAGGCTTATATTGTGCCTTAGTTTCTAAAACAAATATACTTGTGATCCTAAAGAACATAAATACATTAGTGTATCCTGAGACATCTTTAGGACCCTGTATTTTCAGAATTTTTCTTGAAGAGGGGTGCACGGAATATTTGTAGGTACAAGGTATGTTAGATTGGGTGAGAGAACAGATCTGGAACAAAGATGAAAATGTTATATGAATCATAGACTCATAGAATGGTTTGGGTTGGAAGGGACCTTAAAGATCATCTAGTTCCAACCCCCCTGCCCTGGGCAGGGACATCTCCCACTAGACCCGGCTGCTCAAAGCCCCATCCAGCCTGGTCTTGAACACCTCCAGGGATGGGGCATCCACAGCTTCTCTGGGCAACCTGTTCTGGTGTCTCGCCACACTCACAGGAAATAATTTCTTCCGAATATCTAATCTAAATCTACCCTTTTTCAGTTTACAACTGCTACCTCTCATCCTATTGCTACACTCCCAGATAAAGAGTCCCTCCCCATCCTTCCTGTAGACCCCCTTTAGGTACTAGAAGGCTGCTATAAGGTCTCCCCGGAGCCTTCTCTTCTCCAGGCTGAACAACCCCAACTCTCTCAGCCTGTCTTCTTAGGAACTTAGCCTGTCTTCATGTGAACTTAGCTGTATTCCCTCCACCCCCTGCTTATTGTAAAAGTTGTGGATTTCCCATGCCATGGTGTCTCTGTCCTGGATACAGGCAGTACCTGCTCTGTATTGGCATTAGGTTCTTGGAGCCACCCAGTCAGTCATTGCATAGTATCATTGACAGCAACTCTAGTAATGTTTCAGGAACTACCACTATACTTTAAAGCAGAGGAAGTGGGATATCCAAAGTTAAGAAAAATGCTGCTGGGGTGTTGTGAAGATTACTTTCTAGTGATAAAGCTTTCTGCTAAATTTAGAAATACACTACTTAGAGGAGTATTGAAAATAATACAGCTTTACAGAATGAATAAATATTATTCATGAAATGTTACCAACTGGTGTCACGATCAGAACAAAAAGATAAATTGATGCTTCACCACTGTTAACTTGGAAGGATGAAATATAAACATCTTATTATGATAAATGATGCAGTTAAAGATACTGAAACATCAATCAGGTTTTAAACATGCTATCTTTTACTGTTATTAAGTCTAACAGTCTTTACAGCCAGCTGATATAAAAATGCCCAGAAATAGCATAAAATACGTACATCAAGAGACTTTAGGAATGAATACTGAATGAAAAACTGCTGAGCTCCAGAATACCTATATTCCAGACTTTTCACAGATGTACCTATAAACAATTTTTGTCTCTTTGCAATAAGTAGTATATGTCAGCAGACATTTTCTGCACCATATGACTAATATCTGGTTCTTCCTAGCTTCCATTTTTTTCATTTCTATAGAGGCGTTGGATACATAGTACAGTATGAGCCAAGAGCTTCTGGAATAACATTTGATTTTACCGTATTTCATGACAATGAGCAACGCTTCTTGTGTATATATATATATATACACACCCATTCAAAATTAATGAAAAGGACTAGTCATCTATTGTTTCACTGCTCTGAAGGATAGACTTAAACCATCTTTGAATTTTTATATCCTTTCCAATGTATTAGGATACTCGACAAATTAAGAACGTTTTTTTTCCTACCTATGCTTTCTTCTCCTGCTGCTGAGAGAATGCATGTTATTTAATTAGTCCTATGGGGATAATACAAATCATTAAAGGTGAAATTCTTCTGTAGATGAAATGTATTATTGAAATATCTCGCAGCATGTAAAGACTTTATAAGTGCCTAGTTGGCCTTGAAATGTCTCATTTGGTCGCTTCACTAAAATATTTCTCGTAGGAATTAATTGTCAGCATATTCATAATCTGTTAACTTTTTTCCAAGTCTCACCACTAGAAGCAGAGGTCCCCAGGTAACACCATCAGTAGCTGTAGGGATGTGAAGTGCCACTGCTGCCACCAGTGGTAGTACCTGGCTGTGTAAGGCCCCCTACTCTTCAAAGGGTTTGCAGCCCACCAGCACTACAAATGCTGCTGTTTGAGAGCCCTTTGTCTACGGTATTTGGGAGTTATGCATGTTTCCTTTTTATTTCTCAAGAGCTAGACTAATTTAATGACTGTTTTAACAGCTGGATAGATTTACTGTTGTGCAAGCTGAACATGTGACCCTGGTTTTATTACAGAGAACTTTAATTTGTTCCACACCAGTGTCTGCTATGTTATTTGAAAAAAAAAAAAAAAAAAAGTAAGTTTTGGACCGTCCTGTAAAATTCAGTATTTTATCATGAAAATCTTTGAGAGTCATTTGAGTAAGTATTTATATACTTAGTTTGAGTGACCATTATATGAAAGGCAGTAAGTAGAGCGTTGTGCGCTCTGCAAATTTTGGTTCATGGAAAAGAATCGTAACAGTGCAGGGATGGAAGTTACATCTTGGGTAAATGTAAAGTTAGCCAAAACCCTATCCATCACAAAAACCTAAGCCATTTTGTTTACTTCTGTGGAGAAAAAGAAGTTAGGAGAGATACTAATTTAATTCCTAAACTAAGGTTTTTTTTTGAAAACTTTCTCAACTAGAAAACATTCTGAAGTTATCCAAGAAAATACTTGGCCAGTGTTTTAAGTGGAGCTTTGGAGTAAGTGCAATATATAATTCTAGTGTTGAGGCTTCTTAGCATGAAGGTGAGAGCCTTAAAATGGTGACATTGTAACTATTCTTACTTGTTTCAATAATTTAGTAATTATGCATTCCAGTAACTGTGCTTTTTTGAGGAAGTTGCAAGATAATGTTACCAACACAAGAGGTTGTAAAGATCATATTCCTCTGTACGTTCCCTCAACTCAGACTGTCTGCTGTCATCTAGTTTACAATATCCTGGTTCAATAATCACTTCATAGCTTTCTGTTCTGCTTTTTTCCATTCAAAAGGTGGCTTTTACTACTTTAGCAATACTGCTAGAATATACCATAGCATTTTGGAGAGGTTAACACAAAAATTTTGCATTACTTGACTCTCGCAACTTTAACTGCAGAATACTATAATATATGATACTATGATATAATATATATGATATAATGATATAATACATATGATACTATGATATAATATGCAGGGAGATGGGGGCTTTATGGTGTTGTGGGGTTTTTTTGGGGGTGTGTGATATGTTTTTGGGGAGGGCAAGGGGGAGGCTTTTTTTGTCCCGTCACTGGAGTTTATTTCAAGGTCAGGTCTAGAGACTTGATAAAGATCTCAGTTGATATCTGAGGTCAAGTTAGTAGGAGTTGTAATTGATTTTGATTTAAATTAATTTAAGTTTGTGGGCCCATATAATAATATTTTCCTGAGTTGACCTGTGTTTGGAAGTCTCTGTTGAAGACATTCCATATATCATAAATAAAAAAAAATGTGAGAAGAATGTTACTGGAATTTTTTCCCTATTTAGATTCCAGAAAATAATAAAACATTATGTGGTTTTACTGGAAGAAAAAAAGGAAATAATTTGCTTATCTAAGAATGTATGACATTAGGTCATAAGTATGCAAGATGTATGCTAAGCTTCCACTAAAATAAATTTTTCAGCACCTTGCAAGTTTAACACATTGTTTTAGAAGAGTAGGCTAACGGCAAAGTTTCATACACCAGTGGGAGGTGGTCCACATGAAATGCAGATTTTCATGGGGATCGCTGTACTGTGCATCTTGTGCACGTATGACCATTACCTATGCATACGTTTATGTATACGTAGAATGTCCATTTTGCAAACTGATTGTCATTTGCTTTATTTTTTTAAATTGAATTTGAGAATCAAATTCCATGCTTATTAAAATACAGTACAAGAGTTAACCAAGTCAAATACAAAGGCATGAGTGATGTCATACAAGGCAATCTATGCATTTTCCTCAGCTCTCTCAGGAGGTTATATACTGTATTTCCTTGTAGACAGTCTTTCTAATGCCATACATGAAGTGAGTTTTATAAATGTTACTATAAATTTGGCTCACATTTTAATGATACTTTTCAACAATATGTAGCATTGAGCTATTTTATGTATGAAATTTGAGTGTAAGCACTGTCAGAAAAACTTCTAACAGTTCTATTAAGTAAGAAAATCTATCGCAGCAGCAAAGAGAATATTCTGTACAACTTTTGGAATGGTATGGAATATTTGTCCTTTATTAATAAATTCCTTCAAAAGAAAATAAACTTGTGAACTAATTAGATCATCTGCTTTTTTAACTTGTTTCATCTGGATATTGACAGATCAGTGCTATCTAATTTGTGTTGATTAGAAAAAAATCTTGATCCTCATTCTCCTGTATCTTTTCCTGTCCTAGGTTCCTAAACCAGTAGACTACTCTTCACAACTGTGGTGAGTCCCTGTCTAGTATCACAAGAATCTCTTTGAAAGAAGCAGTCATAGAAAGACAACTGTGTTTACTGCCACTTAATTTATATTGGTTTAACCTTTCTAGGCTTCTGAAGAAGGCATTGTGTAATGGTTTAGGAAAGCAACACCATGCATTGCCTAAAAGCATTTCTGATGTAATAAAGTGTCCAATGATTTTGACATTTTGTTTACAACTCTGTAGCTGCGCAGCCTTAGTCCCAGAGGCCTAAGCAGATGAAATAGAATAATAAGAGATGAATATAATATGAAGCGTGCAAGTAGATCTTACATGTTAAGTGAATAAAGAGACGGGATACCATTGAATAAATCTTGTCTAGTGAATAATTCTTTGTTTCATTTAAAAAAAAAAAAAAAGACTGTAGAGATATAAAAGGATGGTGTATCAAAACTACAATCACTGCTGGTCTGAGGCTTTTGTAGTGTGTGAACTCTTTACCAGAATTCAACTTGCTTCTCAAAAAGCAGTGGTAACTCTGAGAGAACAGAACAAGCATCACTTATGTTCTTTCACTGATTTTATGCTCTGTCATTTAGACATGAATTCTGATTTCCTCTAGTTTGCCAAAAGTGAAATCAGAATCAGATCTAAACAAATACTGGTTTTTCATAACAAGGCAAATACCAATTTTAAATATTAAACATTCTATTTTAAATTAAGTTCTAACATTTTCTCTATTTATAATTTTGTTAGAAGAAAGCATATCATGGGCATCAATCTTTATCTTCTAAGGATTTGTAATACTTAACTGAAAAATGACTTTAGGCTGATACTTGCTGTACAAAGTCATGTATTATGCATATATGTGACATGCATTATGTCAAAATGCATGTTCCCTCATGTGTTTCATAAAATAATTATTTTTTTATTTAAAGCACCCTTCTAGTTGTTAGTGATGTATTAGTATGAAATTTTACATAGTAGTGTTCCGTGGTGTTGGCTGCCTTTAGACTACTTTCTAAAGTGGTAAAATAAGCATCATTTCCCTGGAAGCTAGGTCACTTTCCTCAATTAACAGTTTAACCTCTAGTTTTGCAAATAATTGTCTGCTGACAGCCTCTCATGAAGTCCCACCCAAACCAGCAAGGCAGAGCAAGGGCAACAAATCTGCTTATGCACTCAGGTTGCAGAACTGGTGACTTGTTTGTCTTAGCTTTCTTAGCTTTCAACTTTTAGCATCAGCTCTTTCAAATTTGGACATATTAGGCTGGTGGTGTGGGTTTGTTTTTTTTTTTTGCTTGTGGGTGTTTAGTCTACGCATTAAACTTTAGCATTTAGACATGATGAATAATTATGAAACCAAATAAAATAGTGTGTTTGTATAAATACCAAATTTTTGTGTAGGTCCTTTTTTGACCTGATATACTACTGGTGGCTGATTCTCCACTCTGTTAAGGTAAATCCCACTAGAACTCAGGGAGGTTCAAAGGTTCTGGACCACTGTTTTATTGTTTCACTTGCAACACATAATTCAGCAAAGCATTTGGTTTTACAAAGTCTTCAAGCCAGTAGTCATTCAGCTAATGCTCAGGCTCAAGTACTTTCCTTAACAGGTGTTGTATTCAACATGTGCACAAGTACTTTTCTAATTAAGTATTTCTACCCCCCAGTGCAGAATGTTTTTCATGCTTTATTCTTCACTCAAAGATCTGGAAGTGGTGTTTGGTTGCAACTGATATATTTTTACGTCCCCTTCATATGCAGAATATTGTGACTCTGCATTGCGTATTTGATAGACCTGTATTTGTAGCTTTGAAAAAATCATAGGCAATTCTTATTGTTTTCTGTTACAGGTTTGCAGGAGCAATGGAAAGATTGCAAGCAGAGAGTGAACTTATTAACAGAGTAAATAGCACTTACCTGGTGCGGCACAGGACCAAAGAGTCAGGAGAATATGCAATTAGTATTAAGTAAGTGGAATAAGATCTCCTACAGAAAGTTTTCCTGTTCTCATTTGTGTCTAGGTAATACTTGAAATAAGGAAAATAAAAACCTGTTTCAATTTATATAATCCTACACAGCCTTTAAGAGGGTCAATATAGAAAAACTGAAGTTGAAGTTGCTGAAAAAATACCCAGAACTTATAGTAGGAAGATAACAATGGTTTTATAATGCTGATGTAGCAAATGGGACTACAAAAATGATGGTCTAGTATATTGGGTAAGAGTAAGCAAGTGTTTGGTGTGTGATGTGATCTCCTTCTCTGAAGTGAATGTTTCACTGACTTCAGTGAGAACTTGTTGAAGCCCTTTTCATCTCAGACATTTCAGTAAAATGTGGGTTCATAAATTCTGTGGATGCAAATTATTGTGAGGGTCTTGTTCGCTTTCATGTTGTTTATCAAAATGAATATAAAAGCAAGAAATATATGGGAATTCCCAATTGGCATGAGCAGTTAGTTGTGACTTTTTTTCTGAATATAGATTAACTCTTCAGCTTTACTTTAATAAATATATTTAGTTAATTAGATGTCAACTTTGTTTTGGCACAAATATACGTTTTGTCTTAAGAATTTATTCGTGTGGTGTTATTGGGGCATGGCCTCAGGAAATTATTGATTGCATCTGATTAACAACACATTTATATTCATAAGTTACACATTGCCCACAGGTACAATAACGAAGTGAAACACATCAAGATTTTAACGAGAGATGGCTTTTTCCACATTGCAGAAAACAGAAAATTTAAAAATTTAATGGTAAGCATTGACTAGTTTTTTTAACAATGTGTGATTTTCTATGTATCTTTTGCTGTTAGTGAGAGCTACTTTGGTTTGTGAAATTACAGAAGCCTGTGAGAGTGAGAGATTTGATTGTGTCCATACCTACTAATAGGATAAATTTTTGTATTTATGGTTTATGCTCTAAGCAATGGTAGTATGTGCTTAAAATTACATATTTATATTTAGGACTGGTCTGTGTCCCTTGCAGTGATGTAGAAGAGAGGAGGAATTTGAATCCCATGCATCAGCCCACTGTGGAGTTAGGCTGAATCTTGAAAGGAGACTTTGGTGTCTTTGGAAGTCTTTCTCTATGTAGCAATGATCCCTAAAAGTAGCGAAGTGAAGGTTCCTTCCCAGCCCAGCACATGCACACGTGTACTGCTGAACATAACAATGCCTGTTGATGTGTAAGTTGAGAAGGAGAAGGAAATAAGGTGCAGCTGTGTCAGAGAGCCTAGAAAAATGTGGAACAGGCTTGTCTTCCTGGTCCTGGTGCACCAGGCAAAGAAGTGTAGCTAGAGAATGGGGGTGTCTAAACTGCTAATAGCTCAGAAATCCTTGTTGGAATAATAGTAATCTGGAGTCAATATCAACTAGTCTGAATTAAAGCAACTGTGTGGCTACTTTGAACTTATACTCTGTGTCAGCAAACCACTCGCTAGCAATCTATAGTAATAACACACAAAACATAGTCTCTGTCATTAATTTCACTCCAACTATAGGCATAGTTCATTCCCAGAAGTAAGAGTGTGGTGTTATAACTGCCCAGATCAGTGAGTTTTCAATGTTATGTTGGAGTCATCTTGTACTGTGAGGAAATTCCTTTTTTTGGACTCTAATTTGAAAGAATTTCATGATAGCTCATTTTGCTCAGACAAGACTCATAAATACAAGGTATCTGAATAAATTACAGTAGTGCATTTGTAAAATTTTACTGCTTAAGCATTTTCTGATGCATTGTTAAACGAAGCTCATTCAATATATTATATTTAGTGCAATCAATTGGATTAAAACTTATGCTGCGGCCTTCCTGCATGCATATCCAAGTACTCTAAAACAATAAATAAAAATGAAGGACAATGCAAAACAAGAGCAGGGAGAGAAGCTTTAAAACTGGGAAACCTTAGAAATTGTTTTAATTTAACCACTGATACTCTGTAAAACAAGAGCATCCTACGGGTGGTAAAAAATCAAGCAGAAATCTATGCTTTGCCTGATCCTATTTGAACTAGGTGGCCATTATGATGGGAAGAACATAAATTTCCTGATGAAGAATGCACCAAGCTGTTTCCATGCTCTAATGTCTTAATTTGACAACTTAAAAACCAGTGAAGTGTTTAGTGTTAGGGCTGGGGCCCCTGAGATCTTATGATCGGTAGCAACAGAAATCATGGTGTTCCTTAAATGCACGAAGGAGGGTGGCTGCTTAGTCTGCGAACGCTACAAGGGATTCGCTGGAGGCTGATGAGAACATGAGAGCGCTCTCAGGATCTTGACAAAGCATGGGAGCTGGAGTTGCAGACTGCCAGATACCTTCTTACGGCAACGATGCGCTTTAATGCACTGATGTAGGTTTCAAAATAGAGCTGGATGATCAGAGATATAAGTACAGGAGACAAACTTGGATAAAAAAGAAATAAAAAGGATATGCATTGCGTCAAAGAATTGAGAGGACAAAAGAAATTTCTAGTGTAAAGGCCTCATCACTACCAATTTAGCCTTGCTAGCATTCAATGAGGGAAGAGTCATTTCATAACTCAGTTTTAGGGTATTATGAAGTCTGCCCTTGAGAGTTAAGTAGGCAAGCGATAGTGTTAGTACTGTTTGCATGTGCTGTGGAACAACTGCTTTGTTCTGGGTAGACGCAAGAGAAAAAGTAACAGTGTCTGGAAGAAGTGAGGAACAAAAGTAGCCTAAGTAGAACTGGGAGCAGAGGAGAGACAAAGCCAGCAGCCATGGAAACCTAAAGTAGTGATCCGCAGTGACACAGTGTTCTGTGCTACTTTGGAGGTAACAAAAGTGGAACAGCTCTTGTACATAGTTTTCATAGTACATTTGAAAACCTTTCACAAGAGTAATTAAAATATGCTGAGAGTGTAAAGCAGGGCGAGGTGCAGTGAAAGGTCAGCTCTGCTGCTGCTGTGAATCATGGTGATGTGACAGGCTCCTGAGGAGCCCCATCCACACTGACAGGGGCTACTTACTTACCTGTGTGTAAGCTTGCGACTGTGATTTGTGCAATGAATGTTTTTCAGGCCAGCTGTTTGTCAACAGCTCAGCCTGGCTCAAAGGAGCAATAAGTGTTGACTCTGACAATAAGGTTTTGCTTAAAAAAAAACACCAAAACCCAAGCCCCAGAAAAACACCAACAAAAAGCAAAAAATAAACCCCAGTTGAGCGGCAGTGTAAAAGCAGTCAATATTTAGGATACTTGATTCTTTAAAAATAGACATGTGCTGTGGGATGTTGTATTATAAAATAAGGTCATTTGTATGATAAAACTGGCACTGACTGTACACCAGAATGTTGAAAAGGATGTGATTTCAATTTCTAATGGCATAGTATTTTTCCTTTCTGAAAGGAACTCGTAGAATACTATAAGCACCACTCTCTCAAAGAAGGCTTTCGAAGTTTGGATACTACTCTTCTATTTCCATACAAAGAATCTGAAAACTCAGTGGGACAAAGGAGTAACAGAACAGGTGGCAACTGTGAGTATTATAAATTTTTGTATATTATTTTCTGTCATATAAATGTTAAAAGGACAAGGTACTTTGAACATCTTCATTTTCCGTTTTTGACATATAACCAATTAATATGGTAATGCTTTTAGCTAGGATTTTTTGAAGCTAAGCAGATTCAGATCTGCCAGGAGGTTTATAAACATGTCTAGCAAGTTTGTCTTGCTGCCAAACTTAAAATCTCCCTGATATTCAAAAATCTATTAGGCATGCTGGTGAGAGATTAAACTGCATCCTGCCTATTTTTTTCAGGCATTTGCATACGCGCAGCTACAAGTGTTAATAATATCTGTGACAATTTCTAATCCTTGAAAAGGGATTTAAATAAATCAGTCTTGTAATGTAGCCATATGAAGTAGCATCTCAGTAATACCACATAAACTTCTCAAAAAAACTCCATTAGATTTACTGTATCGTAATGATTCTTATGCCTGCCTTTTAACCTTAATGTTTATTACAGGCCTCTAGGCTTCTGAAAGTTAATGAACTACTGTACGATATAAATAGCAGTTAAAAAGTTTTGAAGTTTAGGAACGAACTGAGAAGATTTACAATGCATGTGGTATCCTTTATTTAGCCTATTACAACTTAAGTGGAAGTTAGCATGATTTTTAGGACACATACACGTTCAATGTTAATGATAAAAACCACCACATGGCTGGCCTCTGCAAAGTATATAATGTTTCTAAGAGCAAATATTAGATTTGCAGTTCTGCAGACAATGGCTGTATCTTTGTACTGCAACAGATAGTAAGAGGAAAATAAAAATTAATGGGCGTTTTAACAATATGAAGACTGCTGTGAAAGACCATTGAGTCCCGTCTAGTCTTTTTTGTGATGAAGCTGGCTGTGTTACCTTCATTGGCTGTGTTTGTGAGCTCTTGTTTCCTTGCTTGCCTCTGTTCCATAACATTTCTGTAACTTTTTTCCTCTCCTACTTAAAGTGAAAATAAGTTAGGACAGATGATCGTAAGAAACCAGCGTGTCTCCGTGCATTTCATTTACTCTGTCTCCCAGTTCCTCTTTATTCCTTCCGTTTCTCTTACCTTTCACTGCTTCCCAGGACTTCTGTCAGTTGTCTCCCTGCTGTGCTGTATCTCAGTACATGTATGCTCTTGGTGAATTTCTGTCCCATCCTTTCTTCTCCCTTTAGCTTGCCATCTCCCTTTGCTTCTCTCTTCCTCATGTCATCTCTTGTGCTTGCCTCATCCCTTGCCTCCTCACAGCACTGAGGCTTTAATTGTTGAGAGGATATGCCCTGCTTGCTTTACTTTGCATTTGTTTTGGTTATTGTTGACTGTGACCAGAGCCGATTTCTTGTCTTTCCTTTCTTAGGCCAGTTAGAATGTATCTATACTATCCACCAATTTACTAGTCTGCAGGAACATTAGCTAAACCATTTCAAACTTTACAGGACACAAGGCTTATGTTACATCCTCATTACCTTCTGTCTACATACAAAAGAAAACATCTCCTTTTACAAGACCTTTTAAGTAATATATGGAAGAACAAGAGAAATGAGTGTGGGATGCTCTCATATTAGTCAAGGGGATGAGGAAGTGCATCTCTGCCACAGTAAATTTCAGCCCTTTAATGTTATAAATTCTGCTGGTGGGAAATGGCAAGTTTTGTCTTAGGCCAAACTGATCAAAAAACCCTCTCAATTCTCAGACTCCTCATATAAAATCTGAATAGATTTCCACAATTCTGCTATCCTACCTAGATTGACTCTGGATAACATTTTCATTAATGGATTTGACAGTTTTCTTTTAAAGTGTTAGCATGTGTGGTGTTGGCTTGTTTCTTTGTTTTTTTTTTTTTTAAGCAAAATTTCCATGATTAACAGCCTATCTGTGAGTCACGCTGCTCAGTTTTAAAGCTGTCCTTTTAGGTTTTACCAAGTTGATGTTAGGATAACTATATATCTAGGCTGTGTGAACCCTGCTGAGCTGAATTTGGAAAGAAGTTGGTAAACTTTAGGCTGCAGTTTTGTTTAGTAGAGGAAGCAAATAAGTCATGGGGCAGTGGTTGGACGTTGAGTTTACTTTGCAGCAGTCACTGAGAACCACCACACAGCTGTTTTTTTGACCTCTTCCCACTTAATCTGAATGCGAGAAAACAGTTGTTAAAAGGAAGCCAGAGAAGTTAGCTGAAGAGAGAGGGGCAGTTTTCTGTTCTTTTTTTTACTTTTTTTTTTTTCAGTTGTGCAACTGCTCAGTGTCACATTCACCATATTTTAACAAGCACGGCCTGAAGCTACTGAATGCAATGGATTTTGGCAGTCTGAAGCTGATTTTAAGGAGGTTTTGGGTTTCAACTCGGTATTTTGCACTGCACTATTCACGTGACTGTATCTGGATTTTTAATGAGGCCATCTTTTGAAAAGGCATCAGCTTCTTATTCAAAACAGCTGGCCTTTAGCATATATAATTGACAGAGTAAGTGAGAAGAGTATTTCTAAAGACCATGAGTTGAACCACTGTAGACTTTGGCAGAGTTGTATCATTTTCTGCTGCCAAAGTCTTTGAGCTGCTGTGAAATTGAATGGCAATACCAAATTAATTTCACTTTCTGGAACAATGTGATCATATTCATTTTTTTGTAATTGTCATGTTTTCATTTACCCATTGAAGGAAAGAAAATCAAGTGGCATTTCAGTTTACTTGTAATTTCCGATATGACTCATAATAAATCACCTTGTAACTTACATTTTCAGAGAATTTGATTCTCCCTTCAGCATCTACTAGATTTTTAGAACAAAAATCTTCATTTATGGAGCTAGTTAATTTGCCTTCCCACTTTAATTAGAACTTTGCTCTTTAGTCTCCTAGTCTTGCAGAAGTCACCCACAGTTTTGATATTTATTGTACACTTTTAATGTGGTTGTAAAAGCTGTCAGACATTTACTTTTCTCAATATAGAAAATCAAGTTAATTAGAAAGATTTTTGGGGAAATGGTACATTCTTTCTTCTTAATTGTCCAGTCCTAGGCTTTTCTAGACGTAATATGATCAAATCTTGTTTTGCTATACAGAAAAATATTAATTTTTACATTAGATTAGAGAGATGATCGACCATTTAATGAAATAAAGGCAAAAATGGAAGAAAAGTTTACATTCTTCTACAGAGTAGTTTTTGGCACTTTATTCCAATCTGATGATGCAGAGCACAATCATACTGAGAAATCTGAGTCTCCTTGATTTTAATACAACCAAAATCACAAAGCTAAACACTATTTGTTTTTCATCAGCTGAGACTAGGAGTAGGTACATTAGTTATCACATTACTCTACTACTTAATGCATTAACTGTGTAAAAGTATCTGTTAATAAAGTAAAATAAAACAAATGTCATCCCAGCCCTTAAGGAAACAAAAGAACTCAGCCTTTCTCCTTAAAAACCAACACCAAAACCCTTATCACTGACCTTTAAAAATAGACTAGTTACCTGTAGAAATCTAGTAGGATTTCCTTGCCCACATAGGTTTAGTTGTCCAGAATTTCATATGTAAACCCAAACCTTCAGTTATATCGGACAGAAAAATTCTCGAAAAATTAAGATAAAGTATGGCCAGGAAAGGACCAGCCACCCCCTGTGTAGCACCTAACCTGTTTTCACTGCTGCATGCTATAGTTGTCCTGTAGAAATAAAGGCAGTTATTTGTCTCTAAGAATGGGCACACTACTTCAGTCAAGGTGCCCTTTTGGTTTGTGTGACATATTTCCGTACCAAGCTGTCATGCGGGGTTACTAGCTCCAGTATCAAGGAGTCCCTCAGGTAACCTCATGCATTTTCAGATAATCCATTTAGTATTAGAGGCAGAGAAAGGATCATCACTGTGAAGGATCAGAAGGGAGTTCCTTGTGCGTGTGAGGCCCTGGAGTATATTTCTTATGTATTACTTTGAGATACTAACCTAAACTGCTGTTGGTTTATGTTGTGAGGTTTAACAAATAAGCCACAGCTTATGAACGTTAACATACAGTATCGGTCCTGTTTACTTTATGTTGGTAGTTTCATTGTCACAAATATATCTATACTCATCCAGGTAAGATGCACAAAACTATATCATTACCTCCACCATGGATTCTTTGGTAATTCCTTGCATAAAATAGTTCTAGTCGTCATTCCTGCAAATAACCATTGTGAAGCAAAATGATTTTGTTTCATGTGTAGTTGCAAGAATAAGTTCAGGGTAACAGCTGTATGTGATGAATATAATCCTACTACAATTTTAAGGAACACTCCTGGTCAGTCATTATAGATATTATTGGGCATAATTTAGAAGCTACATTATCATTTATCCGGTTGAAGATGGACTTCCCTTTCCAAATCACAGCTGGGAGCAAAGATCCCAATTTTATTAGACTTCATACTCTATATATATCTTCATTGCCTCTTCAAAAGAGAGACAAAATGCGAGAACACGTCAACAAACTGTAGTTACATTTGAAGGAATTTTAGTTCATTTCATCTAATTTTGTATTTAAAAATATATTGACCCTAGGTTTGTTGGCAATAGAGCAAGTGCCCCTCTAACTTTTCACCTGAGGAAGCTGTTACAGGGACTAGGATGATGTGCTGGTTCTGCCTAGGCCAAACTTAACTCTTTTTTTGCTTGCTCAGAGGTGTTCTCTCAAGTCAGGGAAAACTACAGAGACGAGGAATACTGTTTGGGCCTTAGAGGATGCAGTTTAGCTGTGGAATTCCTATTGATGTTAATGATTATCAGGACAAAATGCATACTTTTTCCCATGTGTATTATGAAACCCTGGTGTAACTGGTACTTAGACTATATTCCCAATTAAGGACGTGTGACTAGTCTTCCTGGACTCAAGAGGAATTCTTACATATGCATGAGTTCCTACTTTTTGTTCTGTTAAGAAGTGGGGTGCACACAAAATTAAAGAAGAAACATATTTTCTGTTAAATCTGAAGATATTTGCAAGAGTCTGCAGTTTTCATTTGCTTCTCTGAAACCCTGAATGGGTGTCTTCTTTCTACTTTACTTTTTGAAAAATGCAATTGTTAAAAATGAAATCATAGATCCAAATTTTCTAGTTATTATAGTCAATTTCCTTCCAGACATCCTTAGTAGGGAACCTTAGTTTCCTTATTATCAATGAATTATATAGTTAAAAAACTATTATTTAAATCTTGTGCCAATATTTCAATGTTCTTTTGCTTTTCTCTTTTTCTCTTTCTTTCTCTAAGCCCCTTCTTTGTTCTGTGGGTTTTCTTTTGTAACTCCTCCAGACTACAGCTTTGTTCCCCCTTCCTCCACTCCTTTCTGGTCAGGTACTGCTTTACTGCTTTTATATTTCTTCTAAATTTGCTTCTGTTGTTTCTGTGTGCAGCAAGCAAGGGAAGGGACGAATCTAATACTAAGGGACTAATACTAATACAGTTCTTATCTGACTCCAAAAACTGAGTTATTACCCGTTATTCTTGGAGTGTAGCAAAAATCAAGCTCGTAAACTTTTGAAAAAGTGTATACTGCAATAAGTTTGAATAGGTGTTTCAAAGCTCAATAGTTGCAGCAGATTCAATCAATGATCACTTACCTGTTAATTTGCTATGTAGTTGACATCTATGAGCTATATATATTTTAATGTATTTGTTCAAATGCACAAACCTGAAAATTTCACTGCTTATAGATGAATGATATATTCGTCCCATCCCTGCAGCAAACCATACTGCAGCAGCGTCCTAGAATACAGTAGTTTTTTTGTAGAAAATGCTTTCTTTAAATTCTGCATTAACATTGTTATTAATTTTACCCATCTGTTTTCTAAATACTGTTTTCTTTATTCTCATTTAACCATCCCTGGCTTTAATAAATGCAAACGTTTTATACTTAGAGACTGCATAAAAATGCTTGAAGTAGTAGCAGTGGTAGTCTCAATTAGTGCTTCAGTATGGCTGTGACGTGCTCTGGTCTCTAAGACCTGGTCTTCAAAGAAGTGAACTGCACCGCTGGACGATTCAAGAAGAATTTTGCTAGTAGGAAGGTAAATGCCTTTGAGGAGCAAAGGCATATGGAAGGAGCTACTGCTGTTAACGCAGCATTCACTCATGTTACACTGACACACCGCTGTGTACAGGGGGTGGAGGACTTGGCCTAAGTTGTGGAAATCAGGAGTGGGGTTGGCTTTTGCACGAGGGGAAGGGAGGTGTCTAGCATGCACGAACATGGATGTAGTCATAATCAAGATCTGACTAGGAGATCCGAGTGGGCAGTATGTTTTACATCTGCCCCACAGAGGCCATCCAAGCTGCTTAGTGCTCTGAGATGGATTCTTAAGGCTTTCTGCAGTTTCTAGAGGGGAAAAGGATGTAGGGAGCAGCTTGGTAGTAGAATGGCTAGGGTGCTTACTTGTGCTGAGCGTCTCTGATTCATGCCAGGGATTTCAATCTCAATGTCCTATGCTGCTCTTGAATGTTTTGCCTCTGTTGTTCACTGTTTTGGGTTCTGTTTTTTTCCATTTCTATCTTCTTACATATAGATTTTTTTGGAGGCAGATACTTTTACTTCCTTTCAGTAGTCACAACATTGACTCGGAATCCAAGCTTGAAGGCACTCTTGCAGTTGACATTTACTTATATAAAGTACACATTGTAGAAAAGATGAATAGGAAGCCGTTCTGGTATAGCTGTTTACCTGGTGGTCATGACATTCAACTGGAATGTCTGAAGCACTCATCTCATTTGAATTGGAGAACACAAAGGAGTTAAGTTTTGGCCCTTTATTGTAGGTAAATACTGTAAGCTTCTATCATTTTGGGTGAGGATAGAGGACGACCTCTTTCATTCAACTGCACAGTACTTGATCATAAAGTCGGTTCTTATTGAAACTGGTATCGGCTCCGTGAAAACAAAATTGTGAAGTGGCCTACAGTGATAGAACAGCAGTCAAGATTCAGGGTTACTTTAAGCCTATCACACGTTCCCATATATGGTTTCAACAAATTATAATTATTCCTTTTTTCCTATGAAAAACTGCTTTATCAGAAAATTCTTAAGTAACTGTAACAGTAAGGATTTAATGTCTTGCATATTGCAACATGCTGTGTAAAGTACTTCTTCATACAAGTACAAAATATTAAAGAAAAATATCAATGAGTAATTCTTAATTTAAGCTTATCTACCTGTTTCAATGGGATTTCATATTCTGCTGGATAGACCATGTCATATGTTCTTAGTAAAACCATCTTTTTAAAATAGACAAAGAATTTGCTTACATTAAATAAAGGAATATTTATTTAATGGATATTACAAGTATTTTTTTTTTTTAAAAGGATCTTCAGAGCTGGCTTAGTTCTGCTGATATGGAAGTTGGTAACCCTTCCCCCGAAGGGTTAAACTGTCTACTGAGCACTACTGGAGGTGCTGCCCATGCTTGTATAATAGAACTGAGCTTTGGTTAAACGGTGCAAGTAAATGTACATTGCTTCAAGAAGCATGGAAAGTAACACACAAGAGCAACCCTTAGGGGCTATGGCTGCAGAGTTATAAGGAGAGAGAAACAACTACTCACAGCTTCTATAATGATACATTGACCCTTGTGGAATTTAAGTGCGGGCAAAAACGTAAGCGAGACCAGCCTGCTGTGATCATATGGAGCCTCTTTTGTTGGCACACCAGTTCCCTCATCAGTGGCCCAAACTAGTATTAAAATTTATTTGCAGCATATCTATCTCACTGTTAATGAGAAACTTTTCCAACATACTCTAATGTGAATCAAAACTGACTATAGTTCCCTGTCTTTTCTTCTCCTGTTTGCAGAAGGAAAGGCCAGGTTAAGCAAAAGTGTATTTTTCTCATTCACACGTGTACCTTCTATTCACCTCCCTCAGATTTCTCACTCTATTTACTGTTAATCCTTTGAGCATCTCTTTCCTAATACACAAGGTTTATTTATTACTGCTTTCTCAGTAGTTTCCTCTTTTTCTTTCTTGCTTTTTCTTTTTTCCCCTCTTTAATTTCTCATTCACATTCTCCTGTTGGGTGCTTTCTTTCCATCAATCTCTGCTGTTAATCCCATTCTCTCTCTCCTTCCTCATTCTCACTGTAGCTATCCCCTTTCTCTCCTTCACTCAGTGTTTCTTCTCTCTCCCATCTGTACAGATGCCCTTTCCACATGCTGACTGTCTTCCCTCAAGTTTCATTTATCCCGGGACAGCTCTGGTTGGGAATTCAGGGTTGATAGTCTCTACTCAAGTTGGTTTTGGGACTATGTCACCAGAGAGATATGGCTAGTATTTTTTTCCAAAATTAGCACTGTTATTTTCCTGTATTCCATCATTCATCTGTCTTCCTTTTATATAGTTCCTATCATGAGCATCACTTTTATTTGAAATTATGGATGTTGGATTCTAAATTAATCTAAATTCTGCTACTTTCTGCCTGAAGGCTTTTGGAGATAGATGGTTTTGATTTCTCTTGCTTCTTTCTGCTTTTCCTCCCTGGGTTCACAACTTGAAAAACAGAAGTTGTCCTTTCCCCGCGATCTGTTCCTCCTCCTTTTTCTATCCTAAGTTTCCTTAGTATTTTCCCTCTTTATTATTCTTCCATGCATTTCTTCCCTCCTTAGTTCTTTTCTTCCATGTTTTCCTGAATTTGTTCATCTTTGCCTTGTGTAAATTCCTTCCTTGCCCCATTATCTCCTTTCTAGAATCTGAAATGATACCCTGCTCCCCTTCCATCCTGTGATGCTTTCCCAAATCTACCAGTGATATTGCTGCACATCTATGAATGGTTACTGACCTTACAATCAATAACGGCTCTCTTTGTTTTTTCTTTCACCAAAACAATTGCTGCCCATGATGTCCTCTTTCCTTGTAAAATTGATTACTGAAATCCTGATAAGGTATAGGACATAACATTCATGTCAGAATCTAAACAGGTAGCACCTGCATCTGACTTAGAGGGGGGGAAAAAGCATGTTTGAACTTTGATGTACTTAATATATCACCTAGATTTTTGCATCCTCTTCATAGTGTAAATATAAGCAATAAATTGAGATGCTGATTCTCTTTTGTATGGCATCCTGTACATCCTGTATCAGGTATCTGATAAGCATACTCTACATAAGCAGTCTGAAATGTTGGACTAAATTTTAGTGGCGTGATGTAAAAAGGGCATAATCTGTTGCCAAAACAGTTTTTTAGACATTCCATTTTTATACGAAATAATAATTTAAACATAGTATTTGTTGTTATTTTAAAACAAATTGTTTGTATTTTCTCTGTAAGCTAAAAATATTTGCATATGTAATGATTTTTATGTATTTAATACTGTTATGCAAAAGCCTCTGTTTCTATGTAATATCCCCAGTTGGGGTCAGAAGAAATCTTAAATACAAGCAGAGCTGATACTGTCAAGTTTTTCTAGCTCATTTGCCATGTTTTGTGTTCCTGATTTAAATTAAAGGCAACTAGCTATGAACATTGTTGAAGGTGTTGCTAAAACGTGAATCTTAATAGTATTTCCTAAAGACGATTGGGAACTTCTGAGAAATTAGAAAGGGTTCTGAGAAAAAAGGTAATTATACGTACATTATATGAAGTCATCCATTGTGTTCATATGATGAATTCTTCTGAAATCTTTCCAGTAGGAAGCTTGCTTGTGCTCGTAAATTCCTACCTACAGTGACTTACATAGGAAAACAACTGCAAGAGAAAATGACCTTACTGGAAAAAAATAAAAAATGAATGCTTTGTCCAAATAATCCAACTACAAAATGCAGTAGAGTAGTAGGTGTTTTTTCTAAACTGCTCAGGTTCAAAGGCCTTTATCTCGTAGGTGCTATGCCCACTTTCCTCTAATAGGAAGAGTCGAGGTTTTCTTTTGCAAGTTTGGACATTCTACATCAGGGTTAAAAGCATAATTTCCTATAAAATTATTTGGGAGGGGGGGCTTGGATTTTGAAATGAGTTTTTTTTTTTTTTCACATTTGCTTTTTAAAAATATTTCACAATTTGTTACTGCTTAAAATGTCTGGGCTTTACATTGGCAAAATGCTTACATATTGATGTAGCTTAAAATTTTTCAGTATTAATTTCACTGCAACTTAGAAAAAAAAGGATTTTTTTTCCTCATGAAAAGTTTTGTAGAATAAATTCATTGGTGATTTACAGAATAAACTCCTGAAAAGAATATATTTACATCAGCCAGTGTTCATGTGGATTGTAACAAATGATCCATACAAATTTCCTGTGGAAACTCTTTACTTTTTTGTTCATGCTGATGTTAGCTTTCAATTTTAAGCGCATTAATATTTAACTTGGAGGTTGTTTTTGAAAGAACAGCACCTTATTCTGTTTGTTTTGCTTCATTAGAGGTTTAAAGTTAAATCAACTGTAAACGCTAATAATTCTTTTAGAAAGAAACTAGTGACCTGTAAAATATGTTGATGCATGTAACTGGCAGCAAGTTTTATTATGAAGCACAAAAATACAATAATTGCAAATGGATTTAGCAATTTTCGGGTGTGAGATACTTTAAAAGGTTCATCTAACTTGACTTTTTTCTAAAAATAAAAAGAACTTTAAAAAAAAAAATCACATAAAATCCCTTCAATTTTTACACCATTCACCTTCTTGATCTGTATAGTGCAGACGCTTTCACATTTGCGTAAAATTAATGCCAGTGTATGTAGTGAAATCATTGTTTTCTATTTACAGTACTGCTATTTACATTACTTTTAGTAGCCTTCAATTAACAAACCGTAATAATATCAATGTCTGTTTCATTTCAGTGCTAAGTCCGAAGGTGATAGGCATTGCCATAGCCAGGTATGACTTCTGTGCAAGAGACATGAGAGAACTGTCCTTATTGAAAGGGGATGTTGTCAAAATTTATACAAAGATGAGTGCGAACGGCTGGTGGAGAGGTGAAGTAAATGGAAGGGTAAGGTTGTTTGGCTTTTTTTCATTGTTTTATTTCTGCCTTCACTGATGGTGATTTTGTAAAAAAATTAGGTGTGTTCCTACATCATAAACGTTCTTTGTATATTTAAATTCACAAGATACAACATGTTCTCATCTCTGTTTTATAGGAACCAGGCAGAAGTCTTGCCAGGCAGCTTTCCCAGGATCTAAATTAATTGGTTATTTAATGTGACCTACCAGGCTGAATATTTGGGCAAGATGATATGGTTGGAAAATAACCAGGATTAATAGTACATCTACAGCTGAAGTTTCTTAAACTCTGTCGCACACATGTATTTGGGGTCAAAAGCTCAGGTTCCTGGTGCTGTGGAAGTCTGTTTAGCAGTTTAACACAGAATGATTTCCACATCTTTCTGCCAGACTCTAATGCAATGGAATCAGCCACCTTTTTTATAGGAGGCTGTTTCTTTCAACTCTGAAAATGTGGCTCATGTGAAGTGGCATATTTAGCAGGGATTTTTACAAAGTCACTTTACACTGCACTCTTAGACTTGCATGGAAGTAAAGTTTTGGGGTTGATCTGTAAAGGCAATATTGTTTCAATCTTAGTGTACTGCTTTTTAATGCAGATTAGTCAGAAGTATTTGAGGCTGCTGTTTCCATGTCTAAAGGGCTGAGATGCAGGGTCAAGGAATGCGAGGTGAAAGAAAGTAGATTGGCTGGAAGCTGGAAATGCCAGTTGCAAGTCCAGTTGAGGTAGATGTCCAGATTTACCGCTTTATGCAATTTTGAGAACTTTTTTTTTAATGTACATGAGCCTGGTTACGATCTTAAAGTGGAATGGTCAGTTATACAAGAAGAAATAGGGAAGCAGAAGAAATAACGGTTATCCTGTATACATTTTACACGTGAAGGAAACTGAGCCTCTCATTCTAATGCAGCTACCCCCATCCTAAGGGATGCCCTGTTATATACTAGCGTTCTTTCTGATGGCTTTCACAGCCTGGAGTTCAGATCATGGGCTCACCTCTGGACATATTTTGGCAAGGTAGTCTATATAGTCTTATAAAGAAGTCTGAGTGAAAAACTTAAAGGGAATAGTTAAGACAATAAGAAATACAGGACATTGTTTCCCTGTATCTTACACAATCCTTATTTGACACATCATTAATTTCAGAATGGAGATAGCATTATAACTTATGAAGTGTAAAACTCTGGACTCTGCCTTCCAGTTCTGTCTTATTTAACACTCCTGTTAGTGGCAATGGAATTCAACTCCATTTAGTACAATCAAATCAGTCGCTATTTCCTTTGGAAGAGGATTCACTGGACCTGACTGAAACCTGTTAAATATTTAACTACTCATTCAAAAAATAGCAGCATCCTGCCTGTAGTAAAACTACTTCTGCTCTTGGCATTTCTAGACATTTTTTCTGAATGCTTAGACTTCCAGTTTGGGCAAAAGGGCTTTTTTTTGGGGGGAGAGCGGGATTTAGTCTCCAAATCACCATATCTGCAAGTTATTCTTTTACTTGGGGTACTTACCCTAACTGTGGCAGGTCAGTCAAGTTTATCTTTGTAATTATCTTTGTAATCTTATATTTACTAAACAGATCCATCCTTGTTTTGGCTAGTTCAGCCATTTAAAAAAAAACCCTGTGCATCTCATGTGTTATTTTGTTCTGCTTTTTCCATTTTTAGGTGGGCTGGTTTCCATCAACTTACGTTGAAGAGGACGAATGAATTAAAAACTTTCCTCTGCTGACCAGCAGTTTCAGGGATTTTAAAAATTTAATATCTTCAAAGTGTTATTGGTCTTGTTAAGTATTTAAACAGCAGCATTTTTGTCTGTCTGAACCTTCCAGTCTTAATGTTGGGATTTATACAGAAGTTTGTGCTGACAGATTATTACCTTGCCCAGAGCTGTGCAAGAAACAACCTGCTGGTTTGCAGTCGCTGGGGATCAGTACAAAGTCCAACCCTCACCTTCCCAGAAGATCTCTGGAAAACAATTTTCTTTATGCTCCTTTTCATTTCACCCTGTACTACACCATGAATACTAGCTATGGCTGAATATTTAATAAGTCTCTTTTCTTCTAGCTAACATCTATGATGGTACAAGGAGATGAAGGCTTATTATTCCTTATCACTGCATGCAGAAAACAGAGTTCAGTCATTCCAGTGGGCATAAAGTATAGCCAGTAGACTTGTCTTGAAACATCAAACTACTACTTATCACCTTACAAACAGTTTTACACTCACAAAAACATTCTGAAGGAAATATGAATGTAGTAGCATTCATGCATATGTAATTAGTTAACTGACTACTTTGAGGTCTTGCCTAAACTTCTAACAATGTGTTTAAAGACAATATTTTAAAAAGGTGTGGTGATGTGGTATCGCTTGAAAAAGTGTCCACAAAGTGGAATTGTGGGATCCTTTCTTTGTCATCCCAAGTCTTTTTGTGTGAGGATTTTTCGTTTAAGCAGCTGACCATAAAAGTGCAACTGAGGATAGTCATGACAAGACCAGTTTTAAAATTTTCAGCACTAACATTAAATAAATATTCTAGGCCTATTCTGGAGGAGCATATACTAATGCAAGATGATGTCACCTCTCAAGAACAGAACTGTTTATCTTAACCTCTTGATTGATTCCGATGAGCTTTGATGCTTCCAACTCTAAGTTGTCTTTTCCTAGTTAGGAGTTTCTGTCACCTTTTGTACTCTTATAAGGTAATGCAGAGGGAACTTGCAGACTTCTTTGTGCCCTTTCCTCTCTTGTTCCCTGGGGTGTTAGCGGCAGTTCAATGAGTGAGTGGTCTTGTTGCGGTGTTATGAACATCCCAAAGGAAATTGTGTCTAGGTTAGCTAGCTTGAAACATCAGGCCTTGTAAAGTGGTATCCACCCCTTGGTGAGGCAGTGTTTTAATATATTTATGGAGGGTCAGCGGTGCTGTAGTTATAAGCTAAAATAAATGTGGGTGATGTCTTCAGATGTGCAGTTTCGAATACTTGAATAATGTCTAATCTGGCTTGAAAACTTCTAAGAAAATAAAATGCATTTTCTTTCTAGGGTAATGTTGACCAATCAAGAAAGTTAATTGATCCTGTCCCGCATCCTCTCTTGCTTTCCCCCGTCCTCTTTGCACATAGGCATCTTGCAATTAGTGTGCATAAATGCTGCATGAGTTAGCACCGCAGTTTTTACCGCTCTACAAGCAACGTAATACCCACTGTTCATCCACAGACCAGAATCTGCTAGTACCTATTTCAGATTCTTTTTGGCTGTCCCCAGTGTTCTTCGCTTCTTTCTGGCCTCCTTTTGGCCATCAGGAAGAACGAAGCACAGCACAGAGGATTCACAATAATCTCCATTGTCTCTGCAGCCATCTTGCCCATCTGCTACACCTAGCGTACACTGCTGTGTGACCAGGTGAAAGAGAGGATCTTCTAACTAGAAATCCTCTACTTGGGAGATTCAGCCTTGCAGATGAAACTCTGCTGATGCTCTAACTTTTCAAGGATTTACCTCAAAATTATGTAAACTGTGATTGTGTTGAGTGCATTACTTGATGGAACAATTGAGAGCATTTGTAAATATGTAGATTATGCATAAAACATAGTTTGTAAATTACGTGTACAGCAGTGTAGACTAGGGTATATACTGTCTTTGATCATGTTTTGCCATGCAGTTTTATTGTCTATTGGGAGCTTGATCCTATATTCCTTAAGTAGACAAAGTTGATTGTTTCACAGTTTTGCCTGCTTAAGGGGTAGAGGAATAGGCTCTAGGCCTGTGAAGTGTTTAGTGCTTTGCTGTCATATAGTTCTCCTGAGAAGAGGCAGTTTAATTCAATACGAGTTGAGAAATACATCAGTCATTTTCAACAGCTTGGTTTTTGAATAATTTTGGGTAGTCTCTCCATCCTAAAGTTGCTGTAAAGCTTTTAAGCGATTCCTGAGTCCAGTAAACAGCTTTTGAGAGAATGAAAGCCATAGCTAAACTTACTTTTGTGGCATAAATCGACATGTCATTGTCTGTGTTTAATGCTCTGTATTGATTGAGTTAATGCTGCATCTTAAATTATATTTTGAGTACCAAAGACTTCCTACATATTCCGGAGTGTCTCTTTCATGTGCTACTTTTGCCTGTATGGAGGTTTTGTTGTCATGCAAAAATGGAGTTACAGTACTTTAATTTGTACTATTTTGTAAATATGTTAAATATAATAAAATGGTTAATTTTTTGTTTAATGGTATGTGTCAAAATGCGTAGTTGGCTATTATGAAGTTTGTGCTTCGTTTGTCTAAACACCTTCTCATTGTGAACAGAAGTTGATAGTGTTCTGTTTTGGTTTCCCAGGTTTGTATAATCCTGGTTTAGCTGTAAAACCGAGTTGTACGTATAAATGGGATAGTATGGTTTTCCTTGAGAGCTTCTTATTGTTGGGATACTTTGCCTTCTGCCACATCAGGAAGGTGATGGGTTTTTTTGTTTGTTTTGTTTTTTAGCTATAGACAACACTGTGGAATCAGTCATATACTATTGATTTTTGTCTGTCAAAGATGATACTTGTAGTTTTTTGATTGAAAAGAAATTCTTAAAAAGTTTCCTTTTACATGTCACGTTTCGTAGCAATGTCCTTTCTCTTCCACCTTCTGCTTTCTCCCTCTGTCATGTGTGAATTCACATACAAATTCAGACTGAATTGAGCTCAAATCTGAAAATATAGTCTGTGTCTAATTTCATGGGCTACTTGATAACCTTTTCATGGTGTAACCCATTCATGCATTTTTTACAATATAACATTCATTATTAATATGTTTATAAAAATATTTCTGGGCAGGTGAATTAATTTAGCAAGGTCAGTGATGATACAATTGCAGTGTTGATTCATTGTGTCCCTTGTATTTTTCAGTAGCAGATATTTTCTTGTGGAACTGCCCTTCTAACAGATAATTATTAAACTTAATGAGGCATTTACACATCTCCACAGATGTAAGGCGTAATCTTCCTGTCACCCATGAACATATCACATAACTAAGAGTCACACCTAACGCACAATGCAAAAATGGTTCTCAATTACATTCTCTTGTTAACAATATCACACTCAGTTACAGACATTCTTCCCCTTATACGCAAGAAGAGATACGTGTCCTCTGATGGCTGAGAAATTGAGAAAGCACTGTAATTAGGGCATAAGAACCACTTTGACTGTATTCTGAATATTTTTTTCAGTTGTAAGGCTGTCGTGGTTTTGGCCAAATCGGACAACGGCCGGCGACAGATGCTCCCCCCCAGCTTCCCGTGCACGGGGAGGAGGGGGAGAGATAAAGAGAGATTCACGAGTTTAGAAGAAACTAAGCGACTTTAATGAAATATTAATAATAAGATAAAAAGGAAAATAGTGAAATAGTTACAGTATATACCAAACCGTGTTAAGCTCCCAGGATGACGTCCCCGGCAGGCACTGGGGAAGTCCCAGGCTGGACTCAGCGATGGGTGGGAACTGGGTTCCAGAGTTGGAGTCAGGAACACATGGATCGGGATCAAAGGCAGATGAACAGACAGGGTCCTCCTCGGACGTCAGCCCATTGAAGGAAGAGAGTTGGCCCTTCGATCCCTCAGCTTTTATACCGAGCATGGGGCAGATGGGATGGAATACCCGTGTTGGTAAATTTTGTGTCACCTGTCCTGTCCGCTCCTCCCCGCAGGTGGGACGCCTGTACGCCTCTCTGCTTCCGACCCTCTAATGGGACAAATCACAAAATTAGCTGACCTTGGTTGTTATAACAATAAGTATAATCAAGAGCCTCTCTGCCTACCATTCCTTGGCACGAACTGTCTTATCAATCTGAACAAACAGTTTCAGACACAACATGCTGTTAATTTCAGAGAGTTAGAAGAGGCCTAGCTAGGAAATCAACTTTCCGTTCAGTAATTTTGTTCTGTTTTACCTCAAACCAGGACAAAGGCTTGGAAGCTTATTTGAAAATCTCAGCTTGAAAAAAAAAAATCTAACTTGAACAATGAAAATTATGCCAAATAGGGTACCTTTCTCCTCTGCCTCACAGGCAAACTCTCTGTGCTCTATGAAGGAGAAGAAAAGGTCGATTCTCAAGGCTTTAGCAGTTCATAAAGGTGAGAGAGAGGTGCTGTCTAGAGAAAAGTGGGACTGCTTTATACAAAATACCCAGCCTCAGACTTAGGTTTTGTTCTGTTGACTTTGATGTTCAGTGCAAAAATCTTTGTTTTTATTTCATGATCAATATTGCCAACACTTTGGAAAAAGAGCTGCAACAGCAGATACAATTTATGCGCTGGCACTGTCATAGAGTTTCACCAACTGTATTGGCACTACAGTACATTAACTTGTCTCTTTGCTACACAGTGGGCTGCTGAGAGCCTTACGTTACTATTTCATCTGAAATTCAAGTTGTTCTGTTCAGAGAGCACTGGTTATTCCATTTGAGTGACAGAGGACACACTCCCTTCTCTCCGTTTTATTGCTGAGCATGACATCATATGACATGGAGTATCTCTTTGGTTAGCTTGGGTCATCTACCTGGTTGTGTTCCCTCCCAACTTCTATTCACTAGGGGGGAAGGCACAGAGTGAAAAACAGATGATATGCAACACTGTTTAGCAATAACTAAACCAGCAGTGTGTAGTCAGCACTGGTTTTGTCGCAGATCTAATACACAGCACTGTAAGAGCTGCTATGAAGAAAATTAACGCCATCTCAGCCAGACCCAGTACAGCAGGCATAAAGGTAAAACGACGGGCAGAAGTGCTGTGTGTGTATGTAATGCACAGTGCTTTAGCAAGCCACGGTAGTATCTGTTCTCATCAAATTCAGGTAGGGTCATCACTGGCATACAACTTTGAATCTTGGAATGTATTCATTTACGAGAAAGAAGTGAATGCATTCCCTAGCCTTTCTTGAAATGTGCCATGGAATTTAGCTCTGACCTAGGTGTCCACTATATGGAGAAAAGGTAGTTTTGAGTAATTTTAACTTCATAAAGCTGTGAGATGAGATGTTAATGATACCTACGTTTTCATAAAATGCTGAATTGTATGATGCACGTATAATTAGGTAATAGAAATATAGAAAGGGTTAAGCATCAGAAATTGACTGCAGAAGGGTGATTCATTGCATTATCTTAGCAACTTCCTTTTCAAGAACAAAGAGCCGTTTGTTTTTATAGCAAATGAGATTTGGGGTTCTAATTTAGTTTTCTAATTCCTGGTCTGCTGTAGTGTATTCTGCCCATTCATTATAAGGATCTCTGCTGTTTACATGACTGTAAAAGTTAGATTTTATTTAATAAGCCTCCTGAAATGTTTGAGTTATCGGTGACTTTTTTCTGGGTTATGATTTTTTACCTGGTAATGTGCTTCTCAGAAAATATGTGAGTTCATTTTAAAATGTTGCAATCTGACCTTAAGTAAACTCTTAGTTACAGCAAATGGCAGGTTCGGAGGTGGCTGTTTGCCGAGGGGCATGAGGCTGGTTTGCTTCTTTCAGAACTTTTTTTTTTATATTAATAGCGTAATATTATGTGGCTTTAGGAAGAACAGAAATAGAGAAGATCAGAGAACACAAAGGAAAAACTTGATACCATACCATATGTGTTAGAAACAGCCTGGTGTGTGATAACTTTTCTAAGTGGTTGCCCAAAATATTGGATGTCTATTGATAGCATTGGACTGAAAACAGAAATTCTCTAATCCTTCTGTATGGGAGAACTTTGCTAATGAGGTAGAGGGATGAAGGACCCTTGGACTTGGTCCCAGTCTTACCAGATAACTCTATAAATCTGTCTTCAATTAGTTGTATTTTTTTTTCCCAAAGCAATTAAAAGGTTTCCTCAGGGAGATGCAATATTGTTCCTAGGTTTATAGTTCTTAGTCATGCATAAGGCTAACGGAAATATGTGTAATTGAAGGAACATTTTTCTCTGCTAGTTTTACTATCAGTGTCCCTGTAGTTTGTAAGCTGTTAATAATGTGGAATGTGCCAGGAGGCGCCCACCCTACTAAGTTACTGGGTGATGTACAAACACCTTTCCTACCTCTTCTCCCAGGTATTTTGTTTTTTAAATCCTGAGTTTGTTTTGCCTTCCCCTTCTTGTCAAGTACTATTTAAAGTTGGTATCTCAGAAAGGCCAGTTAATTAAATACACTGCCTTGGGAACCTTTTCTTCTTTGCTTCCCTACTTCTTAAGGTAGACTCAGAATGGCTGTAAGGATGGTATAGAAAAATTTTTGGCTTAATGTAAGGGAGAGGAACGCTTACCTCAGAGTAATTTGTAGGCCAGTTTTATCCTCTAGGTTTGACGTATCTCTGAATATAGCTTCATTAAACTTGGACTGATGTGTGTTTGTGATGGATGAAAGATTAAATTCCCTGGAACTGTGTGTTCTGTAATGTTTTGGGTGTGACTCTTTGGTGCCATCTGAGTGTTTTGGATGAAAGAGCACTTGAATTATTTTACATCTTTTGGGGCATGCTAGTAAACACTCGATAAGTATACAAAAGATTTCTACAGAAAATATTTCTGATCACATGATTTCTTTTGCCTCCTACCCCAAAGAGCCACATAGTTTTAGATAAAACAAGCTTCCAAAAGCAACGGTTCCCTGCTTGCATGCTCTTCACTTGCAAATCTCTGAGGGTTTCAGCCTGTCTATAGGGAGTTAAGTTTTATACTGTGCTCATGGATGTCCATTTCAAACATGACCTTCCCCCAGCAAACAAATTCTTCACAAACACTACTTTTTCTTGTCTAGGAAATATGTTTAAAATAGTTTTAGGTGATGTAATGCAAGTATGGACTGTGAGTGGGCTGGAGGGTAGGATGTAACTCATCCAGATACTGATAAATTGGTAATTTAGAAAAGGCGATACAATTAAGTAAGAGTACCTATGAAGTTATATTTACAGGTGGAAAGAATTGTCTACACCAGTTAAGACTGGGCAACTTCTGGCTAAGCAGCAGTACTGTATTAAAGGACTGAGGGAGACAAGTAGAAGTGAATCATGGGCAGACCGTAAGTTAACAGGATTTTACTGTGAAGAAGGTAAATACTGTCTTGGTGTATGGTAATGAGGAACATCCTCTATAAAATGTGACGTAATCATTCAGTAAGGCTGCTGAAGTACTTTGTCCAGCTTAGGGCACTACATTTTGTATAAGATATAGTCTCATTGAAAATATTCCTGAAGAGACTAACAAAGAAGCGGGAAGAAACTGGAGTTGTTTGAACCGAATTATAGAAGAACAGGCTAAGGGGGGTGGCGGTAACAGTGTCCAAATAAGTGAAAGGTTTAATGCAACTTAAAAGAGACTGAACTGTTCTCCATAGTCAGTGTAAATAGTACCAGGAAAAAAAAAAAAAGCTTGAACTGGAGTAAGGAGATTTAGTCTTTAGGGAAGTTTTCTGAATATCAAGCTACCTATACGCAAAGTTGTCTGGGGAAATTGTGGAATCTCCAACACTGGAGGCTTTAAAGATACGGTTAGCTAAATGTATGTCAGGGATACTTTATATACAGTTACAGATGCCCAAGATGCATCCCACATGTTCTTTTGGAGCTCCTGCTGTACTACCTTTCTGTAATTGCCTTTCAGCTGTGCAGTGCTTCAGTCAACTGCTGATGTTTGCCAAAATGCCATAGAAATGTTATACCAATGTAGAGAGGAAAAGATAGATACACAAAAGGTAATAAGGTGTACATCCAACATAGAGATAGCAGGTTGCTAAATATGCAAAGAGTTTGAATGTTTACAAATTAAAACAGTTTCTTCAGGGGATGCAATTGGCTCATATTTAGCTCACTGTAGTGTAAAAATGGTGTAAAACCACAGTCTTAAGAGTTGGCTCACAGTGTGAAGCACGAGCTAAACGGCATTATTACAGTTTATAAGATAGAACATACTGTTGCTGCAACATATGCAGTGTTGTCAAAATCAGAACTTTTCTTAAATATGCCTTAATTTCAGGGAAGGTTAACAAGGAAGGCAGCTCAGGTACCATGTCTTTCTACTCGAAAATGAAAGATCTGAGAAAGAGATGACTTTACTTCAAGTGTCCTTCCCTCAAATCATCAGAAACTACATTTTTAAAAACAAAACCAGTTCGTTTAGTTCTCATGCAGAATTTGCAAAAGTACTATAATAGTAAAATTTGTCCGTAAAAGAGAGAGTAGCAAACAAGCTATCAGCTTGACTGCAATCTTTTTTAATGTCAAATGACTGAATATCAGTGCTAAGATTAATTCTACCTCGTGTCTGAATACATCTTGTTTCACTTTTTCTAGATTAATAACAAATAACAGCGTTAGCTTTTGCTATGGCGTTCTTTCTCTCAGTTCTAAGTGTGTATAAAGAGATGCAGTGGTTTGTCTAACATGCAGCTGAATTTAGTCTCAATTTTTGGATTGTCAGCAGTATTTTGTAGTTATTAGTGAAAGAAATCAACAAGCACAGAAGACAGCCGTAGTCCAAATAAAATGCATGTAGTCAGTAAGACTAATAAACCTAGTTATTTTCTCTTTCTGGCTCTTCAGGAATGCCCTGTAAAAAGAAAAGTTTTATTTGAATGTCACTGTGTGAGCAGTTCTAATTACTAATAGAAGTCACCAAACCATTTAGTAGTGTAGTGACATTAAGTAATAATTAATAGACCGCGTGACGTGTGGCTGCATGAAGCCACAATGATTAACCTGTGCCATAACAGAATGTGCCTGGAGAACAACTGGCATGTGACGTGACACTGTTCGTTCTTCCCTGTGTCACTGGGGTTTGGCCTGTCTGGCCAGATCCAAAACCTGTTGATGTGGCTGGTGTGTGGAGCATGGTTCAATGCACATCAGCCTGAGCTCTGACATGGTGGTTGAACCTCTTGTCGTACTTTTGGAGCCAATATTAATGGGTCCTTGTGTGGCTCCACCCGACCTTCAAAGAGTTAGCAAAATGTCAGGATTTTCTCTACTGGTGTGTTAATTTTTAATAAATTCTAAAAACTATAGTATCTAGACACTGAAGTTATTGCTATAATTGTATGATAAGATTGCGTTACATAGTATGCGTTCAGATGTGCATACAGAATATTCTTTGTGGTCTGTGTGGTTAGCCACTATTTAGAATCTTGCTGCTTCTAGGAGAACAAAATGGGGGAAATAACAACGTATTTCATTGGTGCAGCCATATACTTACAAAGAGTATATAAATTTTTCCATTTTCCAGACCAAGGTTCAGTTTTCTTTCCAGAGATCTAGGTTTCTCGTGAGTACTTAGTTAAACCCCCCCACTCTTTTAATCTCATTTGTGGCTTTTTTTCTCTGTATATCGCTTCCCTGGTTTCTTACGCTTTTTTGTATCCTTTCTTTCTCTCCCTCGCCTCTAACAACATGAACAAAAGAACACTTCATTCAACCCCTCATCCCTGTTTTAGGAAGCAATACCCAGAGAGGCCTTTTGCCAGCCTGTGTTAAGTTTTCACAAGGAGTAGCTTGCCTTTGGCAGTGGTTTCTTATTATACTTACCAGTGCAAGAAGCATTTAATGTTTTGGTTTTTTTCACATAGTCTGTGTGAAAAATGCTTAGTAGAGCATTAACTTCAACTTGTTGAAGTATGCGTATTAAAGCAGCTTGGAACACTTTCCAGCACAGTGACACAGCATGGTGCATGTATATGAAATATAAAAAACCCTATGGAATACACGTAGTAGCAAATTCAGTGGCAAAACACACACTTAATCAAGTATAATCAACATTTTCTCTGTTTTTTTGAACGTGAGCATTTCTTGTAGATATTGTATTTTTCATTTATTTATTTGGAAAAATACTAACATTCTATATTGAATGTTTTGGTAAGAACAGAGGCCAAAATAGAATCATCGTATCACCCACTCAGTGATGGCATTTTCTTACCTAAGAGTTTATAGGACACTCTGGGTTTGGCTTCTTGCGAGGCTGGGAGGAAATTTGTTGTAAGAAGGAACCGAACGCTCATTTTAAAAACATTCCGCCACGTAATGGAAGTTTCCAGAAATTTTATGTTATTCCAAAATATTTTATACAGTTCTTCTACTTAAGTGATCTACTGTGATTGTGCAACAAAATAGCTTGTTATAAGGAGGGGGAAAACTCTAAACTGAAATGTCCTTTAAATGTATTGGATTGCTTTCAAGATCAGAATTCACTATTACACTTTCTAGCGTAACACTAGAGTCATATTTTCTTTTAAGCTTCTAACATGAAAAAAATATCTGAAGCACAGACCACGGGGGGCGTAGGATACAGCCAACAACCTCAGAAGCAGCTCAAGCTTGACCAGAACTGATAAGTTCGGTTGTAAGTGTGGACCTTTCGTTGTGAAAAGGGCACAGACTGGTGCAAACCAAAGCCATATGGATCGCTCTAGATGCGTGCTCTTGAGAATTATTCAGCTGCATGAGTTTTAGCAGTGATGGTGCCTCAGGACATGTCTTAGACTAAGTCATAGTTCTCTGGCAATCACATTAAATAACTGTGCAGGAAATTATATTCCAGCTGCATCTCAAGCAAACTGATCTTCAGCGCATGGGGAGGAACATGTCAGCATCCTTGTATTGCATGCATGAAAGCTGAGGTTAAAGACATAACGCCAAAGTTCCACAGAGCCTCAACTTCAATTACTGCAGTGGGAGCTAAGTATTCCTAAGCCTGAGCCTAAAAGCTACAGTAATCCTAAAGTGTCAGAAATAAAGTAAAGTAGTCTAAAAATCAAGATCTATTGCTTTTACCAAGCTCTGTCGTCCATTAAAGGAAGTGCTTTGAGACAGCTTTTTGGAATTTGGATGCCTTATATTTTCTGGAAAAAAAAAAAAAAAACCTCTCTAGGATGAAGAATCCGCTGAAAAAACTTTGAGGAGCATTAATTGTGACTGTCTTCTCTCTGTTTAATATTATTTGCTTGGGGTTTCTGATTCCAATAGTAAATGCAGAAGGAACCCAAGTATTGCCACATTTGTTGGATTCAGTTAGAATTTACCCAAAGGGCAACAAACCCTATTAGCTGAAAAGAGGCTGTTCTGTCTCTCTGTTCTTGAATTCTTGAGACTCAGAAACTATGTCATCCTTACTAAACATGTTATAAATTGAAAAAAAGCAACCCTCCATCTATCTACTTTATTAATAATAAAAGACTACCAATAACAGTCCTACATGTAAGAAAGTCAGGAAGTTCAAATTAAGCTTACACCTCAAACCAAGCTTACTAAAAGGAAAACCCACGCAGTTACAAGTACTAAAGAGCTGTCGGTCTATTCGTAGAAATGGTACGCAGTACCCAGGTGAACGGCAGTATGGAACTTGACAATTGAAATCTACAAGTGCTCAGGCAATTTCCTGACTTGGATGGATCCAGGATTTCTTTATGATGCTGCAGTTACTATAGTCTTGGACAAGGTGATGTTCACTCTTAAAGTCATAATAAATATTGCTGGGAAATAGTAATTTATGAGTATTGCGGAAATGGTCAACAAGGGTTCTACGATGTTCTGTTTAAATCCCATAGAGAAGAAGTTGTAAACTCTCCAGGGTAATGGCTGTGACAAAGATTCCACTTGCATTGACTGTGTTTTCTTCCTCTAGTAGGGGCAGAAATGATCCAGGGCAGACTATTAATTCTTTCAGTGGCAAAAACCTGTTGACCAGTGAGTGCTCCCTGGCGTGCCTTGGACCAGTGAGTTCTCCCTGGTTAGTAGTTAGTCACTGCTAGCTAGATAATTGTTTTCATATTTTTAGAATTATGCGCGTAGCTAAGAATTCCTGGTAGGTATACAGAAAGGACAATATAGCAGAAGGCTGCCTGAATGGTAAGTGATCATGTTTATCAAATTTCTTTTATTTTCCTCTTCTCTTATTTTCCCTTCCCTAATCTTCCTCTTAGGAGCTGTTGAAACGCACGTGTTCTTTTGTGTTATTTATATTGTCAGACTTGGAAAGGTTCTTACCTGGCAAAGAGGGTGGCTTAGTGGTTCCTATGTGCTATATGAACTGCTGATTTGTTTAGCTTGCTTCCTTTGAGGCATGTTGATCTGTTGCACTGGAGTCGGGTGACTGTTTGCAGACACTATTCACAGTAACTGCAAAGCCCTTGTAAACAGCCAGTACTTTTGCCTGGTTTTATATACAAATCAATAGTCTTTTTGCAGCTGAGCAGATCATGTAATTTCTAATATAACTAAACAAGCAGCAGCATGAATGTATTTTTGCCTAAAAACAGGTGCTAGAACGAAACAAATGGATTTATTGATTCTCTTAGGTTTAATTAAAATTTCAGAAAATCCCCACCCTGTCTCTTTCATTGGCCTTATGAATTATCAATACAGGGTAGGCATGGTTTTCTTATTAGTTTCTGGTACTTTAAGAACGTGTAACATCATACTTAGTCTGAAGGATATATTCTGCGATGTTTATACATGGGAAAAATAGATACTTGTGGTGAAGAGGTTACTATACCAAAGGCTTTTTCTTTTTTAAGGTCTCCCTCTTCATAATAATGTTGGAAATGGATTGAATCAGAGAATTTGAGAAGTCTATTGCTGAAGAAAAGAACACTATTTGTGAGGGGTGAAGTGAGGGCTGTGTGTGCACAATAAAAATTATCTACGTAAGTAACAATGACAAAGCAATGGGCCTGAATGACAGAGCATTTTGAAGGCTGGGTAGAATGCAAAGGGATATTTTAAATTGACTTTTAGGAAAACACCTAAGTTTCCAACTAGTGCAAAACAAATAACAGTTGATAAGTAAGGTGATGCGCAACTCAGCGGGTTGTGAAGAGCTGCTCTAATGATATTTCCATCACCCATTTGCCCCACAGCTGGCACAAGGATCTTCTGACTTGTTTGGCAATGATTAGTGGCCAACATAAAAAGAAGAATCCCGAAGTCTGGATTGCCCAGTACTACAGATACGTGGGCAAAGTCCACTCACGGTTTATATCCATTACTCCTCAGAGGGAGACAAGGGCTACAACTAGTGCATTTGAATGCAGGAAATCAGACACTACTATATTATAAATGCATGCTGGAAGATGTTTAACTGTGTTAACTTGTTATGCTTAGTGCAGTCCTATAGAGACAGGATTCAGGGGAAGCTTTTGATCAATATTCTAATCATTGCTGTGGTGGGAAAAACTGCTAGCCTGAGAGGCAGAGATCTCTGCTAGGACTGGGGAGAGACGAGATTAGTTCAGGGGCACCCTACAGAGTACAGCTTAAACCTGTACTGGAAGGAAAGCGACATTTTAAAAGAATGACACATAATTTTAGCACGCAATGTCCCTGTAGGAAATGCGAGTCAAGTGCACCAATAAATGAAAGAGGAAAATGCCATGGAAGGCAGTAAATCAAAAAGTAATTGATTGGAATATTTAGAGAGCTTAATTTCAATTGCTGTAAGTGAGACAATGGCACACTGCAGAAGTCTGCAGTTTGGAAGGAGATGCTTGCAGTACTTGCCGTTCAGCCCTCTTCATTACTTCCCAGAAAGGGTGTGCTGGAGGAGCACAGCAGCTGACACGGAGGACATGGCCCTATTCCTCATTCTGGTTCACTGTATTGCTTCAGATTTTCAATAGCTTGACAGTTTAAAATTAGTTTAAAACTGAAGAGTTAGGCCATTTAGCCCTAGATTTGTTGGGAACGGAAACTGCCGAGGACCACTGCTTTTCTCTGATTAGCATTGAAGCTCCTTGGGCACTGAAGGCACCCTGGTCTCAAAGCGCTGGAACTGCCATTTCCGTTTGCTTTTGTGGCTTGTGCTGCACTGAATGCTTATTAGAACTAAATTAAGGTCAGTCAGGCTACTGGTAATTCCAGTGAAGTTATACACTTCTGTCATCTCTCCTACATTTTTCTCTAATAATTTCATGTTTGATTTCGGTTATATTTTAACATTTTCAATTGAAATGGCAATTATTCTTTGTTAGAACCCAGCCATTACTCTTGTCAAAAAGACATATAATGCATTAGCTTAAGGGCAATTGCTAATAACTGCCTAGGTGACATTCGGTTACATAGGATGGGCAAGTCTACATATATCTTTGTCAAGTGGTCGGGGTTTGCATGCCCTGTAGTTTACAGTGTTTGGGAGTGCTGCCGAACTGATCATGCAAAGCCAAACCGAACCAAATTTCAGTTTGGCTTTGGTACCATTTTGCTATAATTAACATCTGCTCTCTCCTGGCTTCTTTGAAGTCTTTTTCTGTTCATGTTTTATAACTGCAACTGAAATGAGCTTGCTGAAAGGGGTGCAAGGGGGAACATTTGGTCGCCATATAGTCTGTCTGAGTGTTTGTGATGACAAAGGTTTCTGATTACTGGGAGGAAGAGACCACATGATATTTTCTTGCAGTGTTTCAGCTTGTGCAAGATATCCTTTGCTTTGCTAGACCCTACTGTCCTGCTCATGTTATGTTTGCTTTCACTTGTTACCTCTCAAGAATGTTTTGGAACATGATAAAACATCCTGTGTCTTGTTTCATTGCCAGTGAACCTGGGGGCCAGATTTTAGAGTATTCAGATGCATTTTGGAATCCCATGTCATATCTGCATCTTTGGGGCTTTAAAAATCAGGTTCCACTAATACAGCTGAAATAGGCCCAGGTGTTTTCTCTGTTATAACAAGAAGAGTGGGATTTTGCATCAGCTGTGCACGAGGGAGGGGAATAAGCTACTTTGCTGGTATGATGCAAATATATTTTATTTCCCTATGAAGAGAAAAATTCTCATGGCAAAGTTTCTTTTATTTATTTATTTTAAGACTGAGGTATGCAGTGTTCCTCACATCTTAACACACTGGCAAGCCTCCATTTTCTCACGGAGTTTTACTTGATACATTTTCTGGATAAAATTATGGCTGCATTGAAGTCAGTGACAGAATTCAGCAAAGTTCAGGAAACAGAATTTCACACACTAAATACAGATGCCTGCATTATTAATTCTACTTTCAATGATTAGTGTACAGACATTGTTAGCCATAGTCTACTCTGCCTTTAATTCTGTGCTGCTTTGCCCTTCTTCACCTCGTTCAACAAGGAGAAAGAAAACGATGGATTATTTTACTTTGTGTGTCCTTTTCTTTTTCTGCCTGGTTTTACACAAGACTTCTGTACTGGAGTAGCAGTCACTACAGGAGAGTGTTGAAACATTGTGACATTTCAAGTCCAAACCAGCAATGAACAGTATGATCATTTATATCCAATTATCTGAGCAAAAGTGGTACCTGTAGCTTCCCTTTAAGGCTTCAGGAGACGCATATGATGCCCACTACCCTCTTTGTTCTGCAGAGACCCTCTGCATATCGGCTTGTCCCTTTCAGTGTGAGAGGGCTGGGTTTGCTAATCTTCCCTTCTGCATCTCCCTGTGCTGCTTGAGGGGAGCATATCCCAGGCCCCTCTGACTACATTTCAGTGTGTCCTATTTTATATACCTTCCTACTTCCCAGTAGTACTTGCCCAGGCCATGCTGTCCTTTGACAGTCTGTTGTCAGCACTCACACAGTCTTACTGTGCTGGTGTAGTGCAGTACCACATCTTGTCTCTTTACAGGGGCTTCAGGTCTAGGTACAGACCACTCCTTCTTCTCAAATCCCATTCTTACTGACCACTTCCTGCAATCCTTTGCCTTCTAAAAGCAGTGTGCCTTATTTATGCTTGTAGTTATCTAAGGCAATCTAGCTAACTTGGCACCTAAACATTTAAAATGTCCCTTTTGGAAAGTAGCAGCTTTCAGTGGGTAACCAAAGCCCTTCAGTCATCTTTAACATTATTTTCCAAGCCATCATCCATGTAGAAAAGACTGGTCCTCAGATGCACACGCTGAGAACCTAGCGGCAAAAGATCCCCATGGACAGCACTGTGGGTATACGGGATGATTTCTTCCCAGCTGTTACTGCAGTGCTTCCACCAGCATGTTTCCACCCCAGATCACCTTTAATTTGCATCAAGAAAGCATAAATCCCTCATGAAAGAATGCCACATGTGTGTGTTCTGTAACGAGACACAGAAGTTGTGAAGACAAACTGGCTGCAAAATCTGCACAGATACTGAGTTCCTAGAAATGCAAATGTACAGAACCTTGTAATTTCCTCCTTAATAAGATACGAAGGGGTAGTAAATTTTTCCTTTCTGCATCTTACAGTAAACCTTTCACTTGCAACCAGAGCAATTAGAACAAACCCCAAAGCTCCGAGGTGATGGCAGCATTTCTGTCAATATTAAGAACCTTTTTTTTAAAATGAACAGGAGCTTATTTAGGGATTTAGAATTTCTTGCAATGCAACCATTTGAAAGCTGGGGTCTGGCTTTCTAGCCAGACCTTGCCCTGGGGGAGTTTGCCTGAAACTGTGACTTGTTTTCATCTGGGAATACTCATATCCATCTTTGAAATTTATTCAGTCACTGGTACCTTAACGAGATGAAACTTCGTCATTTCCATTTCTTGAAATCTATGGTTATAAAAACTTAATTAACGAACAAGCAACAGTTCTTATCTGTTGCAGTTCTTTTAAAAATTGTTTGCCATTGGAATCTGCTTCACAAAGAATGAAACCCCAGAGTTGGTCAGTGAGCAGCTGCAGTGCCTTATGGTACCAGCAAGAAAATGAAATGGAAATCATAGGCTGGAAGAGGTGAAAGTGCAGGTATGTAACAGAGTAGTAAAAATTTTTCCAGCAACATTTTCTGGCTCTCTCTGAAGACAATGAGGGTGGTGATGCCTTCACTTCAATAGGAACAGGAGCAGGCCCCCAGAGAAGAGTGGTGGGATCCATAATGTAAACCCCCCTGCTAATAGCTCTGTTAAATAGCTTTGGTGTTGACTACAGAAGTGCCAGCTGCGCACACTCTTGGCTGGAGAAAGAGAGCTGAGGAGATGTGAATATATGTGGGAACATCTGGTGTGTAAACTAATCAAACTGCACAAATTATTTTCTCGGTGTTATTGCTTGATTGTTCTTCTCTATGCCAAAAAGGAGAACAGGAGGTGAGTGTCAAACCTCTTCAGACAGCGCAGAAAATCCTCCTAAACGGAAGAATCTTTTTCTTCCCCTGCGATTACAGTTATTTTTCTTGAAAATGAATCAATAGACCGATTTTTTTAGGAAAAGAAAACAGCTACTCTTCATAGGATGGGTTTCCCCTTTCCCCCCTGTACCCGTGCTATGCCTGTGTATATTGGCAAAACCACTCTTTGTTCGTCATTTATCTTCCTGTCTGAGAAGACATTTTTTCCTCATGTAATCTGCTGCACTAATGTTCTCCTCTTGCAGCAGGAGTGGTTTGGTTCCTGTGACAAAAATCAAAGTAATATTTAACATGGTGATATCAGAACAACAACTGCAGATGTCCTGGCAATTCTTACTTTGGATTAGATAGGTACATAGGTTTGAGCAAAATATTATCTGCTGTGGTCCAGTTAACCAAAGCTCTGCATTATTCGTAGCTGTGGTTTGCCTTTACAATTGTGTGCCAGCTTGTCTTATGGGAACACGATGCTGACAGCACGTCACATCTAATTGAGTGAAATAATTGTCTTGCGTTGCTCAAGAGCTGTTTTGTGTTTGCCTAAATTATCCAGGCATTAGTATTGTTAAGTGCATCCGGACGGTGTTCAGGTGTTTGGTTAAAGGCAGTGTCACGTTCCTTACAGCCACAAGATGTCAGGCTAATCTGGGTAAGGACCAATACTCAGCGGTTGGAGTGCTGTGTCTGTGCATGCCTATAGGTTTATATATGTGTGCATATATATATATATATATAAAAAAAAGTAAAAATGTTGATGGCAATAATTATTAAATCTTCATTTCTTAAAGGCGTCTAAAGAATCCAGACAATGAGTTCTTTCTAAATCCCAAAGACTTTTATACTCACTTTCCTGAGAATGATTTAAAACTCTCAGCCCTTCCTGTTTTGTGCTAAGACACAATTTGGTAGAAAGCCTACAGTAGTGCTGAGTTCTGTGCACTGAATGCAAGGATTCTGAGTTTGGCCTGCTGTCTTTTGAGTCAGTGGTCCCAGTGACTTCAGTTTTGAGTGGAGGTATGCGAATAATGCGTCTGAAAATGCAACCAGCACGTGGTTCTAAGAAGGCTTTATAAACACCACCCCTTCCCATTCACCCCCTACTTGTTCAGCGTTGTGGTAAGACGCTAACGAAGTTCTAAGGTATATTAGAAACACAATTTGTTTTTCAAGATTGTATGGGGAGAGAGGGGCAGTCCTTTTGTGCTTTGTTGTTTGGTTTTTTTGTTTGTTTTGGTTTGGTTTTTTTGAGTTTTTGTAAGACCTGCTCCATGGCTCTTCTAATTTAGCAGTGAAAAATGAAGCAGGCAGGACTTACTAATCAGCATCCTGACCTGCTCTCAGGAGTAGTGGTGTGCACCAAAAAATTTTCATTAGTGGCTAAACTAAAAATTTTCTGCATTAGTCAATGACACTTGTGATGTTGTCGGAAAGTATACCCCTTTCCCCGCCAATAACCGTTATTTCTGCTGCCCACGCTACTGACCTTTTCACCTGCCCTCTGTCCGTGTGTTTGCTCTACCCTTCCCTGCGGTCCCTGGCTGAGAGGTGATGCAGTGGCTCCTCTGCACTACACGGGCTCAGCATCTGAGGATCTGTGATTGCACAGGTGATTTCTTTCTTTGTTTTAATTAACGTGGGTAACTATAGTCAAGGCACAGGCTCAGAGTGACAGAGATGTCAGTTCACACTGTCACAGACCATGGTATGCGCTTGGGTTTTGCACAGAATTTCATCTTGTGGCCATCATGCCTTTATATGCTGCAGCTATCATTTTGGGTGGAAAAGAATATTTGGTGACTCTTGTATTTAATATTCCCAGGGTACGTTGTTTTTTTTCTGCAAAGGGCCATATCGATGAAACACAGATTCTGTTGACGAGGGACTCCAGAAGGTCTCTAAATCATCTCTGCTAAGAAGCAGATAATGAGCAGAAAAATGTCCTTTAGCTGAGAAAAAGTACAGAAGATAAGGTTGATTTAACTTAGAAAGAAATTTGCAAATGAGCAGGTGGGTAGATACTCACACACAGCTATTACCTGGGTATGTTCACATAATATGCAAATACTTTGCTATGTAACAGAATTGAAATATTTGGAAAGCTCTATAAAACCTTTGTTTAGCAAATACTGTAAGCCCATGAGCATGTATGTATATCCACCTACATAATTCCAAGATGTGTAAGTATGTTCTACTTAAATACACCTACAGTTGAGCACATCTTCAAGTGTTGCCTTTGTCCTGCTGTTGAAAGTCAATGCATTCCATTTCTTCCAGGTTTTGTCTTTTTGCTCCTTTGACTTGAGCCTTTTTTTGCAGAGCCTATCCTTTTCTGAGTCCAGTGTGAGAAGATTCAAGAATATGTCAGTTAATAAGAATTGAGGATATGTGCTATGTCTTGAGCTGTGTCATATAGTTTGAAGACACGTATGTGCTCAAGAAACTTGCACTTTGAGACAAAGATCACACAGAAAGAGCGGTGGGAAACCTACAGGTAGACATGCTAAAATCTTCATATGTTGATAAAAGTACAGACCCTGGATGGAAGAGGATCTTCAAAGATGTGGGAGATTGCCATTCCCAATCTGTTGCAGAGTAGTGACTTAATTGGTGACCAGTTACAACTTTCAGTGTCAATCATGAAACAGATGGTAGGTCTTTGTGTCCTTTTGTAAATGGATATGTTTTTCTGTCACCAGGGATCCAACACGTGATACTAACTGGTGAAGTGACAGGGAATTTGAGGGTGTTTTCTTCTCAGGCATTTTGGTAATTTTGATTTATACTATTTCCTCCTCCTTAATTCAGCCTCAGTCATGAAGCAGCCTGGGGGGCGCCATGACCTCCAACACAGATTATTTGGTGTCAGCTCACTGTGTGTATGTTTGGGTGCTGGTTTCCCGGTAATACAGTAGCTGGTTCCTACGTTGGCAAAGATACAGAGAACATGAATGAAAGCAGCTCTTGATTTGAGTCATTTTATATCGGGTCCATTTAGTTCATTTAGTCATGGAGTCATGACAAATTGGGCCGGAAAGGAGAAAGTTTCATATATCAGCATAACAACCTGAAATGTCATTATTTTCCTCCTGTTCTCCTGAACCCTTGCTGGTTTTGTACTGCTGCGTGTGTCTGTCCTCCTTCCTTGTTCTCAGTGGATACCAAAGACATGCTAGGAAGCCTTTTACCAAGTTTTAGATGTTTCTATAAGAAAAATGATGCAGGTTTAACAGCATGTGCAGGTATTTGTAGAAAAGCAAATGTGTTTCCCTCTTGGCTGTTTAGTTGTCTGTAACAATAATGTCATAAATAAATAATGTTTCCGTGAGGGAAAAGAGGAGATGTTTATCAGATAGAATACATGCCAGTTAGGATAACTCTGAACAAAATGTTAACACGGATTAAACAGGAAAACATGCTGCTGGCAAACAAATTGTTGGTGAAAACGGCTTCAGCTAGGGAGTTCCTTTCTCTGTTGGATAGAAATGGTGCCTGCCATGCAGACCAGCTTTTAAAATTAAGACATTTGTCACCAGAACTGCTGGGTCTGTGGAAACATTCAAATGAGAATAATTTAAGTGCTGCAATAGGATAATGCACAATAAATAGTACATGGAACTGTACAAATGTTGCAGATTATAGTAGGATCAAAGAGATAATGCCTAAGGGATTACTTTTTCCTTTCCTGAAATTATTTTTCAATCGAATTTAAAACCTAATTCTGTTTTGCTGAAATCAAGGTAAGGCTTTCCTGTGCATTTAGTGGATTCTGGAGCAGGTCATTAGCAAATGCAAACTGGTCAGTCCTTGGAGAATGAAACCTGATTGTCCCACAGAATAGATGCCCCGAGTACACTGAAGTTCTATGTTTTCCAATACTGTTTTGTCAATCTACTTCCTCCTTCTCTGAGGCCTGGTTTGCAGAGATGCAAGGCTAGCTCCTCTTCATTCCACTTCCACTTGGCTTCCTTTGCTGAGATTGACAGCTAGGGAAAAAACACTGATAGCTTTTGTTAATCAATGTGTGCATCTCCATTAGCAGCTGTACTAAGACTGCCAACTAATTGCTATACAAGAATTACCGCTCAGGAATTTTAAGTCACCAGAAATAATGATAAAGCCATGCCTGTCTTTATTTGATTGTTTTTTAGGTTGGTTTTTTTTTGTTGTTTTGTTTTTTAAAGTTGTAGAGGGCTAGATGACTAATAGCATGCAGCTCACAAGTGATAGTGCCTCAGAACAATCCTACCTCTTCTTAGCCATTGCCAGTCATTTGAGGAAAATAAAGTAGGCATTATAGAGTGGGAAGAAAAAAAAAATACACTTAAGGGGGCTTTGGTGTTATTCAAGTACATGCTCCAAGTTCAGCATGTGTTTATGCGTGTTTTTTTGAAAATATGATTGCCATCCTGAACTGACTTCTAAATTAGTCTTTGACATCTGTTACAGGAATTTTACATTTGTAGTTTTCCTCTCCCCTCTTTTAGAGATGTGTTTTTGCTTGAGACTTGGCACGTTTTTAATATCAGTAAACGGCCCTGATAAAGAATGTGAAAATGGAAACCATGTAAAAATTCCTTCTACAGAATCAAACTGATTAATCTGTGATTATCTGGTTATTGTTTATTTATGTACTTCATCAACCCACTGCACTTGGTTCAAAACACAGGAAAAATCTGGTGTTTAATAGAAAGTACGCTTGTTGGTTAAACTGGTGTATATATTTGAAGAATGGAAAGAGAGAAAAAAGTGGCAGGACAATGTTTGAAAGCAGCAGAAGAAAATGCAGAGGCATTAGAGATAGATGAATTATGAAGACAGTAAGTACATTCAATCAGTTGCTCTTTATTGGCTTGAGGGTAATCTCTGCCATATTACAATGTACTGATTTATGGACTAATTAGTTGTACAAAACAAAAATATTTATAGAAAATATTTCTCTCAAGCAGTCACCAAACCAACCAAACAATAGGAAAATGGATTTTGTGTATTAAAAAATTAAATTCAATATATATTTATGAGCCCGTTCAAAATGTAGAGTCTTTTTGCTACCAGATTTCCAGTAAGCAGAAATATCTATGTATCAAAACCTAATTGTGTCAGTATCTAGACATTTATGGAAGAAATTAAATGCCTAAGATATAGGTATTTCAAGCTATAAAAGATATTATATGTTCATTTGTAAAGTCATAATATTATTATTATATGAGCTTTAATACATCCAATAAAGAAAAAAATCAGACAAGGAGAGGAAAAAAAACCCATAGCCATCTCTTTCTTTTGGAAGAAGATTTTAGTGTTTTACTGTTCTTTCTATAAGCATGTCTTTTAATTTCTTAGGCTGTTAAGATGCTTGCAATTACTGTGACACATATATAACATCCCTTCAAAAAACAGTAGTTGTGGTTTCCCTCTAGCCTCAGACTGAAGTGCAAAAGAGAAAAAACCCCAAACAGCAAAATCAAATGTGTGAGTTAGGCATCACAACATTGAAACTCTAAGCATGGTAGGCAAAGACAATGTTTTGGGAGGTGTAATGTAAAATAGACTTGGATAAGATAATTTGAAGTAAGTGGGTGGCAAATACGTGCAGATGGAAGATTATTTAACTTCAGATTTGTGTAATTTGGATGGAGTAGGGAACTGTAGGTCTCAGTACTTAATGCGGTGGACGAGGTGTCAGAATTAATCTCCCTATCTGTAATTGACTTTGTAAGTCTCTCAACATCTTCAAGCTTCGGTCCCCATGAAAAAAATGGAAATAGCATGCCTCCCTGCTTTGCACTAGTGTCATGAGTCTAACCTCAGTAAAGTTTGGGAGATACTCAGATGCTAGATATTGCCAGTAAATGAGAAACCTGTCAAAAAATTGTTCACCACTAAATCTACATAGTTTAGTCATCGTTCCTTACATCCTACTCAATGAGAGAATTGTAAAAGTGGTTGTGACTCTACCAGATCTAGGGAGGCAAAAAGAGCACTGCCAAGACTAATTCATAAGTACCAATCCACCTACTTCTTGCCTGTGGGAGATCTCTAGAGCAAAGCAATAAATACATTTTATGAGGGCATAGAAAAAACTCTGACATGAGGGAAGAAAGAAAGCTGTAGGACGGCAAAAGAAAGCTGTAGGATGGCAAAAGAAAGCAGTATAATAAATGTAATTACCGGAGTGCTCTACATGCCGGTTCTCCCATCCTACCAAGCAGCAGTAATTAGAGGTAAGAGATGTTAAGAAGAGATGCATTGAATGAGTCAGTGTAGCCATTCAGAGCCTCCTTCAGTCCCGTGTTGAACATGGTGACAGCAGATGCCGATAGAAGGCCTGGAGGGAAAATGTTCTCTTCTGAACACATTTCATTTTCTATCTCCTTATAAGAATTACATTTAATGATTTAGGAGGTGCATGGCAAAGAGCGGATGCAACCACTGGCCTTACACAGATATTGGCAGTAGGGTTCTTCCTGCACTGAGGTTTCTCTTCTTTGGCCTGAGAGGCGCCTGTGATATGGTTTCTCAAAAGGTGTTGAAAAGCAGCTGCTTCATGAACATTTGGAGTAGATGGCCAGACTAGTGCTGCTAATTTCGCAGCTGGAGCCAAAGACAAAGCCGAGGTGGTGCTGATGGGCCTAGGCTCTTCCAGCAGATAAGTGAGCAGTGTTCACCTAGACAGGAGGGGAAGTCCTCAAGCGGAGAGTGTCCTGTCTGTGCGAGGCTCAAGTCCTGCAGTTTGCAAATCAGAGACTGCAATGCCAAATGCTGCGTTTATGAGTTTGATACGTATGTAGTATCTAGATCGGCATTTTCCCTGAGATTCCAGTATAGTTTTAGTCTTGGGGCATCTTTTTCTTTCCATTCTCCCAGTGTTGGGTTCCCCCCAAATATCGTAACTCTTGAGAAAAGTGGATTTTTTGCTTTGATTCCCTTTGGATTCCAATGCCTTTCACATATGCTTCTGTTTGGCACTGAGGTAAAATTTGTGTGTAACTGGTAGTGAGAACAAAATTGTTAATTCTACTTCGTCTTGTTCTTGCTTGTCTATGTTTTCTTTTCAGTAACCCCTGCTCCTGCAGTGTGGGCTCCAGCCTTCATTTCTGTGTTCAACCTTTTAAGTTTCTACACTGTGAAGCTGAAGACTTTGTTTTAGTATTTGAATCCCATTTCCTGTGAATGCTTTTTAGCTCTATTAGCTGAGCAAATCTCAATTTATAAATGTGATTGGTGTTATATTTTAGCTTACTGGGTTTTTTTTTTTGGCATTTGTGCCAGCTTTGAGCTGGGCATGTATTTATCAGGCCTGTTTTGCAGGAAGAATCTTATAGGCTTATTATCCATAAGGTCAGTAAAACTAGCAAAAAGTAAATAAATAAACTAAGCTATTTTAGTGCTTGAGGTCCAAATTTATTAGTGCTTTTTTTTTTTTGTAAATACATTATATTATCCTGTCATTAAATGACTTCTATTAAGCTTTAGGAAACCATTTATGAGACATCATGATAGTTAAAAACATGATTGCTAACTGTAATTTAACATCCAGTATATGTTAATTATTCTCATAAAAAAAAAAAATCAGAATAGAAAACCTAATTTCTTAATGTCCTCAGTGTCCATAACCCTCAATGAAGTGTCATAGTTACCTGTTCAGGCAAGGAATAATTTCACAGCGTTTGGGATACATCCATTTGTCCTGCACATGTGTCCAACACATGTTGGTTTGATTCCCATTCTAAAATGAGGAGGTGTGAGGTCATATTTTGTAAATAGTTATACACGTTATGCATAAAAATATTACACGTTATATATATACCGATACCACTAATTATAGTGGTAATTATAACCAAAGCTACTAAGAAGTTTTCAATACTCTTATAAAGTAACATTTTCTTCATAGTCAATGTGATGCGGAGCTTGAGTGTCTTGAACTTGTTCCCTGCCTTTGCCAGTTGCTTTTTGGGTTGTTTCGGGCAACTCCATTTACCTCTCTGGATCACAGTTGCCTCATTTCTATTAAAAGATAAATGATACAGAATTTCTGTTCAAAGTATCTGAGAATTTATAGGTTGTGGAGAATAACAATCTAGGCTATTGTCTCTTCCTTAAGGGTTTTTGAAGTATCTCAATGGTGATAAATGGAAGTGCTTTGACGTTTTGAGTATCATAAGAGTCTTGTAAGAATGATTTTGCCTTGTGTTTTATTTAGTTACAGTAAGCAAATACATCTTTTCATTCAACATGTTAACAGAATTTAGTCCAAGAGAGCCCAAGCCTTTGAAGGAGATCTCAGTACTGTCAATTATAAACAACAATTACAGACAGCAGCCACTAATTTTGCATCCACAATTATTTGCAGGTGCAAAGTGAGCCATATTCGCAGTAGATGTACAAGGATTGAAATGTTTTCATTAACATGTTCAGGTAACACTGAAAACAGTCATTGAGAGGTGTGAAAGCATCAGCTAGATCAAGGACTCTTAAAATCAGGGAACTTAAAATACGGCTTGCAGAAACTGGCAGAGTAAGGGCCTGAATGAGTGTACATCTCATAATGTGTTTTTGCTAGTTTTGTGGGGGAGTGATGTTGCACTTGGGAATGTAGAGAATGCGTTAATCTCAAACCAACTCATAACCCAAGCAGGAAAAAAAGAAAATCTAAAAAAAATTTGTTCATGCTATGGATCTGAATCAGAAACTGGACAATTTGCAGGATTATTCCATATTTTTTTTTAATTTTTTTTTTTTTAGATTTGTACTGGTCTTTACATTACAGGCAATATTGCCTTCCAGCTGTACCCTGCTGCACTATATTAATAGCACAGTAGCTATGAACCACTTTTATGAACGATGTATGAACATTGTTCTTCCGTTGGGATCACACAGGAATCTCTTTGACTTTCATGGCTTGTCAATTGACTGTATGTAAAGTGGTTTGTAATGTCACAAGTGGGCAAATAACCCCTTTTACACTTGTTAAACAGAAAATATTTGCTAATATATTTTGAATAGTTGTATGCAGCAAAATAGTTCAAAGGGATTTTATACTAATTTTTGTCAACTTTGTTTTGAACAGATTAATGTAAAAATTTTATTTCTTTAATTTTGCGGTTTCCTAATGTTACTTTCTGCAACATAGCTAAGAAGATTTTGTTTTGGGTAACACATTGAATAACTGGAAAACACTAATTTCTGTAGAACAAATGAGGGAACTGTTCTAGTGGGAGGTGTCCCTGCCCATGGCAGGGGGGTTGGAACAAGATGATCTTTAAGGTCCCTTCCAACCATTCTGTGATTCTAACTACGTTTGGATGCCACTGACAATGGAGGGGATGAAAGAAAGAAAATATCACTGGTGTTATGACTTGATTTGTCATTTTCCTGTGCATTAAGGAAGAACAAAAGTATGTAAGAAGTGTAGACATGGCACTTAGGGACATAATTTAATGGTGGACTTGACAGCATTAATGGTTGGACTTGATGATCCTAAGGGTCTTTTCCAACCTAAACGACTTTATGATTCTGTGTACAGGACAATGGTAACTTTCCCCCTCCATTATCTAATTAATGGTATTTTGGAACACACATGACTAGAGAACTAAAGACAACTTGAATTTGACAAACCTGACTGTGATCATTAGAGACACAAATTTGTTGGCCATGGCCAGTAATATGAATTCTCAACTCTTGTTGAATTTCTAGAGGTACTTACAAACTTTGCTTTAACAGTTGAGCATGCCTGTAAGATCAGGAGTGATCATGGTACTTCCAGATCTAGGCTGCAGTGATGGTGCTGGAATTCAGTTCTGCTCTATTAGTTATGACTTTTGACCTGCAATATTTCTTCTGGAAAAGAAATTTAAGCTTAAACTCCTTTCTGCGTTCTGTCTTCAGGTTGCAGCAGTGGGCTCTGTAAGCTCCATCACTTGGATTAGGTTAGTGATGAATAAAACCTGATTTTTAATTATATTTAGAGTTTTCCAAAATAATAGAATGTGACTTTTTTTTTTTATAACTTAATGTTTGAAGAGTATTACGCTTGAGACTTCTGCCATAAACTTTGCATAACTCTTCTATATATTAAAGATTGCACTGATTTCATAGATTGTACCTGTTGCCTTGCAAATTACAGTATGATGTAGAAAGATTTTCATTTCCTCTTCCACTAAAACAGGGCGAGTCCACTTCACTGTATTTTTGTTGTAATAACAGTAAGGGACAAACTCTGGGAGCTGAGAACATGGAGTACTTGTGAAAATCAGGCAGTTTGTATTTAGAATGCGAAGGCACCCAAGTTAGAGAGATTTTGGCTTCGGTGTCGGGATGTGTGTATACATACATACTTAACTTTTTACACGTGTATGTAGGACTTCTCATGTCCCTTTCACCCCTATCAATGCCTCTAATATTTCTTCTCTTTGAAGAAGAGTACTCTTGAACTGTAAAGACTGCCAGTATATAGGATTGAACTGATGTCATTATTCTTGAGAGGTCTTGTTCAGACATATAAATGTCAGAGTTAACTTATTGGTAATTTGTTTCTCACATGTTACAAAGACCTGCACAGGGTACTTAAGTGAAAATTGCACTATATGAGAAATAGAAAATACTCATCCAAACGAGTCTCACTTTCTCAAAACAAACAAGCAATAACCTCAAAACCCACTCCTGACCTTCTTTTCCCAGAATACACTATTATTACTTCAATTTCTCAATAAAGGTTCACTTCTAGTATAAAAATTGTATTTCCAGTGACAACAGTGCACTTGAACGTGTGTACAGCACCTCCATCGAGCAGCATCGTGTAAGTGGCAGGTGTCTTAGCAACTGTAGTCGGAACGTCCACATCTGTAAACACACAAGCGAAAGTTTTGATGGGGGAGCGATACCATGGTATGGCCCAGGGTGAGATGTGGTTGCTCCCACTGACAGATGCAGGACTAACTCCGTTCTGTTGTGCTTTCTGTAACCAGGCTGCCACTTTGGTTCTATGGACTGCCACGAAACTCTGATGCAGTGCACTTCCATAATGTGAATCTTTATTCCGGTCCTTCTCAGAAATGAGTATCAGCTAGCAATGCATGCAGGAATTCAACCCCAAAGCCTTTACAATATCTTTAGGTCTACAGGTTTCACAAGTTTAGTCTTCTCTCTGCTCTTGGAGGCCGTAAAATTTCTTGAGCAGTATTTCATCATTATGTTTGGGTCTGTAGAGATAATGATGGCCAGAAAAACAATGAACGGAAACATACGCTTTGTACTGGAATTTTATCTGTTGCATATTGTGGCAAAAATGGTGTCTTGGTGAACATACTGTACTGGTGATGAACTTTCATTTCATTAAATGAAATGCACCATATGGTGCGAAATGCTGCTGTTGTGCATGCTTGTTTTGCATACGCTGCTTACATCCTCTTCTTTCAGATACTGTATGATGGTAGGAAAGGTATTAAGTTGGTTAATGTAATATTTCTTATTTATAATGCCAGATCTGCATTGCAGTGGATAAATGTTTGCATCCATAAATAATTAAACTTACAGTTTTTCTTAGGAATGAATTGATTGACTATGTCTTAATATTTACATCTGTAACATTTGCAAGGACAAACATGAAGGCTGGGCTGGAGGTTGGCTGACAATCTGGTCTTGCATATTCTATGAAAAATGTTACTCAAATTTCTCACAGGTGAATAAACCGCATGCATGGATGAATCTAGTTAATTCAATGGTTTAATAAACCTAGAATCCCAATGAGGCTATAACAAATCCCCCTGGTGTCTTGGAGTTATGAGGAAGATGTATAAAATTATATGCAAGCAGAAGATCTCTTTCTAAATTTGAGGAGTCTTTTGCACATTATTTTTTTGTTCTGTTCACTGCATGAAATAATTTCTGATCTGTGGCTCAGTCATGATAAAGTATTAGATCAATTATCATTTGAGGGCAATATCTGGGGTCAATTTGCGTCTGAATAGATTTTTTCTTTTTTTTCCTTTGGACAGTTTTTTTTGAAACAGTTATGTAACACTAAGATGCCTCTCTCTTAATGTCCCTTTGATAAAGATGGCTAGCTTGAAGTGGAAATTTCTGCAGCTCCCCTTGTCAGGGAGCAGCACCTTCTCATAAGCTGCCCCATTTTCAGATGTTAAACACATGTGGATCCTGGGTCAGAACCAGTTCTCTACTTAGAAATACAGGAACTGCAAGCTGACTGGGACTGACTGATTTAGCAAAACAACTGGAACTAATATAACTGCATAAATTTAATTATGAATCACAGAATCACAGAATAGTAGGGGTTGGAAGGGACCTCTGGAGATCATCTAGTCCAACCCCGCTGCCCGAGCAGGGTCACCTAGAGCAGGTTGCGCAGGAACGCGTCCAGGTGAGTTTTGAATGTCTCCAGAGACGGAGACTCCACCACCTCTCTGGGCAGCCTGTGCCAGGGCTCTGCCACCCTCAAAGGAAAGAAGTTCCTCCTCATGTTGAGATGGAACTTCCTGTGTTCAAGTTTGTGCCCGTTTCCCCTTGTCCTGTTGCTGGGCTCTAAGAGCATTGGACTCAGAACTATATCTGGACAACTAAGCAATGTGAAGCCTGGTCAGTTCTTGGTTGCTAAACCTTCCAGGAAAGAAATACCATACAGGAAAGAACAATTCTGCTGTAGGTTCCTTTTGCTGCATTCTGATACAGAACCAAAGTCCTAGGTTAGTGATTGTGTTGCTCTTGTTATTTTTTCGGTATCCTGTATGTGTTTGCTATTTTACAGGCATTCACAGGGACAGGATACCCGCTCCAAGAAACCTAGAATAAGTTGGAAGGGATATATATTTTCAGGAGAAAAATAAAGCAGATACTGTGACTACATGTTCTCATGGAAAGATCCTACCGTATTTTCAGGAAAAGGAATCTTTTGTTCTTCACGGCTTCTGAAATGGGGAACAGGTTCTGCCTTCATTTTCCACTGAATTAAATAAAAAAGCAGGTAAAGTAATGCTGAGTGGTGTAAATCTCCTCTTCTCTCAAAAGATGCACACATAATTTTACAAATATGCTTGGAATACAGTAGCGGAAACTTATATTCAAAATTTTCAATTAGTGAAGTTCTCTGGAGTTCAGAGGAAAAAATAATGAAGCTGAAGAAAAGGATGATTGATAAGAAAATTGAACACTGAATGTACTCCTGTATAAAATTCTAATTTTATTAATGGGTGAGGGAGAATAAAACGCACGAAATGGTAGCTAAATATGTGGAAAGCCATATATTCTGCCCTGGTTTAGAAGATCATAAGTATATGAAATTGGAATGCAGCTGAATTGATTGCGATCTGATATTCATTATACTTCAGCACAGCTGGCAGAATCCCTTCTAACCAAACGTGCGTAACATGCTTTCTTAGCACTTTCACAAAGGCTTGAGTTTATAATGACAATTAAAGTGCATCTTTTCCAATAATTACACAATCTGAATTTGGTCTGTGCTAATAAGCTTTAAGAAAACTTAAATTCCACATTTTAATATCAGAAATCCACTTAATTATAGGTAATCTCCAGCTCTGCATGTCACCTGTATTAGCATTTATATTCCTCATTGAGTCTGCAATATAATTTTCTGTTTATTGTCATGATCATCCTTCTAATATATACCCAAAATCACACCTAGGCTGCGGCTGGCAACCAGCCAAGCTCTTAATTTATCTTTGCCTTATCTTATTTAGCCCACCGAAAGAGAGTGCCAGTGTGAATAGCAAACATTCCACATGGAGGGCCGAGGCGACAGCCTGAACAAGCACCAGCTTCTGGTCTTCATCATCACCATCATCTTCATAGGATTCTTTTAGAACGGAAGACCTGATTTACCTAGCTGTTTCTGGAGGCTGGGTACTGGCCTACAAAACTTGCTTCCTCAGCGGAAAGAGCTTATCCAAGAAGGCAGTGCCCTAAATTCTGCTCCGTTCACCATTTGGAAGAGGCAGCCAGGTAGAATTTATTTCTCCCAGGAATTTTTCTTTTGCTGATTAATTGTTTTCTGTACCAGGCTATTATGTTGGTAAAATATTTACAGCCATTATGATGAAAATTGCCAGGAAATGAATTCACACAGTGTTGCTACCTTTTGATTTGATTTTTTTCCCTTTTTTTTTTTTTTTTTTCCTTCCCAGGACTTTGAAACACTGCTGTGGTTTTGGCTTGCCTCTCTGTTCTTGCTATACTTTTCTGTCACACTCAGTAATTGGCCTAATAAAAGGCAGAAACAAGAATTTATTACACCTTGGGCAACACTTGAAACAAACTTTATTTGCTGGAGCAGCACTTTTTATCTACTCGCTGCTGTATATTTTGACACTCCTTCTAAATATTAAATTTGACTTTATTAAAAGTTAAATCTTGGCTTTTTTTTTGTGATTGCTGCTGTTTTTGCAGTTTCTTAGGCAGACTAGTACATATATAAACATATCATTTTAATGAAGCTTTTGGAGAAACAATATAAGCTGTGGCTATATCTACTTCATTACTGCCAAAATCCACAAAAATGGTATGAATTCAAGACTAGCTTCTGTAATACATTGCAAATTAGTCTTGGAATAATTTCTGTGATGAATTGAGAGAACAAAGATGAGAACTCTTCAACTTCATACCTTTTCCAAGCTTGGCATTTGATGAAATTTTCCTCAAACAAATGATAAGCTTTACGTTTAAAATTGCTTGCAAAAATGAGAGCAGTAAAGATAAAACCAGGTTAGATTGTTATGATGTAATTTCCACTGTTGAACCTGTTTTTCTTCCACGTACTAGGTGATAAAATGATCAATTTTTTTTTTTGTTTTCGAGAAAAGGCCGTAAGAAACAGCAATACGTCATCCTGGAACTGTTTATGCAGGAATTTTTATTCTTTGAAATCTTCCAGTGTTAAAGCAACAAGAAAACATTTAGAATGTCCTTTGGTGGAATCTTATTACACTCGTTATATATGTAAACTGATATTCTTTGATGCCAGCACGTTGCCCATACAGAGAAATCTCTGCACAATTAAATGAACGGAAAAAGAAAAGGACTAAATAAAAAGTAATATTTTTCTCTTATCTGATTAGAATTAAATACATTAACAAATTGTCTGGTAACACAAATAGGCAATAATACAAAAAATCTACATTGTACATTATTTCAAGAAAAATAACTTCATTTGAATACAAAAGGATAAATACACTTTTTGTCCTATAGCCACTCTTGTACAGTAGGTGAACACAGCATCTTACTGATGCAGTGCTGCTAAGGTATACAAGGATATGACTGGCTTGAGTTTTATTGAGGGGGCTGTTACACATGTGCATCACTAACATCAGACAAAGAAATCTTTCAACCAACAAGGGTTACAGAGCAACGTTCACTAAAGCACAGGTTGGGAAGGATTCGGGGACTGAAGCAGGCCAATATGGCAGCTTTTACAGATTTCCTTATACCCACAATGCACTGACAGCAAAGAATGCCTTTATTTGGTCGGTCCACACACCGGGCGGAGGTACAGTAGCGCACCATATAGGAGTAGCAAATGTTTTTGTTTTTGTTTTTTTTCTTTTTTTAAATTCTCTTCCCATTCTGGGGGCTGTCAAAGCCGTTCCAGTCCTGCGTGAGCTTTGCAGCTAGCGTTGATTTGACAGAATAGGCAGCTGCCAACTTGCCTGGAGTCAGAGGTGACCAGTCTTGGCTCAGAGCCCTGTCCGTAACTGATTGATATGGCTTAGTTCAGTTAGGCCTTCTCAGTTTGTACGTGGTTATTTCTTCTCTCTTTATATATATTTTTTTTTCCTTTTTAAATTTCAGTAGCAAACGCTTGGATTTTGTTTTGTGGTCGTGTGGCACATTCAGTGGGAGCAGTCTGAAGGGGCTGCCGTCAGCGGCAGGGAGTCTAGCACACGCAAAGTCCGGTGGCTCCCAGCAGCGCCGTCAGCAGCACCAGGGGCCCGAGTGACATTGCCCCCTGCGCGGAGTTCTGGCCGCAGCCTCCTGGATCCCTTTCACACTTCAACTTCTCGCACAAAATGCCAGTGTAAGCCGGAGGGCACTGGCATCGCACATTGTTGATGCACGTTCCTCCGTTCTGGCAATGCAGGAGTTCATTGTCACATACGTTTGCTGCAAGATAGCAGGGGAGGGAGGGAAAGAAAAGCAGAATAAATATAAATTCATCTACAGGAGAAACTCTGCACTAAACCCAGGATTAAAACACTACCTCCCCCCTCTTCCCGAGACACGTAAATAGGGGATGTGTTTCTTTTAATCAAGTTTGAATTTTCTATTTTATTGGCTATGTTCTCATCCTTTTTTTTTTTTCTTCTTTTCTTTTTTAAGGCTGGAGTCTTGGAGAACCATATCATTCACTTCAGACCATTGACTACGATAGTACCAATTAATGAAATAATATGAATAATGATTAATAATGAAATATTATGAATATTAATACCTGCATTGTGCCAGTGTCTGCATTTTCATAGTTACTACTGAACTGGAACTGTAGGTGGGTGTGTTATTATTTGAAAGGGGCAATGTACATAGAGGTTTTGGAATGCAGGAACAGTGGTTAAAAATGCAACACGGCTTTGCTGAAGTAAAAAGATCTGTACGAGAAGGCAGGGTTTTATAATCAAGAACTGCATGTATTAATGATCTGAAAAAGTTACGCAAAAAAGATAAGGCAAGCACAGGCAGGAAATTCAGCATGCTATTTGATGGGGATTATGTGGTGTGTATATATATACATGGAAATAAAAGATAATGTTATTTCCATTACAGATCAAATATTTCTTCTTAATTAGATTTGCTACTTTGGTAGAAGGGAAACTGGTGTCTTAAAACTATCTTAGTTAGATATCGTAGCCTGATATAATAACTTCAGAAGTCAGATATGACAAGAGTTAAGAAGAAATAATACAGGCAAAAGTTTCAGAGCTGCATAATATCACTGTATTTGAAAAACTGACAGCTTTATTTTGTATTACTTAATATCAATTGGAATATTTTACTAGGTAAATATGTGGAGATACGAGGAACATACTACTTAAACGTGTCAAACTGTGTCTTACTCCAGGTGATATCCCTAGTAGAATACATGCTAGATTACAGCTCTGTCTTCCATAGGAAAGGCAATTTTAGGAAAGATCTTGCACCTACTACCTAGGCAGAACACAACAGCATAAACTTTTGCTCAGAGAACTAGGGAAAAGATTATTTGGTTTAGAAGCAGACTCAACATTACATGCTGTTTATGCATACCTTAGCCTGGAAACACCCTAAATAATTCAGAATAGGGAAAATATTGTTAATTTTACTTTAAACGTTGCTATTTATTGCTACAAAAAGGTACAGTTTTATAAATGCTAATTTACTTATTTTTAAAAGCAATGCAAATGTTATGAGAACTAAAATTGAAACACTCCAAGTTCTTAAGTGATGCAATTCTCCATAAATCCAGTGCACCAGCATAAATCTTGTGCACCAGCAACCTTACTGGTAATCTTGTCTGTCCTTGTTGCTTTCGGAAATACAATTTTCTCACTCTAGAAGGACTCTCTGACAACTGCTTTCTAACGTTCTGCATCCAGATGGGCCAAATAATAGCGCAGCGTGTTAGAAACTCATGGGTGCAATTGGGAGAGAGCAGCCAAATTTTTTTCAGTGATTCCTTCAGCAATCAAAGGCTTTTACTAACAACTATGGATTTAACTTCGTTGTCGACTTTCTGAATTGTAATGTCAAAATTTGAATATTAAGGTACAACAAACAGCACATACTATTGATGACAGCCATATGTCTGAATTTTAATGTTCTATATATACATTACCAAAAATAGTGTTTATATTATATACAAGGAACAGTAAATCGCCACCAAAGAAATGTGATGAGATTAACAACCCAGAAAAATGTAATAACAGGCTGAAAAAATAAACTGTGTTTTAAAGTCAATATTTGAGTTACATCTCTTATAAACAAGGCTATGTACCTTCAAAGCTGACTTTTTATTCAGTATATTTATCCGTATCAATATGCAAATTCAAAATACTTTATCTGATGGCACAACTACAGAATCTGCTTGTGCTAGGCTACTCATTGCTGGGATGGTTCCTACAGCTCAGGCAATGAAAATGGTGAAATATCTGTCCCATCAATACTGACCATTGTTTGCCTTGAATAACTGAGTGGAATTCAATAGTTAATTAGATACCACTTCTTAAACAGCAAATGAGGTATTTCATTTTGTGCTTGACCCGGAATATATTATCCAAATTTTCCCAAGTATTTGGTAAATAAATTTATTTCCCAATAGCTTTTCTATTTTAAAACTGATTTAGACAACTACAGCCTGTTATTTCAAGAGGCCACCCGCCCCAATTCTGATCTGTAGTCGCAGACTGCTGGAGATGGGTGGCTGAAGTGGCGTTTTGCTTCATGCTGGCTGTTCTGTCTGACACGCTGACGCTGTCAAATGCCTCTAATCATTGCTGCCTACAAAATTCCGGATACAACGTTATAGATGCTGATTTTTAAATCAGCACCAATTATGTCTCATTAGAAGTTTTTAAAATGTGCTTAAAGAAGGGGTGGATCAAAAGCTTCCCCTTAGTTATTCTTGCATGCTTTTAAGTTTGCCCACAGAAATGTACTGAAGTAAAAACAGGTAGATCTCAACGTTCTCAGCAAACTACTACGTAGCTGAAAATTCTTGAATTGTTGATCTTGTATTGTCACAGCTTTCTTTTCATTAGTTTCGTCCTTGTATCTCTTTCTCTTGCACACACACACGTACACACATACATGTATCGTGTAGCTAGCAATTATGGTGATTTGGAAGTTAAATGAAACAATTCTGAAAATAAGAAATCCCATTATTTATTTTTTGCCAATTTTGTTTTAATTTTATTCTGACCAACTCTAATACCATGTCCACCTTCCCTAAAACATGGTCAGGATTACTTTTAAAACTTTAATATTAACTAATTACGTTTATTCAGTATAGGAATTGGATTAGCTACAGCTAATGAGCGTAGCACATCAGCAGCATAAAGAAAAGTACTTTCAGTGGAGCACTTTCACTGGAATCTAAAACAAAATTTATGCCTTAAATACAAGTAGTCGAGACGAAAGCAAGGCAAGCATATTAATTGCTGTTATGAAAGTTAACAATGTTTCTAATGTTAACAGAGCGGTTTGCTAGGATACTTGTTACAACCCATTTTGTTTCCGAAGCAGCTCCAGGCTTTACTGGGAGAAGGCAGGGACCCGGGAGCTGCTGAGCAAGGCGCAAAGGGCCAGGACATTGCAGACCCCTGGATCTGTGCTGCAGCCCAAGGGGAGCTGCTGCAGTGGGTGCCGGGGGGTGCAGGTGGGGCTGGGGGAGCCCCAGCGTTGCCTGGCCCTGGGACTTTCCGTTTCACGAGCAGCAGGAGCCGGGCAATACGGGCTGTCCTGCCTGCTGCACCCCTCCTGCCTTCTCCCACCTGCCCAGCCCTGGCCCCTTCTTGTACTCCAAGCACTGAAATGCTGCCTCCACCGCTGAGAGGTGTTGAACCAGCTCTGCCTTATCATTAAAAGTGGTAATAATGAAAAATTAGTCGTAATTAATCTGAAAGGCATCAGATATCAAGTTCTGATCAAATAATGAAACATGGAGAAGTGATGCAAGTAAAACAACTAAATCTGAAGTAATCGCATATGACTGTTAAGAGTTGTGGGGTTGAACTAGCGGTGGGTTTGCTGGCAGACCTCCGTTAATTAGAAGACAGGACATCAAATTGATTATTTAAGAAACAAAACAGAGATAACTGATTTGCTCCAGAGAGCTTTGCAGGCCTTTTTTGAGATATTTCTGAGCACGGTCTCTAGATCTGTGCTACTGCCAGAAGTGAAATATTTAAAGTAAAATAAAAGAAATTTTTAAATGTTATTGTCGTAATTCATCAATTTACAATCTAAGCTGTGGGATCCTTAAAACACTATACAAAGGAGACAGAAAGAAGATGCATGTAAAAACGGGTAGCTGTCTGAAGCTTTTCTATTCTTGGGGCAAGGCCCCCCTTCCCCTCTTCAAACCAACAAACCCCTGCAATTAGAAAGAGATATGATTCCTTTTTAATTAAAATGTAAAGATCTTTTCCAAAGTAATAGTTAACAAAATAGCGAAGCCTCGTTTTTAGGATAAGACCTCTATGAATGATGATGAAAGATGCCTTACCACAAGCCACAGAATATTCTTGATTTGTAATTCCAATGTTATTACATTTGGAAATGGAATAAAAAGGAAAACAAGGAGAAAATATCGAGTCTTTGAATCAGCTCAAGTAGTATCAAGGGTTAAGCCGTGTGCTGGTGTTTCATAGAATTTATACTGTGTGTTTAATGAAAGGTATTGAGAGTAGCATAGTTGTTTGACAAACGTCTACTTTCCTCTTAAATGTTCAAATCTGAATAATACACGACAATTTCTGAGTCTGTCCAAAACTCAACTTCAATACCTTTGCAGCTTCTTGAAAGAAGAGAGACAGACAGCTGTGGCTGATTTTAGTTCTGAAGCAGCAATATAGGCACAGTACCACAAACGCACGTCTTGCTCTCTTTGATCTGGAGGCCACCTCAGGCACAGCATTGTGCTCTTGGCTTATGTTCTTGCTGGTTACTGTGTCTGGACAGCTTCAGAGCGCAGGCACAGGGCTTTTGGTCTGCCTACGGCTGAGACAAAAACCCAATACGCTATTGGACTTAAACACAATTTCTTTTAGCCTCCTGTCTTTCCCAGAGGCCATCCAAGAGGGGAGAAAATACATTTTATACCTTTCTTTGTGCTACCTTAATCTTTGTACCGCTTGCCTACAGTAGCGTCTTATTTGGGTGGGTCAGCCACATTAGTATGTGCAAGGACAGGCTATTGACTTAAAATAAAAAATGAACATATTCAAAAGGACACCTTTTTTTTTTTTTTTTTTATCTAGGATAGGTGGTATTCACTTTCTGCATCAAATTCTGGATTTATTATGAAATGTTCATTGTTTGTAGGAACAGTGTAAAGACCATTAATGACGAAGTTACGGAAAGAAAACTTTTTATTAGAGGTCCTTGCTTCCTTTCTTGAATTCTGGTCTTTCATTTCAAGCAATGTTTTGTATGATCTCTCCCATCCCCATTTTTCTTCAGCGTGCTCTTTTTGTGGTATCATTTGTTACAGCCTTCTCTCTCCCCCTCTCTCTTTTTCAAACCATCTCTTTCCTTTTCTCCTTTTTGTCTCCCAGGCCATGAGTACTATAGTCCCTGGACAGGTTGGTGGGTTGACATCTCTGAATATATTACACAACATTTTGGTCTATTCTAAAGCCCTGATGCAGGCTTTGACCCTACTTCTGCTGCAGTGAATTTTCCATGCTGTTCGTCAGTACGTTGTGCGAATGGCGCTACCGAAATCATAAGAATTTTTTGACCTTGGATTCCACCCATTGTTCACAACTTTGAAAGCATACAGGTCTAGTGGCTGAGGAAATTATTCTTGGCTGTTTTTTACTCTAACGCATCTGTTTCCTTGGTACTTCTTATCTAGTAAAGAATGTTACTTGAATTCATTTATGAGGAATTTTCAGCACACATGCGAACAGAATATTCTGTCTCGGCATAATAAGCGAGTAAAAAACCAAGCATAGTGAAACCCATGTTTTCAGTAATGATGTTCATAGGTAGCTTCAATATATGCAGTGGTTGCCTATATATAGAGAGCTGTGAATGGCACATTGAAATGCCGTGAAAAAATTAGGAGGTCTCATCTCACTACATAAATAAGCTCAGTAAATTGAGGCCAAGTACAAGCGATTCTTGTCAAATGCAGAATTAGTTCCTACGAATACTATAAAGATTCTGTAATTAACATGCATTATTCTCTACAAATGTGATCATTTAATCAATACATGGTAAAACCAATCACAGAATATAAAAGAAATTGCCACAAATGAGGAAGCTTGTGTGTATGCCTAATAAGAATACAGACATCTACACATACATGCACAAGAAAACCTCTGCAGTCGTGAAGGTATTAGTAATGTTTCCCCCACAATTTGTCAAATAGACATTAATGGAATTGGGGAATGTAAAACACTTAGTTTCATTCAAATGCAAAGGTTTACAATTGTTCCAATTCTATCAGAACGTAAGTGACCGCAATCAAAATATTTTCAAATTGCCAGAGCTAGCAACAAATTATTTCCATTATTTGGAAACTATCCTAAAAGTACAATGTATACTTGTTATGTGTTAGAGATCTCTATGTGGAGCTCCACTGACTCGTGAGATTTTACCCATACAAAGTAAATAGTAGGAATGAGGCTATGAGGGCATGGGGAAAACCTGTAAGTAGTCGGGCTGCTTCTGAAAGGTTACAGCTATTGCTGTTACAATTAGTGTTGCACAGCCCATGCCAAAACCTCAAATTATTATAACTTAAGTATCTTATTCATTTCAATAACCAGTGGCTAATAACTGACCTGGATGTTTTTTCACTTAGATTTCTCTCCCTGCCTGTCTTCCAATTAGATCTACTGTTAGATTATTATTAGAATTTAATTTGTTACCAGTTACAGTTACTGCCAAATGCTTTTTAAATGTTCTGCTGCCACGAATACACCTGTCAGTGTTGATCAGACTTCTTCAGTGGTTTTAAACCACAGACACACTTGATATGAAAAACAGCTATTGCTCTTTTAAATGAGATATTCATAATGATTTGTTTTTTTGAAGTGACACTAATTCATCATTTGCTGTAGTAGGATCGGTAAAACTATCGTAGGATGCTGTCTAATCAAGACAAGGTAGATGCTCTGATAGCACGACAAGAAAGCTGGTTTGTGCTTATCTACCAAGGCACATTGTGAAGTTAAGACAAAATAAATCAGTGTAGACAAGTACAAGCCTAAAGCATATCTTACTGTGTCAAAATTATGGTCATAAAATGACAAACATTAATACAAAGTTCTCCTGTGCAAAGTTGAAACAATGTTGTGATTAATTATATTGCCAACAATACAAGGAAATAGACATTGACCAAGTGAGAGCAGTTTCTGAAGGCAGACATCTCCATCTTGACTTGTCTTAGAAATGCCCATTAGAGGCACAATTGAAATGACACTTGATTTTTTTTTTTTTTATCAAACTGGTTTTATTAAGTTATCAGGGAGTAAATGAATAGGTGGGTAATACAGGTAGAGTTTTTGCTGAAAATTTCTGGTAGAATTTTTAGATTGTTCTCCTGCATGTAATTTCTGTTCTTTCTGCACAATTCTCACTTCAAAGCTAAGCCAGTTCTAATCAAATTGCAGGAAAACTCTTCAGAACTTCTACAAGAAGATGCAGCTGCTATTCAGAGCTCACCCCGGCGCACAGCCACAGAATGGATGGTGATTCCTCTCTCCTGTAAATAGGTACCAATTTATCCTAGCATCCACATGGGTAAGCTTAGTTGATTACATTTCACTACTGAAAGTACAAAATCCTCTACAGAACAAATTTTATTTTAACCATGGTATAAGGACGGAGGTAGAAAGTGACTCTATTTCAGAGATTGTGTCTATGCTTTCTCATTTTCCATTCTATTCTCAATCTAAAATCCTTGGATTTAATTAATAAAAGATAATGAGAAGAAATACATCAAATCTGTCAAAAGGACAAGGGGGAGAACTGAATTTTGGAATTGATACTCCTGCATGATAGAGAAGCCATAGTAACTTTGGCAGAAACAACACAAGATTGCTTGTTAAAATGGCTGAAAACAAATCCAGATTTAGTTATATAAGAATTATGGTTGAGATAATACCTTCCAATTTTCCCTGGTTTCAGGAAATGATTGATTAACCTTTCAGTTTTCTGATTTTGATGGTTCCAATTTTATACTTCTCCAAAAGAGGGTGATTCCCAAAGTGTTGGGGGGGAAATTCCTATTCTTTTTATTGCTTTTCTTATGGAAGAGTACCACTGAATTGGTATGACCCTCATCATATTTTAGGATAATCTCAGGAGAGAAATAAGCTACATCATAGCTTTAGTTGCTCAAAAGGGACTACATACCGCTATCATTCATATTCCACTTACAAAGCTGTAAGCTGCAGTGCCATTATTTCTATCTTCCTGGAGATAAATGAACATTCTTACACGATCTGTCTCCTCTTTCCTTAACTAGGAAGTGAAGCAATTGAAACTACAGGTTTTTTTTTTTTTTTTTTGTCCAGTGCCAACAGCAAGGTCAGGGTTTGGATGTAACCACTATCGATAAAAACTGGCTAAGCACAAAAACTCCTCGGATACAGAAAATGAAGCAGAGAGTTGGAGGGTGGTATTTGGTTCCCTAAATACAAGCAGCTGCTGCCGTTAGAGGTGCCAGAGGGCATTTCAGACATTGGCATGGCGCTGGCAGGTACGTCCTAAGTCCTGTGAGAGATGTAGGCTTGTGGGGGTGCTGGCAGGACGCCTGCCAGGGGGACGCCTGCCTGTCTCGGGTAGCTGCTGTGCCCCATGGCATGCTGGCAGGCTCCCCCGCTGCGGGCAGCCTGCGGCCATCCTGCCTGCGGGCCCTCTCCACAGCTTCCCTGCCGGTGTTCGACCTCTGCTCCGACCCAGCGCTGCTGTGCTACGCTGGACGTGGCTCCTGTGGAAACCCCTCAGTTGTCAGCAAGAGCGGTGAGAAGCCCCATCTGACACCTCCGCTCCAGCCCCCTCTGCCCAGCAGCCCAGTGCTGCCTCTGAACTCAGGCCCTGCCCTTGCTCCTTGCCCGAGTGACCTGGTGGCCTCGGCCCATTCTGGCCTTGCACGTTTGACCTCCTGGTGTCACCCCAGACCTGCCCCGCCACTAGAGGCTTGCCTGGTGGTCTGCAGGTGGTGACTGACCCTGCCACTGCCATCAGAGCTGCTCAGCTCGGCTCGCCTGGCTTGGGTGCTGCAGGAGGGACCCTGTGCCGGGGACCTCCCTGCCCTGCCGCACCCCCAGCCCCTTGACCAGTCCCCTCCTGGCCCTGGCTTGCTGTCTCCTTGTGGAACCACCAACGGCCATTGCTCCTTAGTAGTGGCACTAGACACCTATGGTCAGGCACTTCGGTCCCATCAAAAAACCCAGCAGGATGGCTTTGCCGGAAAGGCAGCATTTTCAGCTTCAGGTCTGACAACAGTGTTTTCTCTTAAAGGTCCCTGGGAACTATGAGACAGAGCTGCAAGAGGTATTGCTTTTACAGAGCACAAAAAGGCCGAACAAAGCCTGGAGAGCAAACCAAAGCAGGAGCACGCAAAGGTCAGCAATTCAAATACATGATTATGAATTTTACAAACGGCTGAATGTTCCTACATACTTAGCCGCTAGGGTGTTAGACTTGCAATGATGTTTTGGACAGAAAGGAACGTAAATAATTTCTCTTTGTTTACAAAGACAAAAGTTTCTCTTCCTGCCATTCCTCCCAACGAAAGCTGCATTAAAGCCTTTCAAAACCCATGAAATAGTCCCACACACTTATTACTTTATTTGGCAGCAAAACCAGAGAAAATCACAACTGAAAAAATTTCCTAATGATTTAGGGGATTAGAATTACTCTGAATTATTTTACTGAAATTTTTTAGGGAAAGGGAGAGAGAGAGAGAATGTGTTGGTGGCTTCTATTAATAATGACATTATTTCCAAAATCGTACCAACCTAAGGACAAATGTTGGATGTATTGCTATTCCTCAAAACATCTGCATGGCCCTGGATCCTGAAGTGGACAAAACTTAAAATTATTTCAGAGAGCTACTGAGTGAGAACTTTAACATTAAATTGCAATCTTATGTTATTTAATGACAGTATTTAAAAAAAAAAAAAATCCCTCCTAATTTCCTTCCCCAAATATATGATAAATTTGTGCATGTGTGTGTACTCTCTGGCAATCTGAGCAAAAGTGTCCATGATGTGTTTGATAAAGAAGAGGAGACTAATGAGTTACGTAAAGTTTTTATTGCCCAGAGCAGCATAGTTGTTGTATCTTAATAACATATGTCCTGGTTTTGGTGTTAAGGAAGGGATAAATTTTTAATAATCAGTTTAGTATCACTCAGATGGAGTAAGGTTGGTCCTGCAAAATTTATTTTACAATACTTGCTGTGTATACCAAATCTTATGTAGAAAAAAACTTGGAATTCAAAGTAATAATTTTGTATCGTAATGGCTAGTTTTTTAAAGCAGACTTAGTTGTATGTACTTATTTTTTACACAGAAGATGTTCTGTTCATGTTAAGTTAAATTTTGAACACTGCTATTTTAAAGTTATTTGTGATCTAAAATAATTTGAATGTTGCAAACCTTCTCGCTAGTTTGGCTTCAAGACAATTGCATGGGGCATTTTGAATAATTAGTAACAAAATCTACGGGAAATATATGTTATGATCAACTCCTAAACTACATAAAACAATGTTTGCAATGGAAACATCAGCAATCTTTAATTACGCTATCATAAATACCAAAGATATTAAAATGGAATGGGTAGGTAACTTAGAAACGGGAGTCACACATAAGTGTCACATAATCAGTGATGTTACAGCGTAACATCAGAGTCTATGTGAATATTAGTTACAATACGAAGGTAAAGATAAAACATTTATATAGTTCCTACAAAACACATGACATGTGAAGGATATTTTTTTGTTTGTTTGTTTGTTAAAGCAACAGTGCTGGGTATCAGGAGATCTTCCTTCTGACTCTACACTGACTTCTTGTTTTGAATGTGGATGAAATGCTTCAGAGTGGTGTTGTTGAGCTAGCTGTAGAATGGGGAGAAAACCCGTGGCCCTGTAGGTCTCTCCAAGGTCTTCAGGGTAAGAGTTGTTATTGACAGTGAACAACGGAGATGCTGATGCCAAGGAAAGTCAAATGATTTGCCTATGCTAACGGAAGAATGGAACAAACACAGGTGTTGTGAATTCCAGTTCTAGTTACTAGATTGCACTGTTTTTTAGATAAATGCAAGGGCAGGGTTGATTACCGTTTCCAAGGGAGTTTGGAGACTCTCAATTATACGAAGACTTGTAAACAATGAAATTTAAAAAAAGGAATATGCAGTCTTGTCCACTTAAGCGTCATATTCAACTGCATAAGATGTTTAAACATTTAGAAATACCAATGTCATGTATGTACCTCCTTCTCGTCCCCCCAGTCAGAACTTTAGCAGATTCATATTCATGTGTCGGGAACATGGTCAATATTCGCAAATGTTTTTTTATCCCCTCTGCTTTACCTTGGCCTTTAAAACTATTATCTGTTATTTTCTATTTTTAATTATTAGAGTAAAATTAAGAAATGACACTCAACAGGCAGAGTCTTATATCATAATTCCTTTCTGGGATATAGCGGATGACAATATGCCCTCCTGTAAGTGGGGTTTTAATTGGTGTAATGCTTTCCTTTCCTGCTCTTTTCATCAGGATATCAGTAAGATGACTCAAACAGCTGGCATGTAGCACTCAGCAAAAATGAGATCTAATAAATTAATGTATCAAATAATTAAAGCTATTAGCTGCTTCATGATAGTTTTCATCAACAATATTTATTGCTACACACAGACTTTCTCTAGGTATCGTCGTGCATTTGTCTTCATGACAGAGCGGCCATTAGATGGGAAAATACAGATAATAGATGCTCACTTTCCAACACGAACCTCATCAGGCACACCAGGTTTTTTTCTGCAATGTGCTATGCAGGTGTCACCAATGTGAGAGGCTTCGCCAGTGTTTTAGTTGAAAACACTTTTTGAATGGCTTATAATATCACACCATTCAGCAAAAATGTCCACAAGATGCTCACACCAAAACATAAAATAACTGTCTTTTGTTTATCTAATGATATTGCCTCTTAACAAAATTTCAAAGGCTCTGATGATTTATTTGTCTTGTCAAAAGTGATGTTTTGGTAAGTAGGCAGTTAGAATTCCTAATTCAGTATTACACATTGACCAATACAGATGAAGACTGCATACAGGCAACCTACGCATTTTTCACAATATTATTATGCAGGCTACTACTAAGAAGTTATTGCAATAGGAACAGGGTTGCACTAATCTCATTTTATCAACTCTACGGTTTTTGCTATAATGTAGAAAACATCTGAATAACAATAGACCTGGCTTAGACTTAGAAAGAGACCATTCAACCTGTGTTTGTTTGGGTTAATGTCTGAAAAGTTCTTTCTACACACATATGAACTAAAGATAATGCCTCTAAACATGGATGTTGATATTGCTTACTATGACAAAATGTTAAGATAATTCAGGATATTAAAAAGTCCAGTGTTAAATGACTCTCGTGAGTAAGCACTGTTTCCCTCTGTGCTTTATATGGTTCTTCCATTACTCTGGCATGCTGATTAACATATTTATATTTCCGTTTATCAATCCTGATGCACAAAGGTGTTAAAATTTAATTTCAGCAAAGACTGAAATAACCTGAAATCCTCAAGGAATAGATAACTGCAAAATATCACTTCGCTTCAAAGTACTTGCTTTATTTTATTTTAAATGATTTTCTCCAACTTTTAGATTGTCAAGTCATGTCAGAGTTGAAAAATAACGAAGATATCTCCATTAATCTAGACAAAATAAATTCCTCTATAATCAATGTGTTATATATTTCTAAAGATATATTGTATCAATACCCTTAAACTTCATGATGAAAAGAAATGATTGTGTTACTCAAAGTCTTCCACTCGCGCTTAGGACTGAAAAGCCAAGACCTGGGTGATTTTCTCGTGCTCCTCAGCAGCTGTGCATATAACAACGTTACAAACTCTTACGCTCACCTTTGGTTTAGAGAAGGAAGGGTCACACAAGAAATGCCCCACTTCTATGAAAATGTACTTATAGGATGTTGTATATTCTTTTAAGACATAATGTCTGAGTATATTTTAAAACCTAGCATCTGAGTGTATTTCTTTGTAGAACTCTCAGAGAAAATGGAAACAGATTTCTGGTTAATAGAATTTGGATGATGAAGCTGTATTTCCTGACAAGTTTATCTCTCTGGGTCCGGTCCTGTCCTCTGCCACCCCTCTCGCACACCCATACCTTACAAAACCTGAACCCCCACAGCTGCTACCGCATGCTTGTCCTTCTCTTTCAGCAGCCTTGGCAACCATGGCAATGGAAATCTGACTTCTCCCATCACAGCTCCTCCAGAACCGTGTGTATCCCTTCACGCTGCCTCCTATGGCGGGAGCCGGTGTTTGCTGCGTGCCTGTGCACGGTGCTTGCTGACGGGTGCACATGATATTGGAGAGCGAGAAAAGGCTGTAGTTCCAGGTAGGATGACTTTTTGTAGGACCGGTCTATGCCTGGACCCTTGTGAGGGGTCAAACGCTGAGACTAAACACCAAGCCTCCTCCTGCTCCATGAAGCCACGTGGCAAGCACGGCTAGCCAGCACGTAAGGCCAACCTCTGCACAGACGTGTCGTCTTGGGCAGCAGAGACTCCAGTGTGGTTCATGCTCAGGTTTGAAACACAAGCCCAGTGAAGTGAGAGCGTGAGAGGAGGGTGAAACGCAAAGGCTTAATGCTGCCTTTGCGAGACAGCATTTCTTCAGTGGTAACATGGCAGATCTGAGTGGGATGATGGTTTTCTGAAGGCTGTGAGAAAGCTACAGCATGAGTAGCTGCTGGGCTGAAAGAGAAAGATGAGTGCTAAAGGGAAGTGGTTGGAACTGGAACAGAGGGGTTTGGGCCAAAGCCAGGATGGGTGGGAGGAGGTGAGGGAGGTGCTCAACACGTCTTGGCTGGCTTAATGTTTTGTATTTGCAAAACAGTCAAGGTCTTCTAATGGTGCAGAGCAGCGTGGGCTGCCGCATCATTGCTAAGTTGTCATGTTGCCACTGAATAAAAGAGAAGATGTAAGTGGAGAGCACTTCTCTGAGCATCTTTTCAGTTGTGTTTTAAATCAGTAATGGTTTTGCATGAACTAGCAAAGCTCTCAGGTCGTTGCAGAAAAAAATATAGCAGTACATGGTTTTATTTTGATCGGTGGTGTAAATCTTGACCCAAATTTTCAAACCTTTGCAGAAATTATGCTACGTACATGCAGCCTTTCATGTTTCTCCCCAGTTGTGTACCAAATGGCATGTGTGCATATGTAATTTGAGGCATTACAAAACATCTGGCTCAATTTTTGAGATGTTTATGTTATAATACGCTATTGTAACCTGTCTGTAAAGATATGCGGAATAGGATGCTTTTTCTGAGAACTGAAGTCTCCTTGCACAGAGCTGCGTTTTGCTGCATAATGTCAACATAATGGGGCTCATTTAAGGATGCTATCTTTGCCCTCAATATGAATTTCCTTGCACTAACAGCCCCAGTTCAAATCTCCTTGTGGGATTCTCCTGTTCTTGAAATCGGTAGGAAGTAAGCCAGGTTTTTGAACCTTGTGAGAGTAACTTGTTCTCCTTGGATGCTAGTCAGTGCTTATTGCCTCACGATCAAAATGCAGCTTCAGCTCTTTAAAGAGCTACATGTGGTGAAACTCTCTTTACTCTCCTTGGAAATGAAATTCTAAACTCTTCAAAGTAAGAGTCCTATTCCAAGCATCTTCTGGCTTAAAAGGGAAGTTCATTTCCCATTTAAAGTATGTGTAACATTCAGAGCTTAGTGATGCAGCATCTCGTTAACAGAACACCCTGCTGATTCGTTTCCTATGGACAGCTATTCCTACACCGCGGATACTGGAGGAGTTTGTTCCTCCTGCACCTGTCAGCGTATGTGGGGACTGGTTAGTGTTTGTGAGTAACAAAGCTGGTAGCTCTTGTGATTGTAGCCCTTGTGTATCCAGACCTATAGCTGCTTAGTGCTATTTCTTAAGGTGAACCTAAATAACTATTCAAGGGAGAATTCCCCTTCCAAAGAGATTATGGCTGAGCTCCTTATAACCTAGCAGTTTTGAAGTGCAAGAATAGATTTTCGGGTCCATTCAAAAAGTCTTTAAATTTAAGCAGGAAATAGAGTAAGAACAGGAGCTACCACATAGGTGTGGCAGAAAGATAAAGGTGTCTTTGGTGGTTCAGAGGTGCTCAATCTACAGCCTGGCCACTGTCTCCATAAGATGGAGCAATGTTTTTGGTTTATCCACAGGCAGATTTTGTTATGCTTTATTCTTTGTACCTCTGGAAAATACGCAGGGTTTGGTAAATGTCTGAAACATGTGAAAGATTTGGAAAGTTACTCCACTCAGGCGCTAGGAAGGGAATAAAGTGGGTAAATTGATCTGCAAAGAGGAGTACAAATCAAAGTGTTGCTTCTAGAGTCAGCTAGTGGCATCGGTGCATTTGTTATTACATGGTTTTCCACTTTCACCTGAACCAAAAGACAGATAGTCATTGGGAAGAAAATAATAGCATATATAGAAGTACTTGTCCAAGCTGTAGTTATAAAAAGACAAAATAGCTTTGGGCATACCGCTTTAATAATTTTGGACCCCAGCTGTGTATCAAAATCAGCAATGTTAATGAACACAGTCTCTTTAATATAATTATTTCAAGTTGATTTCAGTTATAAGTAATCTTCTATAGACATTAATTACCAACAACTGAATTACAATCAAACTCTTTCCCCTTCTCTGTAGAAATCTTTAAACTTCCAGCACTGTCACATCTTTCGCTTCTCACCTGATGATTATAGGTAAAAGTTTTATTAACAACTTAATTATTATCTTTAGAAGCCAAGATAATTATAACAGGCTTGACTTGGCTTCCATTAAAAGTCTCTTTTAATGACTTTGCCATTGACTGGAGTCCAATGTGAGAGAAGAAGAGTTTGTAATCAACAAAATCATATCTCAAAATTGTGCAGAGATGAAAGAAACTGGAAGAACAATACCCTTAATATTTTACAGAACATCACGGTATTTTTGTATGGGCTATCAGTCTCCTCTAAATATATATTGGCTGAATCCTCTAATGCTGTATTCGCTTTCATAGTTGTTACTCATATGAATAGCTTGAATAAAATTTGTGCTGTAAAGGCTAGTAGTCAAAGATCTGACAAAAAGCTGGACTGACATCTATAAGATCAAGCTTTTGTTCCTGATTTTATCATACCCATGTTCCTTGTCAAAATATTTACTGGCATGCTTAACTTGAAGATGAATTTGAAGTTATTGGAAGGGTTAGTACATGTCTCAGTGGTATGGATCTAGGGGAAGAGGAGACGATCACGTAGGCACGTATTTGAAAGAAATGCAAGGAGCAGGTAAAGGGGCAGAATGCTTGTAGATGATTTGGTGAGCTGGTCATGTTACGGATGCAGAGTTGAGTGAGTATCAAAAAAAAGACCACTATTTAAAAGGATTTTTAGAAAAATTGCATTGTTAGCAGCAGAGTAAAAGAAAGCTTTATAAAGAAATACATTTACAAAGAGTAAAGAAAAATGTTGAAATGATTATGAAATGAAGGAAAAAAGAAAAGAGTACAGACTCAGAATTTAGCTAGAAGAACATGATAAAATACTAGGGAAGGCCAGAAATGATTGAGTGATGTACTAAAGTAATAAAAATTAGTAATTAATTTTTTTTTTGTAAACACATCAGAAGCAGAAACTTTCTAGGAAGTCTCTAAGGCAAACGAATGGCATGTAAGGTAGGGAAGGGAAAAATCTTCGAAGTATTAACTATGGAAAAGCGTTAGGAGGTTACCAGGCTACTGCCTATGTTGATGGGGACACGCTCTGGAGGTGTGGCTCAAAGTTTATACAAACCGTTCTTAAAAAATGGAAGATATTCTGTTGCATCAGATCACCAAAAGCAAATAATATTGATCCAAGAATTTTGAAAAAATGCAGAAACAAACTTCTGACTGTTACCTGTGATTTTACTAATTTAATTGCCAAGACGGGCTTGATTAACTATAAGAAGGGACTATGGCAGATGTGGTTTTTATAAAGAGCTCCAAGGAGATTGAGAGGAACTAAAGACTAGCAAGTAAAACTTCAACAGCAAGCAAGTTGATAGAAATTTTAATGAAGAATAGAATTAGCAGGTAGATGAATGAGCATGATGAGCATGGAAGAGTGAACTTTTTGTAGAGGAAAATAATCGTGTACAAACCTAGTAGATAATTTTTTAAGGAATCAGTAAGCATATGGACGTAAATGATCAAGTTGATTACGTATCTGAATCTCCAAAAAGTATTTCACAACATCCCTCAGCAGTGTTTTTCAAAGAAACCAATAAAGGTTTTGTTTTGTTTTGTTTTTCATGGAATAATGATGGATTGAATGATAGGAAACAGGGTAAGAATAAATGTCAGAGACTAGTACTCAGTCCTGTAAGAACTGTGTCAGGACTTACACACGCAGAACTGTGCTAGAAAAGTGAGTGAAGAGTAATGTAATAAAGTTTGCTCATATTACAAAAGTATTGCAGCTGTAAAGACCTTCAGAAGAATTTCGAAGGTGCTGGGTGACAGCATAACAAAATGGTAGATGAAATTCAGTGTTCAAGAGTAACGCACCCCTATAGATACTTGGCTTTTACCATTTAGAAAAGGGACCTTAAGAGTAGCTCAGGGTATTTTATTGAAAATGTTGAATTCATATTCTTCATCAGTCAAAATGACAAATAGATTCTTGGATTTTTTAGGACAGGAAAAAAAAGAATGAAATGGAAAACACCACAATGTCACCATATAACTTCATGATGCACCCATCTCTTGAATGCTGCATTAAGTCCTGCATATTGAAAAGTTATATAGTACTACTAAAAAAGGTAGAATGAAGAGCGATCATAGGTATGGGCAGTTCCTGTAAAAGGAGAGATTAAATAATGAGGTTTCTTCAGCATAAGGAAAGGAAGATAGATGGAAGGAAAATAAGACTGAAATCTGAAAAATCACAAATGTTATGGAAAAGGTGAACTGGAAATGATTATTCATTTATTCTTATTACGTCTTCCTCCAAAGAAATAGGAAGTACCAAATGAAACTGTAAGCCAGCCAGTTAAAGCAAAGAAATTATTGTTATTACATTGTGCACAATCGTGTGCCTAGGATGTTTGCATAACAAAAGTATGAATGTCTCAAGAAGTGATTAGGCAAATTAGTGGATGAAAGGCTCATTGAGACCAACTAACTGTGAAGATAGTGATGAACTCTGGCTAAGAAAATCCGTAAGCTGTAGCTTCCTAGAGTTTGGATGCCTATGCTGAATGAAATACCATTCAAGCTCAGTACTGTCAAATAGAGGACACTGGGGTAAACTGATCCCTGGTTTAACTCAGTACAGGCTTTCTAATTTTCTACTGCAAGACGTTCTACTGTCTATAAGCATGCAAGCACGAAGATAAACACGACTCACAAGACTGAAAGGTTTTGCAGACCGGCTCTCAAACAGGCTAGGTAAGATGGTCAGAAAACAATATGGTGAAGTGGGAACTGGGAAATGTAGAGAGGCACTTCTGTTACGTGTTTCAGTTCAACACTTCCTTCTGAACGAAACTGTGGTTTTCATATTGCCATCATTGTAAACAGAAAGATCTCTTGGGAGAGCTGTATTTGCACACGTGTAAAGGAAGCAAAACCAGTAACTACTGAAGTCTTAATAATCAGCATGTGCTGGTGTCAGCAATGCCATCAGTTGCTCCAGTGTCAAGATAGGAAGTCTTGACTGTCTTTAATTGCCTCAGGTCAGTAGTTTTTATCTGCAGTTAAGTAGCATGGAGATTACTTTACTTGCTCCTAAGTGATCCCTTTCAGGCCCCTTCATAAAAACGTCCCACCTGGGTGTGTCTGTGCAGCTACTGATCTCTTCATTTCTGTCCTCATAAAAAGGCAGCGAGCAGGCAATTACGCAGAAGTTATGGCCACGGAGAAGGCTTAAAAGGAAAGCGTGACAGATCTTTCAGAGGAAAAGCAGTCCTGCTCATCAGTGTTCAAATGAACATTTAATAATTCATAACAACTAACCGTGTTATAAGTTTCCCCTTCAATACGTTTCCAAACGTGAATAGATTAAATGGTAATTGCTATCAAGCTTTATGTTCTATTTCATGTACCTAATAAAAGTTTATCTAGTGGAGCTTACTTTGTATCTTTTTGATCTATTCCTAACTGACTGCAATATACTATATTAAAATATTTATCATTGTGCTATCAAATATTAACCATTTTTAAATCATCTGACTAAAGAAAACAAATAACGTTACTTGTTTATCTTTTCATGAATTTCCTAATATTTAGAAATGTTCAGAACTCTCCCATGACACAGCATCAAAAATACTGAAGACCCTAGAAATTGTAATCCCTCTTTTTAAATTGGGCTGGTTTGAAATGCGCTCTGCTCACGTCCGTCACCACTGTTCATTTTGGCTCGGTATGGCAGAATCCTAGTTTTGCCGTCCGTAAAAAGTTATGATTCTACTTCAGTACAAGAGAATCTTAGAGTGTTGTTTGGTTTTTTTTGGTAGGTTAGTGGATTTTTTAACTATTTTGGGGAGAGTATAGAATTTTATTTTATTTTTTTTTTTAGCAAGTTTCCCTAATTATCCACCCGCTCATCCATTTCAAATTGTGGCTTTACCTGACAAAAATACCAGCAACTTGCTAGACTGTAACATGAATGATCTAGTGATGGGAAGAGGAGAATACTGGTCCCACAGATGTGCGACAGTCGCATGGCAGCCCAGTCCAGGCTCACTGCCGGCTGCCAGGGCTACAGCACTCCCAGCTCTCCCGGCGTGCTCCCGCTTGCTCAACCCGCTGCTGATTCACATCACAGAACTAACACAGCAGAAAACTATTCTTCTTTTTTGGTGAGTGTCCTGCTGAGTTAGATCTGAAACGGTTCAATGAAAGGTCAAGCTGAGCGGGCCTGAGAGATTGCTAGGGGTGTGGGACTAAACAGCTGGGAATTGGGAGAAGAGGGATTGCAGCACTTGCAATTAAAGAGGTTTAGACAGCCTTGGAATAGCAGCTTTGAAGCTGACACCTGGGCAAGATCAAGAGGAGAACAACCTCTTTGCTCCAATCCAATCCTTCGCCTTGCTGGGGAAAAATTGTTCTATTAAAGGTCAGGCGTATAAATGTTGCTACTGAACCATTTCTTTTCACTTTGGAGAAAGCAGGTCTGATCACCAGGTTATCAGAGTAAATCTCCTGAAGTGAAGAGCTGCAGTCTGTTAAGAGCCTGGTGCCTCTTAATAAGATGTTAACTATGCTAACTAGCCCCCTTTTCTATGCCTCATTCTCTGGTTGATTTAAGACCTGTTATTTGGGGTCAGCTTCCCCACACACAGGTGTTACCTAATTCACAATCCCCGTCCTGTTCATAGAAGCCTTCCTTCCAGCACAGAGACACTGAGATAATGTCCTTGAGCTCTCACCAAGGCCTCTCTAGTTTATTCCTTCTGCAGGTTCTTCCATGTCCACAATATTCCACACACTTTGTAGGCAGCAGTATTAAAAGCACCTTGAGCCCATCCCCAGCCTAGTAATTGTGTAGGTCTGTACAACTATATAGAGAAAGCAACCTACGTTTTCATCTTCTTTGTGCTCTTCATAGAAGAAAGATGCTTCGCTTAATAATGTTCGTTAAATACAATGTTTGTGTTCTGACATGTTTATTCTGACTAAAATATCCCCTCCCCAGAGAGAGATCAACCTTCTTTTTCACCTTCAAATCCAGTATCTCATTAAAAAATAATACCGTTCCGTGATATTCATACTTTGGTGAACAATTTTCTACATATCCCTGTATCAGTCATGTATTTTGGAATGAATGTATTAATACACACATTCGTGTTGTCTTTTCTCAGGTTTAAAAGACCCAGGGCATCAGTATGGCATTACACGTGTAAGTTGTCAGCGTGCTTCCCTCGAGGTGAGTGGAATCAGTGTTTTGCATTATCTGAGAATCAGGCCTGATAACGCTGTAATTTTGTTTGTAATCTTGCCTTGCTTGTCTCACATCTGTAAGCCATGCTTTGCCGGGAGTTGCAGCCGTGGGATTCTGCATTGATTTAGAGGGAATTATTCTGGTTTTAAATTTGGAGCCATTTGAAGCAGAGCCTGTTCCTCTTACATCCAAACCCTTATACGCACACAGTTTCTTTAGTCTGCATAACAATCACGTAAGATAAGTATTCTGAGATCGGTATTTCACGTATAAAGACCACGGGCGGATTGGTTCTTGGAGACAGCAATGTTCAGCCCCATCAGAACTTTATCCTTTTCAATAAATCCTTTCTATGTTTTATTTCCCTCCAGCTCCAAGCGCAGCAGTGCACTTACTAGCACCAGTCCTGGCACCAACACACACTAGAACCCAAAGTCCAGACAGCACCTGCGCAGAGGGGAAATCCCGCTGTATCCTCGCCAGCTAAAAGCATTAAAACTACCACTGGTAAAAAGATGTAAAAAGATATAAAAAGATATAGATGGATTGTCTACGGCTCCCCACGCAGGCAGTTGCAAAACTGAACTGGAAAGCAGGGCATCCCAGTTCTGAGTTTCTAGTTCTTTTTACAGAGTGTAGTTCCCAAGGCACAAGTTCAATGCGTAGGTATTGAGGGACTCGCAGGATACATCTGTGTACAAACTTGTATAAAAGATCACTAACCTTCAAAGAGGAAGACAATTACCTTTATGTATTTAATCCATCTACAAAGAAGTGCATGATGTATTTCTCAAGAAAGATATATATATATATTTATATTTTATTTTTTTTTAAGAAATGGATGGCAACATATCTTTTCCGGCTGAATTGTAAACACAAACTTCCAAAAGCAAAAGTTAATATAAGTTCCAGGGTTACAATTTCAGGCTTGATTTTCTTTGGCAATTCAATCTGCATGATGATTTTGATCAAATGCCTTGGCTTCTAACATTTGTAACACATGATAAAATGCAGACAAAGCAGCTTATATTTAAATAATCATATAATAAGTTGAATGCACACTGTGACAGAATATGAATTATCTAACAGGCTGCAGAGTAATACAAGTTCAGTCTGGAAGACAGATACAAGCACTGAGCACAGTTTGAGCATTGAAGATAAGAGTGTAATCCTCCGCCTACTTCAACAAAAACTATTTAAAATGAACAAAAAAGGGTAAAATAAAACAAGCCATTCAGAGCTTGACGTACGGCATCTGGCTGAAAACTCATTCGCTAATTGGTTCAATGGTGTAAATCTTAAACAAGATGATTTAAAACAATGATCCACAATAAGTAATGCCCTGAATTTAACTCAGGTACAAGCTACCGTTGGTAACTCTTGTAGCTGGTCTGGGCCTTTGTGGGGCTGCGGGTTCAACGTCTTTAATTGCTCATGGACCGTAGGAAGGGAGATAGTGAATAATGTTAATCACCGGACCTCCCCTCCCCTTTCTCCCTGTGGGGGTGATCACACCTAATGAAAACTGGAGCTGTGCTGCTAAACTGAGACGGCAAGAGAGTCACTTTTTCTTTGCCCGATCGGATAAATACGCAGCTGGTTTTGGAATCAATTCTTGTGTGCGTGAAATTAAAAGGTGTTATTTTTAAATGCTCCTGTACGTATGCAACAGAGTTTAGTCACCTGAAGCGTCATGGCCAAGAAATAGAAAAGATGCAAGACTATGAGCGGTACACTTAGAAAATCAAATGGATGCTCCTGCTTAATAGTCTGCCTTCATCTGTTGGTTTTTTTTTAAAAAAACCTCAAATTCTTCTGTGTGTAAATGTTTCTGCCCTTTGTTACAGGTTCCTCTTACCACAAAGCACTATGTTCAGTTTAAGACTGGCCCAAAATAGCCGTAGTTGCTGGTTAAATTTCTTGCCAGGCTTGGTGCTTTTTCTTATGTTTTTATGTTCATTTTTAAAGGAAATAATTTAATTTCTAAATAGAAAAATGAAATATAGCTATGCGTTTTGTCATGTTTCTGGAATTCTAAAAGGGTTTCAGGACCAGACTGTTCTGTTCTCAGTTCATTCCTTGTGCTTTGATATAGATGCATGTGGGTGAGAAAACCATTGTCGGTGTCCGGGAGGGCGGCGGGAGCTAAACCCCAGCAGCTTCCCTGCACGCACAACGCCTGCAGCAGGAACGGTTCTTGGCGGGGGGTTTAGAAGTAGCGCAAGGCACAGCTGCATCTTTTGTGCCTCTTTTTCTGAGGGCAACAAACCTTCCTGTACCAACCAGACCCTGCTGACCGCCGCGTCTGTGCAGCATAAACCCTGAATTCAATAAGATAACAGCTGCTATCATGGTGCTTTTTATCTGGGAGGCAAAGTCTAAAATTGCATCTGACCTCTGTATGCACAGAGACGCAAGTGATGAGGGCTCTGCCTAGATCCTCAAAGGTTTTAGATTGAATCAGTAAGAGTGAGGTACCTAAACGGATACTTCTGAGGATAACAGCTTCTGTGTCTTTTGCCCGTGTGTGGTATAAGGTAAGACTACGAACAGTAATTTATCAAATGATAAATTGTGAGCCTTAGAAAACACAACAGGACTTTAGCGTTGGTTTTTCCCAAATGCGATTACTAGCGCATAAAACGAAGCCGCTCCATTTACTAATACAATCATACAAGTAATTAAACTAGCTATGGTATAGATTTAACTTACTTATTTATAGGTCAAGCTTTTGGTTGCCCTAGGTCAATGATTTTAGCAAAGCTCCATAAGAACAGATTTTCTTCATAATGCCAATAGGCTATGTGTAACAAGAAGTAAACAAACACATATTGGTCTGTTGAGTGTGTGTGTATCTGTCTTTGCATACGTACATTTCCATACAGGAGAAGCTCAGGGAAACAGATCAAACCCACACGCTACATGTCCAGACAAACAATCTTTTTGAGCTTCGCTAAGGCAGCAGAACGAGTTCTTATTTTTCTTGTATATTGGGCTCTGCTTGCTTGCCCAGTCATTTGTTCAGATTTCAATGGGAAAATAACAAACAAAGCTAAAATTGCCCCAGTACAAAATGAAATGAATTGGAATTCTGTTCCTCCATGAAAAGACTTGAAATGAGATTTAAATCAGTGTGCGCGTGGTAAAACATGGCAATTTGATGTCTGTTCCGTAAAACTGACAACCGCATCTAGTTGTTTTTCTTCTGAATTTTATCAGATAATTCGGTCAAACTTGGTGAATATCTCACAGTTACACAATCAGACTGAGATTTGTTCAGAAAATTACAACACAGCAAGGGAAACTTAATTAGTTTTGTCAGCATATATAAAGGCACTAGCTTGCATTTCCAGAAACTGTCTAAAGCTTTTACAAATACTCTGAGTCAGCTAAAATCAGGCTAATTATAAGTTGGGCTCAAAAAATCCTCATTAAAAGAACATTATTGAGGTTATAATGTCCAAACCTGAAAAGATAGGAAATACTGCATTTAATAAGCAATTGGTTTGACAAGCTGATGTATATATTATTGTATTAATTATACGACTGTAAAATTTGCTTCGCAGACTTCCAGACCTGTTCAATATCTCAGCTACTTAATACCTTTTTTAGACCCATTGCGTGGACATGGTGTTTACTGTACTTTATTCAAATTCTACTGCACAGAATCATATTGATTTCCTTTCTCATTTTTTTCTGCCTGTGGTTCCTGTCACTACAATGTCTCAATACTTCACAAATTCTAATGCTTGTTTTGCCAGTACCTAGCGTAAGGCACAGGGGTGGTGACAACCCCCTTCTACATAAGGGGTGCAAGGCAGAGGGAGATCTATGATTTCTGAGTGCTTTGAGACACCTAGGGTCTGATTTTTCAAAATATTAATAACAGAGAACTCTGAGATTTGAAACACTACTTAGCCTGCTTTCTGCTGCAACAGTAAGTGCTCAATAATTTTGTGAATTAAAACTCAAGTGCAAGCATCCAGAAAATGGGAATACAGTTAACAATCACATGTGAAAAGTATGGTTTAAATAACCTGCCAAATATAAACAGGAGCTTTCTGGCAGAAGCTGAGAAAGTCCAATTTTCTTGGGTAACATTTAACTGCGTTGCCCCTGCAAGCTTCCTTTCTCTTCGTGTGCTAGCTTTAATGCTAATTGGTTAATTATCACAATCTCTCCTGAAATTCCTTATTTATTGGTTTTCTTTCCAGATATATTTGCTAAATTGTCACAAGCCCAGATTTTCTACTTTAGTGGGACTCATCACTTAGCGAGGCAGCGGTAATCTCTAGCTTTATTGGTTTGGGGTTTTTTGTAAAAATTTATGAAATAAGATTTGCATTTGTTTCAGAGCATTTGTGTGGCTGTATGGCCAATTTTATAACATTTGGCTAATCGGTGTCAGTAATTACATTCTCTCTTGTGTTTCTCACTCTTAAAAATCAAAAGCAAGCTCTTGTAGAAATCTCTTTAATGTGTGTGTGTAAGAATGCAGAGAGGCAGGGAGAAAAAGTGAAACTAAAACATGAGAGGACCTTCCAGAGCTTCTGGAAGTAGATGATCAAAACAGTTACAAAGAATAAACCTTAAGAATTTACTACAAAAGAAATTCACAATAAGAGTCTAATCCTGTATATACCGATGTGGTGTTTCCGCTCACTTGTTTACAAGATCTGTTAATCAGAAGAGAAGCCAAATATACAACAAAGCATTGAAACATCATCTGCTCTAGCAATATTTACACGAAATTTCAGCTCTTATTTTTAAGGATGTTAAGTATACACCCCCCTTT
>VYZM01022924.1:637456-686217 GCA_013398915.1 Dromas ardeola | reverse complement strand
TTTAAGACTCTCATTAAATGAAAGGTTTTTAAATTTTATTTCTGCAGGCTCTGGGCAATTTCGAAGTGCACAGTTGTTTTACTAAGACATTCTAAATACATCACTTGCAAATTAATTTAAAATTTACTTATTTTTGACTCCTGGTTTATTAACTTCCTCGTCTTACGTAGCTACAGCTGCTGTTTTAGCATTTCAGTGTACATGGGAAAACAATTTACTGAATGAGCTGATGAAAAATCCCAAATAGAGTAATTCAGTGTCATATTCATTAGGCCTATTTAGGCAGCTGAAATTATACGGCCCTGATGTCATACCGATAATGTCCATCATCTGCATCAAACAAATATGACAGACAGTGGTTTTTTCCCAAGAACATTTGATTGGGTTAATCTCCTCAGCAGTCATACAAAATCATGACTTGCCTACTAAAGTTCTTATTAGCTTAGACTAATTAATGTCAAAGGAGATCATGCATTTTCTGAATGTGTTGCCAAGCGAAGTTAAAAGAAGGACACGTGAAATGCAGTGCGTGGATGGATCTGGGTGTTTATCACGAAATAAAATGTAAATCTGTCAAGCTGCAGACTGAAACAAATAATGGCAACCTAAATAGTTTCTGGCTTGAATCTCAGCAATGGACTATAAAGAATATTAAAATTTAATTTATTCACTCATCTATTTTGGCATGAAAAAGAATAAATCTTTCTGCCCTTTTCTTTTTGCTTGCTGGAAAATGTGAAGGAAAAAAAAAAATCAAAATGAAAATCCAGAACAGGTTCTACCGAAGCTTATGTCTATAAGAGACATATCTAGTGAAATTCTCCACCTCTGTTTGTTATTAGAACAGTGCCTTTGGTGGCTACCTGTTAACTACTGGACTTCAGTCTTCACCTAAAGCGTCCTAACTTTTGCTATGTACTGTCTGCGGTGACATGAGAACAATCCATATTCTTCTACTGTGATAAAGATTTTTTTTGCTATGTTTCGGCATTTTCTTCAATTATGTATTTTGGATACGTATAGCAGATGCTAGGTCTAAAAGCACTGTTTTCCCTAGAAATCCCTTTTCTAAATTGACATCATGTCAAACTGATTTGACAAAATGCTGCTCTAACCACATGGCCATCATTTCAGTGTCTCCTCTAAGGAAAGAGGAGGTAACACGGCATTTATAGCCCTATGCCTGGGAGCAGAATTAGCTGCAACATGTTTTTATGAAATTTAAGTGAGTAAAAGGGGTTGATAAACCCACTCCCCATGTCCTGTTGATGCAGCTGGCAACTTTTGTAGGTCTCCAAGCAAGCATTCAAGAGCCTGTACTAATAATTTTGAAAGTTAGACTGGGAATGGGTATTTATGGTGGGTTTTCACGTGCACAACTCTGGCGTGGCTCCCTCCTGTAGAAGGACAGCACAAGCAGTTTCTCGGGGGCTTCTGGGGAAAGTCTTCCCAGGACCCTTAGCCAGGGAGGTTCATCATCGCATACAGATTTAAAATATCTCCCTGGGGCTACAGGGGCAACAGAAATGAGGTGAAAAGTCTACACAGATGTTCTTATCCATTGAAAAAGCTCATTCTGGCTCAACTGGAAGTAAGCAGCAGTGGACCCTAGCAGCTGCCAGTATAGCTGAAAAGGCACAGAAGAAAAGCCGCAGTTATCCCGGGACTGACCTATGCACACATTTTCATCGTCCAGCTCTGCAGAAGCATTTCTGAAGTAGCCCAGCCTGCATAACTCACAGTGCTGACCTCTAGTGTTGTGCTTACAGCTCACGCAAATGACCGTATTGAGCAGCTCGATGTAACTGCACCGGTTGGAGTGCCCGAAGCATTCACAGTCTTTCAAGGAAGAACAGAAATGTATACAAAATGTATACAGCAGCAGAGTAATAGCACATTACATGCTTAGTAAAAATGAACCATGAACAGAAGTATGGATGGATGGCACATACATGTTAATCAATGTAACACGGACAACAGCAGATGTTTATCTGCAATGAAAGTGACGTTTGTTTCAGGCAGGTTGGCGTGACCCGAGGACCATGGCATGACGTTGAAGGTTGGCTGTTGTTGGCAGACCTGATGGAACTGAAGCATTTGCAGTTGTAAACCTTTCAGGGGTACTGGAGGCTCAGTTTCCGCTGATACAAATGCACATCTTTTTTGCACGTTTGAGATGAGTATAAATCAAGACATGGGAAAAACTTCCTCGTATTAAGAATATTAAATACAGTGGGCAAAATTGTCAAACTTCATCACGCTTAAATCTACGACTGTAGGTAAAATAAAAGCTTTCTTCTGACATAAGTGGTGAGTATTCAAAAATACTACTGAACTTGGGGTACAATAACTGGTGGGCACCTTGGGAACCAGACTCTCTTATTTTGAGACCAAACAAATCTCTAGTTTGACAATTTTGGCCAGCACCTCCTAAAATAATTAACAGCGAAGAAAAGGAAAGAAGAGAGGTGTTATTTAAGACCTACTTCTACTGCACTTCTGAGGTAAGCGTTAACCCATTTTTATATTCTGAGATGAAAAACAATTGGGCCAGAAAAGATCATGAAAATTCTGAAGGGTGTACTGAATAGAAAGCGTGCTTACTGCAGCCATCTGAAATGCAGCTGGCATGACAGCCGCGTTTTAAAAACGCTTTCGTTAAACATAGAATGCTAGTGCCTTTTAGTCTTTAATCACAAGCGATGCTTGGTTTTATGCAGAAAGAAGCAGAAATTAGAAACGTATCAATATCATTATAGAAGGTACAGCTATGCTTTGTGTAGAAAGCTCGTGTAAGTCTGATCACTCAACCCTGAGATTACGAGCCCAGAATGAATGCAGGAAATGTTATTAGGAAGATCAGAGAAGTAGAGAGCCTATTTAAAAAAGTGAAGACTAGGATAATTTGGCTTGTTTAGTCTAGGAAACTGAAGATGGGATATCACTGGGCTATAAATACATCAAGGATATAGCCTTCTGCCATCCTAAGTGAGTATTGGTGCTAATGGACAACACTGGCACAGGAACAAATGGGTGTTAACTGGCCATTGAGAAATTTCAATTGGAAATTCGGAGACGGTATCTAGCCATTAGGGCACTGAGGTTCTTGAACATTTCCAATTTGTAGCAAAAACCTGATGCTTTAGAGATATAGTTTATTAGCTGGTGAAAGAGATTACGGTATGTTTCCCGCAGTAATGGAGTGCTGGATGCAGTGACTTGGAAGGGCTTCAAGGTCTTGAAGTTAACTTTGCCTGTAATTAGATAAAGCTCTAGCAGAGGGTGTAAAATGTTTCCATACGTGACAGGGGCCAAGTCCCCTGTGCTGCCTTTCCTATGGTATGCTGCTGATTGTTGGCAAAGGGCGTCAGATACAGTATTTGTGCCTGTCTGTATTTTTATAAAGAAACAGCAACACCGGTACGTGTTTATGAGTGTGTTACGCACACCTGATGTATATATTTCTTTGGCTGTCGCCTGATGTAGCGGGCTTTAAATAGATAGCATCTTTTCTTATACTGTACAACGCTTAGCACAACACATGTTTCAGTGTTGAGAGCTGCCTTTCTGCTGCCAGGAAACGTTAATTCGACTTACATATACGCATTTATTTAACATATATGCATTCTTGTGCGCTTCAATGTTATACTGCTAAACCGATGTTTTGATAATTTTCATGCCTATAACTGCTGGAGTACAGTAAAACATTCGGTGTATCAGTCTCAGTATGTTACCATTTGACATCATTGAGGGGGGAGGAAAAAAAGTGTTAATATTTATTGTCCTTTGCAGCTGGTCAGTATGATTCAGCATCTCAGCCAGCCACCCAGCAGCTTTTCTCCCCCAGTATATCCATCTTGCTCGAGTTAAAACTGGCAGAGGCCGCAGATCTAAAAGCGGAAACTACCACTAGCAAACAAGAGTCACAGGAGAAATTGTTACGATTGTAAGTTTTGGTGTGTTTGATTTTTAAAATAAGAAAGACTGGTTAGTGACAAGCAATCTGATCCTTCTGAATCTCAGATTCAGAAGCAATGCCGTCTTAGGCTCTGTCTGACAAAGGACCTGTCTTCCGCTGCCATTAGATAATTTGTTTTGGTGAGACGATACTGTACTGGTATGTTTGTCAGACTTGTGGCTAAATATAATCATACCGTAGGTGAATTTAGAGGAAGTAATTTCCCTTTTTTCGAATCAGTAACCGGCAGCAGAATGCTACATTTTTATGTTTCAAAAATACATGGACTATAAAGAAGTGACAGTAATTCAGACTACGCTACATCATCTTTTGTGTTTAAAGTAGCGGAAAGAAATTGAGAATATCCTGTGAATGAGTGACTTCACTACTTCCACTGTGAAATTGTGATATGACCTTCAGTAAGATTACTACTACACATAATTAGCCATTACAAAAACACAAGAAACAAAGCTGCACACAAAGCAATTCACTCTGTAACAAGGCTTGCTCCAAGTTATGATTTGGACTGAAGAAAAATCTCAGAATTATGAAGGACTTAATTTGATGTACACGCATGCTCCTAAACATATGCAGAAGGACTACCCAAGTTCAGATGTGGCTCATCAGTATTAAAGTTAAACAATGAGACCAATTCTTAGACTTGGTTGCGTTCCTATGGGTTACAGCTCTTTTGGAACAACTGTGCTGTGTGAAAGAAAGCCTTTGTCTCGAAGTTAACTTGCACCTAAGATACAGGAAAGCTCTAGGAATCTTGATCATCAGACTGGTAAATGCTATATGGTATAGAAAACCCCCCAGTTAACTTAAAAACAGTCCAACATCTGATCAAATGCCTTTGCAATGGCGGAAGGGAAAAACAAAAGGCATGACAAGTAACGATTAAACAATTTTTTTCCTAATTTTTGCTTTCCCCCTCCCATTTTGCTAGTGCAGTAATATGAAATGATGTTGCTTACTGCTGTTGGCCTGATCAGTCAATCATTTTTACATCCCTCTGTGTTTATAAAAAAAGCTATGTAAAGGGCCCTGATATGATTGAAACGGAATTCTTTTCTCCACTGGCTACATGAGGTGCTGCCCTGAACCAGTCAAACGTAACACGTAGAATTGCTTTCAGCATCATGCCATCTGGGAAGCTAAAACCTGTCAGTGCTGTATGGCCTTTCTACCTTATCGTGTGGTTCACCTTAACCAGCGCACCAAGATCACAAGTAGCCTGCTTACTAGAGCTGTCAGAAAGGCAGCTTAAGGTTCTTAGGCAGTCTCCGGCTAGCAGCCCAACCACTTTCAGGCACTGGCAAAGCCATGCAATCACTGAAAGATGGGGGGAGAAGTATCGGAATCAGGCTGCAAATGGTTTACTAACACTGAAATGACACGAGCACTAGAAAATGCTGCTTCAGTTCTGAGTAAGAAAAGACACAGATAACCTGGAGAGAGTGTAAAGCTGAGTAACAACAAGGAGTAAATGGTTTGGAAAATAAAACCTCAGAGGAGAGGTAAAGACAGCTAGATAGGTTTAAAGTGAAGGGAAAAGGGAGAAGAGATAGCCATGTTAGATTTGATAATTGTCTTTGGATGATTCAGGAATTGTCAACTCCCTTGCCAACTCACAGCAGGATTGACTGTATGAGCCTTTAAAGACTATTTCCAATGCAATGATTCTGTTGCAACAATCTTGATCCTATTGTAGAAAGCACGATAAAATTACCTATTGAAGGAGCCTCATTGTGAGGTTATCATTTAATTGTTTTGTTTCTATAAATTGAATGCTTTTTTCTCCCATTGTAATGCTATGCATGTACATCTTTGAGCTGACACACTATTGTGCTGTGGGGCCGAGGTTCGGCTGGAGCTTCAGCTGTGACTGATCACACATGAAACGTCATCACATGAAACAATGGTAAACACACAGGGAAGGGAAGCATAATTATTAAACTACGACAGGTAATGCATGAGACAGCTATCAGTGTCATTCTCTAATTAAAAGCAGAAAGAGTGGTTCAAGAAAAGTGCGTTCAGAAATCAGTAAAATATTTTTTCTTTTTCATTTTCCAGCAACTCTGTGCTCCACCATCTATACACTAACCAAAGGCAAACAAAGGAGGTTTCATTGTAACCTTAGAAATGACCTGCTTCATAACAAACATTACGGCTCATTACTATGATCTCATCAAATGGGTCAAATTAAGTTCAAACTTTTATTAATAACCCTATTCCTTGTTAATATGTATTTCATGAATAATGAGATATTCACAATAGCTACAGAAAGACAAACATCTTTATACATACTCTTTACAGATAAATTGATGAGGAAAAACAATGAGAAGATCTCAGGGTTCAGACTGTGAATGATAGATATGCAAATGAAACAGGCTGCCTGTAAGTCAGAGAAAATGTTGGCATCCTTCATTATGCCCATATGATTCCATTACTTTGATAAAACACTGAAACACCAGTTCAAAATGTAATGCCTATACTCTGAATTTGCACACTGTTACAATAAAATGAAGATGTAAGGCACGCTTACAATGCATTAAAGGACATAACTATGCATTACACTCCATGGCATTTACAGATACTTCTGGAGGATATGGACAATTGATGTTTTTTGTAGTGTTTGCCCTCAACTAATCTGCTTCTGTATCCTCTTTTACAAGCGTATCAGTGAGGAAAACAACACTAGCGAACTTTTGCTTTCTAGGTGACAATCTGAATGGCCGTATTCAGATATTGAATTCCTATAGAAACAAATGCCATGTCATTTTATATCCCAGCAGTAACTGTCTAAGAAGCATACTTATTATTTTCTTTGTATGGCTTATGTGACTTAATGCTTCTGTTGCCGTCAATGAAGATGCCTCACCAGTAAGCTGACGGGTACACTTCACAGATATTCCAGATTCATACAGTGCAATGTTTTCACAACACAGAGCGCTATGGGATCACTGTATGAATCCAAGAATTCCTACCTCTCTTGTGGTTTGCAACTTGAACAGAAGAAACAGTTGACATAGCTAATTTGGGAGCAACTGGATAGGTAATAAAATGAACAGTAAATTAGAAAACGTACCATATAGGAACAAATCAAAAGATTAACATAAATGTCTTGATTTTCTAACTTTTAAATTAACTTTAATAATGGTTACTGTTTTGTAAGGAAAGGGTGAAAGATAGGGAAAATGAGTTATATACTATCAACTATCGAATCATTTGAGCTGTAATATCCAAGATAAAGAGAATGTAATTCACATCTATGCATTTTAGCAGTTTTAGGTCAGAAGTTATTTGATGATTTCTCCTAATCCATGACCAAAGACTATAGGGTAGCCAGAGTGGTCTGCAAAGGGCTTTATTATATTTACGGGCATATTTATTCTGGCCTAATAGCATAAACAAAGAAAACACAATGAAATAATACTAGGTATAGGCAGATTTCTAGAATTATTCCCTTCATACACTGTCCTTGACTGAAGTATTTAATCTACAATAAAGTTAAATGCTGTAACAATATGCTGCAAACACATAATCGGAATAGAAATGCTCTTAAGTTTTTGTGTTTTGTGCTCCCTAACAAAACATCAAAACTATGTTTACTAAAACTCTTATTTTTGGGGAAGAAACACTGAATAATTTTATGCTGTTCAAGATGTATTTTGCAATGAAGTTAAGCCTTAGATCACAAGGAGTATAATTAAGCTATGAAATCCATTAGAAATGCTAAGTGTCATTTCATTGGGAATGTTTTGATTTAAAATTCGTGTGAATAATGTAGGCTAATCCTTACAGAGAGCAGAGGAACAGAGATCAAGCTGGGTTTTTTTTTGTTTGCTTGAGGAACACATGCAAAAGCTTGGAAAATATAACATGGGCTAAATGAAGTTATTGGAATGCTAAGTATCATCAGGGATACTTAATTTCAAGTATATTTGAATAATGCAAACAAAAGTATATTTCTAATCCTTATAGACAGCACAGATCAATTATTATTTTTTTATTTTATTGGGCACACAGAAAATTGTATGTATAACACGATAGATTTTCTGTGTGTATGTGCGTATGTTTTGATTTGGTCACTGTGACCAATGGATTCAACTGCAGCCCTTCCAATGTAATTCCCCAACAGATTCCCAATACATCTTGTTCAATTTAGTAGCTATTTTCTAGATCACCTTTTCATTAGTTTTACTCTCCATCTGTGTACGTTATAGCACAGAAAGGACACCCTTTGAACAGTCGAAGCAAGCCACAGGCCAGATTTCTGCACGGATTTTTTGGGGGAGCAAAGGGCGGTAAATAAGGAGAACAAAAGGAGGTTATTTTTTATAATGAACAATCATTTTCAAATGTGAAGTATAGCTGAATGCAACTTCAGATAACCAAGAATCTTACTTTTATTTTATTAGTCATCTTAAAAAGTCATTCTGTCTCTTTCAATGCTTATCACCATGCCACGGTGTGTGAGTAATTTTTTGTGTGGCACTCTGCAGAAAACTATGAGTCTATCCTCCAGAGAACTTGCCTGTATTGCGGATGGCACGCAAGCTGAGAATGCTGCTCAGCTCACTTGGGAAAACAAAGTGGAAACAAGACATTAAAAATGGGTTTGATGTAGACAATGACAATCTTTCTCACTCAAGAACCTCGACACCTACTCAAAATATAGACTGCTGCCTAAACAAGTCCAACATTATCTAGGGCTTCCTGTATATCAGTACTTATAACCTCTGCATCTGCTTTTCCAGACTTTTTGCAGTAATGATGTGCGTAATCTGAGTGTTCAAAGACTTTTCAGGTAAGGTTTGTTTTATATCTGTTTTCTCGTAGAATAGTGTTAATTAGCACAAGAAGAAAAATGAGTTGGATTATCATTGTTACTACTTTTGCCACCGTGTGGGACTCTTTGAAAGCAATTTCGGTAATTTTAGACCACTAGGAATTTTACAGCATCCTACCTTGGTTTGGTTTAGAAACCTCAAGGGAAGAAATATTCGGCCATATCCTATCAAACTTTGGAGGATCTGCATGCATCAGGAAAAATCAGGTTTTGTTATTTACATCTGTGATATTGTTCTAAACAGGCAAGCATATGGACAAAAGACATAGATTACAAACATCCAGTACTGGAATAGTCTCGGTTGCACTTCAACAGTACATGACTTCACAGTGAACAAGAAAACAAGCAATTGATGATTCCCAAAACACCAAACGGACATAAAATACTGTGCATAACAATTCATCTTCCGTGGTTTAAAATATAATTTTTCTTGATGGCAAGTTATCCTAGACCAATATATAGGATTTTAACACCAGGAACAAAAAAGGAACATATTCCATTAAATCTGCACTGTGGAGATAAAATGACATTATCAGACAAATATGGATTTCTTACCAAAGACACGTATCTTACCGTAACATCCTGTTTTAGGGCCTTATGAGTGAATTATATTTCTGTTATCAATCAGAAGAAATATATTCACTAGTAGAGTGGGCCTTTTATTTTGCTCTCAGACTTTTGTGTGTTGTATCTATTTCCTATCACCTCTACTGATATTTTTTACAGCTTGATTTTTTTTTTTGTAAGAACATTAAATGTCTACATTTCTTCAACGCCCTACATAACGTGTAACCTACATGTAGAAGCACTTTGTCTGTCAGCGAAAGAATTAGCTGTGTCTCTTTAGAGCTTCACCTCCCTTGGTCAATGTGCTCTGGGGCTGGGGCTGTGCGGAGTGACAATCCGTAGCAGAATGACGCTCAGTGTTGGAGCTGTGACTAAGTAAAGGGGATGGGGTTGCGGGAGGAGGAAAGAAAGCTTTTCTTTGGCCCCTGATGTGGGAAATGGTATTTATACTCTCCTTATTTTTCTGTTATAATCTTTCCTCTGTTTTCATCTGCCTAGGTTTGAACATCAGATTTGGACCACTTTTATCATCTTCTGTGAGTACTGCAGCGGTTGTGTCCTTTCTGAGCTGAACAGAATTGTTCTTAATGGTCACATCAGCCCACATAGCAGTGATATTAGTGGGGCGAGAGCTACTTCTTCATTTCTACCTACAAGGAACTCAGCTGGGTAGTGAGTAGATTGCAGTTGTCACAACTTGGTTGGCGTTCAGGCTCTAGGCTTATAGGTCTTTTGGAAGAAGGTGTGTTTCACTGTTATATCCACCTTAGCGGAAGACCTGTAGGGATGCTACGACAAAAAGACTGGGGCTTCAAACATCTGATGTGAAAGGAGGACATGATTTTTTTTTCTGCGGTATCTTCTGACCCATTTGTCAAGGGTGAAGAGAAATCGTCTGGGTGGGGATGGCTGTCCCAAAAGTCCTCCCACATGGAGAACAATTCAAGGAAAGGATGATGACCTGCACTGTGCCATTTACTGGTCGATAGTCTTCTGCAATTGTATCAGTCAAGTTGTGATATAATCACATTGTTACATCATATTCTTGCATTTTTGTGCTTTTCCCTTATCAATCAAGAATATGGAAGAAAGAAAACCTGAGTCAGTTTTGTAGATTCTCAAACAGTCTATGTGTTGATCGAAAATAACCTGCCTCTACCGGTCAGATCCACCAATTCACACACATAGGAAGTGCAAATACAATCGTCAGAGTGTATGACAAAAGGTGTCTAGAAGTCATACTTACTGAGGTGGCACGATAACCCTAGCCCACTGAAAGAGCGTAATTCCTTGCACCTGAGACACCACCTTCCTCCTCCTCCTCCTCCTCCTGAAACACTGACTGACTGGTTATGTTAAAGAAGTTTCGAGCACATACAAACAAATTACTTGCACAGTTAATTCACTGTTAAAGTTTTGGTAGTTTTAGGAACACTTAGGCTTGACCTGAAGATTTTAAGGGGACTGGACATTAGAGAATACATGTCAAAATCCGTAGCTAAAAAAGGAAAAAGCAATATTAATTGCCTACATTGTCCTGCTGTCCCCTGAGCCTTTTTCTCTTTTAGCTATTGTGCAACATCAGGGTTGTTGCAGAAAACCTGTAACACTTCAGACCGGAGCTTCCAATATCCTACTTCTGCTGTTGAATATTGTGTAGCACACCTACTCCAAAAATTCACATATATAATGGTCTTCAACTGAAATGGCCTAGTTATTACCAGAAGTAAAAGTAATAGTGTAAAAACTTTGTAATGCCTTAAGACTAACCTTTTGGAATGTCTGTCATTTAATAAACTGTAAATCCTATATAGGAAATCATATATTTTATATAATCTGATTCATATAATCAACAATATTTTTATATAATCTTATTCTGATGATGATTTCCCCAAGTAATCTCTTGTCTTGTGCAAATAAAATCATTACTTGTATGACAGAAAAAATCAGTGTTACTTATTTCTTAGTAATCCTATAAATACTATAGATCTGTGCTCATTTTAGCAAACTTATTAAAACGGAGGTTGTGACTTACTGCAAAATAATTAAAAATGCCACGACCCTTTAAATTAGATTACACTGAGCTGAGTTTTTTAATGGACATCCAAAACAATAAAGAGCATATTTACAGTGCCTGAGGATTACAAATTAAGTATTATTACTAGCGATTATTACTAGTTATTAGTGATAATTAAAACCATCTTAGAAGGCACTTCTGTAGGTCATTTGTTTCCACCCTTTGCTCACAGCAGGGTCAACTTCAAAGTTAGATGAGGTTGTTCAGGGTCATATCCAGCTGAGACCAGCCGTTGTCTTCAGTGTCTCTGGGCTGCTTGGTAATGTAGTTAATGTTCCTGGGGACTTCATGCTTCTATTATGTTCCTTTTATTTTTTTTTTAAATCTTTGGTAAAGAGAATATTTTTTTTTCTTATACCTTTATTCATGGAATGTATTATCACCAAGATTAGAGGTTTCTTGATAAAGGCCTTTCTTCTTATCTTTGAAATTTTCTGGGTATGGTTTGTGGTTTTGGTTATTTTATTTTTTTTTTAATAGAGACAACTTTAAATGCTCTATCTAAAAAGGTATGTGAGACGTTCAAGTCAAAGAATGTTGACTGTCATTCCCACAAGTTTATTGGAGCAGATGAGTCATCCTTTGAACTGGCACTAAGAAGATTCATTTAGCAGCTAAGTTATTCTTTTATAGCAACCTGTGAAAATATTTCTAGTCTTCAGTGATTACCACTAAGGGTTTTATTTATAAAGAAGTTGACTAGATAAACCAAGCTTTTCCAGCACAGTTCCATGTATGGACACTGTATTCTGTAACTGAAGTCATTACTTGCCAGAATAATGAATGAATTTTGCTGTAGGTATTCTAGAAGATATATAAATTTACTGTAATATATTCTATGGCAGTTAGTTATTCTGGGCAAACAAGCCTAGAGAAATGTGAAAAAGAGAAATGTGAAAAAGAGTTTCTGAAAGTACATTTTAGTGTTATTATTTAAGTGATGCTATTGTAGGCATCTTTAAGAGTAGAGGTATGTGAGCAGTATGACTGAGCAGAAAATCAGATATGGCATTTTAAATTTGCATTGGAAATTTCTGCATTTTTAGTTACTATTGTTCCAAAGCCAATTATATGCAAAATAACTATTGGGAAAAAAAACTATCTTACTTTCATGAAGTAAGGAGAAGCATGATATTTATTAGGTGTATGATCATTTCCTTTTTTTGGATATACAGTATTGGAATTACCTATGATATTAAATGAAGAAAATCTGTCTCAAATATTGGCAGGGACTGCAGCCTGCACCTTGGGGGCTACACCGTGGTTTCAGATTGGGGAACCAGTGGAAATGAAGGGGCAATTCCAGCCTGACTCCAAGCAGACAGCTGCACATGAACACGTCACCATGTCGGCAGAAATTAATCAGCACTTTCTTGGTTTCTCACTCCAACAAAGTACTGAGCTGGCAGTAAAATGAAAATGTATTCCCACTGAGAGGGGCTAGTCTTCCTCAGGGATGAAGAGCGCAGGTGATGGAGCGTATGAAGACTGCGTTGCTGCCTGGGCATCTGCGCTCTACAGGAGACCAGTGTATTTTCATCTCCTAAACCGTTTCTGCTGACCTGTTCCATAAACAACGCATTTGCTGAAAATTACTAATAATAAATCAGTAAGTCTTAAATAACGCTCACTCTAATGACAGACAGGGAGCACTTGTGTTGACAACGATCATTACTTATTTAATTTATAATAATAAGGAACCCTAGTGAGAGACTCTAAGATGTATTTTAACTTTCCTTCAACTTCTATTTAAAACACAAAAAAGCATTAAAATAATTGCCAACGTAAACTTAATGATTCTAGTAGAAGTCCATGTTTCCAGTCATAGAAAACTGGCCTTGCCACTGCCTGTTTTAAAGCATGAGTAGCTAAGAGTAACTATCTATTCTACAATATAGATGTCTGCCGAGCGCAGTGGAGTTACCTGTATGACAGTGGGTTTAGTTGTTAATTAGACAAAAAATTAGGAATAATAAAAAATAATGCTCACTGAAATCAATGGCAGATTTAGTAACTGCTAGAGTAATTGGGTATGTTTATACCAGATCATATTCCACCACTTATTGAAAAGATCACACTATCATTATTACAGCATTTCTATCTCATTAGGTCTGTTTGAAGTCATAATGACCTACCTCACGTAAAATTTGCCTTTCAGCACTTTCATAACACTGCAAAATCTAACTCATCAAAAGGGAAGAAATGCTGAAAAAGTTCTTTAAAAAAAAAAATCACCCCCTATTTTATTAAGTTAAAAAAAATACTCGGCCAATGTCAGGCAATCTTTTTTGGAGCAATGTAGGAAGTTTCATACCTGTTCCTTTGAAGAAAGGAGAATTCTGCATAAATGGGAAGATGTGGTTGTTTTATGGCAGCTCCTCAGCCATAACAGCTTTTATAACTGTTGGAAGAATTTAAATGCAATTAGTCCTTTATGTGTCCACTTGTTGTCTTAGAGTAAAAGAAACTGATCTTTTTAGAGGCTTTAAAAAAATAATCCAATGATCTGGAAACTTTTAGATACCAGAAAAAAAATCCACTGATTTTAACAAACGTGTTGGGTAATTCTCAAGCTAATGAGGTCTGAGGGAGTATTCTTCAATTGTAAGTATTTCAACTAAAATATTAGCAAAAGTGCACAATGAAATCAAGTATCTTTGGAAGGAAATATTTAGATACTTTTTCATGACAGAAAAAGTAAATTGTTCTGTTGATAGTTTGCAGGGTTTGTTCCTTTTTATTTTGATTGATTCTACTTTTTCCTACAAAGATGCTGAAATTGGCTGGTCGACTAGGATTATTGTACAGTAATTCACAACTGATGAAGAACAGTAAATCAAGATCTTTTTTTTAAAAATCAGAATGCTGATTTGGAAACCTCATCTTTCCCTTATACTCTATGAAATAAACTGATTACACGTCTAAGGGACAGAAAGAAAAACAGGAGAGGGTAGAATATAGAAGTGCATTTTTTCCTAGCAATTTCTCCCCAAGCTTTACGGATTTTTAAATCTATAAAGATTAGATTTTTAAACATCTTTGTGGATCATGTCTGCTCTCTATAAACTTCCCTGAGTAACTGTAGCTAAACTTGCATATCGCAAGGGCAATGTGTTTTGCACAGGTACCATGCTACATATTGAAATGTTGATAACTTATTTTCTGCAGTGTCCTATCACTTGATTATTTATTAATGGTTAAAACAAAAACCCCTGTGACCTAAGTAATTTCCCGTATATTACAGCAAATAATAATTAAAAAAAAACCAAACAACACCGAAAAGACAATTTGACTGATATGCTGTTTTTAACTAAGCCAGGATGATGAAAGTAAACTGGGATGAAGAATGAGAAAATACTAAAGTGTAAGTGGCCGTGTTTACTAGACTGGTGAGAATGGCTCTTCTTATCTGTTAAAATTGGTGGATCTGGCAAAACAAAAACTGAAAGAAAGGCTCCCCCAAATCCCACGCCAGTCAGCGCTCCCTGCAGCAGCGTTGGGGGTTTCTGACCCTGCGCTAGAGCCCACTCCGCAAAGAGAGGGTTTCTGCTCAGCGCTCTGCTTACTGAACTTCAAGGGGGAAATCCTACTTATACAGAAGAAAACTGGCTTTCGTAAGAATCCTACCAGGTAAATAAACTACTCACAGTGTCTTTTATTTGGAGAGGCAGTGTTCAGTTGAGTGCATTGTACCACATAGGCTACCCGTTTTTTTCTTTCAGCCCGGTAATGTTTTAATATAATGGAAAATCTAATTGTTAAAATGAAAAATTCTGAGTGCTTCAAAGCATTAAAATACTGTTACTGGCTTGATATTATAATCAGTTATTTAGATAAGGTGACTGCCTTAGACTAGGAGCCTGATTAACTCTATTATTTATTAAAAAGTCAGATTAGGATGAAATTGAATTGAAATAAGAACATTTGGCCAGTATGTCCGAAATAATATATATAGTCTGAAGACAATATTTAAATGTTGTAAGGAGATAAACATCTTAATGGTCTCTCAACAAGCGCTCTCTGTAAAACTTGACCTCAAATAATAACAGAAAAGTAATGTGCAACCTAGTTATGTTTGTTTATATGCTACTGACGTAGGTGGGTGTTGTGTATATAGTCTAGTCCAGAGCTTGGCATTGTAACGGCTTTGATCCCATGGCTGTAAATTTAATGAGAGAACTTTTCAGTTAGCGCAAGGGGGCAAAATCAGGTCCAAAATACTTTGTGTTGTTATAAAAAAGAAAAGAAAAACACACTAGTATTTGCTCTCACAACCTTTTAAGATATATATTTACCACATTAAATTTTCATAACAAATATGTAAAACAAATAAAGCTACACTCATCCTGACACTATTTCAGTTCCAGAAAAATACGTACTAGAACTTTCAAGGTTAAGAAAAACAATAAAATAAAAGAGTGCCCATTCGGTCTTTTTTTTTTTTAACTTTTGTGTCTTGCATTCGTTATCATTAAAAAAAAAAAAAAGTTCTCTTAATCTGAAATTGGCTATAAAGAAAAACAAAACCATAGAGAACAAAGCAGAAAATACCATTTGATGATTGTGATTGCATCTTGCACTTGGGTGCACGGTCTGTCTCTAAACTCTGACTCATCTGCCACCAGCAGGCTTGAAGGTGATAATCACCCACACATAGCTATTTGCACATCGTGTCTATCCTATCCTGTATCTAATTATACCCTTTATAACAAACTGTTTAGCATAATTAGTGGAGTTAGGCTTTACAGGAATAAAGATAAAAGCTATAGTTTAGAAGATTCAACTTTTTGAAGGCATACACGTAGATTAGTAACTTTGGTCACAATAATGAACATTTAGATGCATTGGTCTGTGTAAAATTGTACGATTATTATTTTAGCATGTAAAATAATGTAGTTTTCAGAATATTTACATACTGTATATAAGCATTGCTTGAAATTATGAAATGGTTTTGGGACTCATTAATTGCTAACACTTTCACCAGTATTTTTCCAGACATGGCTGAAAAACGCTGAAAAGGCCAGCATTGGAATCAAGAATGCTGGAAATGACCAGAGAACCTATTATTTGACTGATAGACAACAGCAGGTACAAATGACCTTAATGGGAAAGCTCTGATTTTTGTTTTTTTAACTTTTTTTCTTCTAGATGATCAGAAAGGATGTTTACTTAATGACCACTCTTTCTTTGTGTTCAAACTTTAATGATGAGCTGCTTTAATACAAGATCCTTTGAGGCAGAAAAGGAATAGAGAATGATACATATACGTGCACACAGGTAAATATTTTTCTTTGGTTGCTTTCATTCCAGTCTTAAAAGTGTTAAATGAACATGACTTGCAGTGGCATCTTCTTTGTATACTGGCAGTTCACTCTTCGTAACTCCCCACCCCAACCACATCCTCCTTATATACTAGGAAAACCCCGAAGCACACAAAAGCCAATACCCGCCCTCCCACCCCCCGTTAGAGTCTGCTGCCAGGCAAAATAAAACCCAGACTCTGTCTCCTGAAAGTAACTTCCTGTCCCCAGATGGGGAAAAACTCTGCTGATATGAACACAAACATTGTATTAGCGTAGACAAAAGAAGAAATCATGCAGAATCCATTAAAGCAGCCACAACTAATTAATCTTGTTTGGTTTTATGTGTTAATTGTACTTCTGTTAAATTCTCTTAGAGAGCAGCATCAATTTTTGGGTTCTATCCTTTAACGATTTATTCTGCTATTTCTATTTTATAGGAAAGATGTTGAGAACATTGTGCAAGTAGAACTACTTTCCCCCTGAGCTATTTAAGAAAAAACATATGAAAAAAACAAGCAGAGTATCCGTATTTACTTGTGCTCATGAAGAGATGCTCATGCTTCATCCTTTCCAGGTAAGCAAAGAAATGTGTTCAATTCTACCACATATTACTCCAAGACATTTACAGCAGATTAAAGATAAAACATAGACTTGCAGAAACTCTTGTATTTCCTACGGAATGCTAAACAGAGTTTTCTCCATTTGTAATAGATAAACTGTACTAATCACCCCAGTGTAAAATACAAAGAGGTCAACAATGCATCCTTTCAGGTCACCATTGTTTAAAAGGTATTTGAGTTTCCCTATTAAGTTTTCAAAGGCCAACATCTGCTGATGCTCAGAAATGGTAGATGTGGTGACGAAGGCTGTATGGAGTGAGAAGTGAAAACACAACCATATAGTCCATGCAACACAGTACTAAGAAACTATAGCACAACCAAACTCCAAAGAGCTATTTTCCCATTCATCCCATTTCTGTTACTAATGGCAGGAAGATTCCTGAGAACAGCGACATGAACTTCTCTTTCATTTAGTTCATTTTTTTTGGTTATAAAATACATGTATGAACACAAGGTTTTGAAAATAGCATAGCACTATGCATTTGCAGTCATGCAGATAACCAAAGGAGATACTGCAGCGGGAAAATTACATTATTAAGATTAAGGCTTTCATTTGCATGCTATTGTCATTGATGCTGTTTCACTATGTAGAGCTGCAAAACGGATGCCATTCAGCTGTTAACGCTGCTCTCATTTGCGAGGAGGCTACTTTTGGTGGCATTTAACTTGCTGTCTTGAGCTTAACAAATCAGCGCCATTCATGAGCTTAAGTAAACTGAGCTGATTTATAAATTGACAGGCCTGACCCTACATGGTAAGAAGCGGGGCAGTTTTTTTTCAGTGGGATATCAGGTATGGCAAATGGCATTTTACTGCTGCGATATTTTATCATTGTGATAGTCCTGCATCACACGAGTTGTGCCTAAAGCCTCTGCCAAGCTGAGGCTGTGGGGAATATCTTTGTCAGCCCCAGCAGGATGCCATTTCTACCTGCCTGCTTTATTTGTAACCGGCTAACGTGTCGTGCCTGTCTGCATTTCTCCGCCATGGAACACGCCTACGGACACACAGCTGAGCTACTGTGCACTTAGTCCCTTCAAGGGTTTTATTTAATTAATCATCTATTTCTTTATTTTATTATTAATTTAATTATTTATTTATTATATATTCTCTATTTTAATCATCTGTGTTCTTTACACAGCAGTGTTATGGTTTTGGTATAGTTTAAGGGTTAATATTTTGGTGCTTTAATTGCATAGAGGAAAGCAGGTTTTTGTGAAGGAACACAATTCTGTTCGGAGTGAAGCCCAGTTCAAAGGCCGCTGGAGTTAATGCAAAGATTCCAGCAGATACCCGGCATTTGCTAAGCTACTTCATAAAAATGAAAACTCTTCCATTTATGAACTGTTCCATTTGCTCTTGAAATTCATGCACACACATACCCGCATGAAAATTAATATACTTCTCTGTTATTAGCAAATACTTTTTTTTTTATTTGTAAAAAGATACTCAATGAGTATTTTCTGTGGAACAGTGTCTTAATCCTCTGTGTAATACTCAGTTTTCACCCGCTGATCAGAACTCATCAGAAAACCTGTGGCTGAAGGCAGATGTGATGTCAGGAGGGACGTTCTCTCTGACCACGTTAATGCAACAGAGGAAAGGCCAATATGTAGCCCCTGCACTACGGAGCACGTTTTCGGAGAAACATTATCTACAACAGAAAGGGATGTTGGGAAATTAGATCCAAGAAGCTGAATGACAATGCAAAACAATACTGGTTTTATTACTTACTACCAATACTGGAAATACTGGGTATACCTGTAGGGAAATAAAACACAAAAAAGTATAGTTAGCTCTTTGCTGTACTTGGCTGAGCTATTACATCTAAGATTCTTAAAACAATTTTCTCCCAATTTTCAGAATATTATTTCAATACATAGTTACACCCAAGCAATTGCCAATGTGTACCCAGCCCTTTATAAATGCAGAGTCTTTAGATTTTTTCAGTACGGGGCTGCAGGGACCACTAAAATGTATTGACAGATGGGTATTTCTGGGACCTACACCAGCTCTCTGAACTTCATGAATTTGTTCAGAACAGTTTTGTATTTCAACTAACCAGCCATTAGGTTTAATGCTCTAGATAAAAATATCAGTCATGCATGTATTATGCAGATCTAGGAGAATAATTTAAGCAAGGGATAGATGCACTGCTAACTGCTTTGGCCAGCTGCTTAAATCAGTTGATACCTTCTGTTGCATTAACCATATATAGCTATTTTTCTCCTCTTTTACCTGATGGTTATCTAAATTAAGCTATGGAAAAGAAATGTAATTGACCAAAACAATCTAATGCATTAGGTTGGTCATATCGACTAAGCCTCTCATTGATTCCGCCCCCCCCCTCCTGCTTTCATTTCAATTCCTAAGCTGAATTCATGCAAGGAAACCATTCCAGAGGCAGGTGAGATGAATCAGAAGAGGTGGGGCTGCGGAGGAGGAAAACTCCTCTGTTGGATTAGCAATGCAGGGTCTCATGTTGCATGATGCAGTCCCAACACGTCGCTGCTTGTCAGGCCTGCCCTGAAAGGTGTGTACCACAAAAATACGGACATGAAATCTTTTCTGAAATGCCATTTTCTTTAGAATAAATGGCATTGCTAACGGCACTATTGCTAGTCTCTTGGGTTAAAGTCACAAGTTACACATCAGCATTTAAATCCTGGATATTTGCATCCTTTCAGTTAAATACAGTTTGTCTTTTCTAAGTTTTATTGACTTTTGATGGCATGCATTTTACTGCAGAAATCTGTCTCTTTCTCCATTAAACATCTGCTATACTTCTTTCAACATCTATCTTGAGGTTGTGTCTTATTCGGAGATGGCATGGACCTCATTCTGCAATTAAGCGAACTGGAGCGCGAAGGAATGTCTTGGGGATAAACAATATCCACTGTAAGCAAGGTTGCAGAGTCGAGCTGGGAACATTTCTAACACGTGGCATGGCTAAGACAAGGCTGAAGTAATTGCATTTGCAGAATGGCGACCATAAACAGATCTTTTGTGTTTCACCACATCAGTCCTGGGGCGCCTGTCAGAATTGCAGCTCTCGGGTTTAATTTCCTTTGGAACCTGAGGTCTGGCAGGGTGCTGGGCACCGCGCTGGAGACAGCACCTGCCGCTAACCGAGCCCCACACTCAGACGTTGTTTGCAAACTTAATTATTTCTACTTCTGCTGAGATTAACATGCATTTTCCCAAATTTTAGAATGATGAGGTTTTAAAAGCTAAATTAAAATATCACCATAATAGAAAAATGCTGTTATAGTTCTAAAAGTGACAAAAAGTGCTTTTTTTCTGTTAAGATAATGTAAAAGAACTTCTATCCCTTTTTCTTAAATGTCAAAAAGGCAATCAATTTTCAAATAATTTTCCCCAAAGTTTCAGTAGCAGCTTGTTTACATTTTTGCAAGTCATTGTAGCTGTTTTAAATTAGCAGCGTTCGTTTTCCTTTATAAACTGATGGAACCTGCACAAATATTAGATAAAATACAGATCCTGTGTTCTCGCACTCACACTTCCACTGTGAAATGGTATTTGTATTTCTTCTGGGTGTACTCCCCCGCCTCGCACCGCTCGCACTCCCACACGCACATACAAATATCCCTTCGGTTCTCTCCTGAACAGATTGTAGCAAAGGGAGAGGTTTTCCTGCAAGTCTGCTCTTCTCATTTTTACTGTATTTCAAAATTTTCAATGAATTCATAGTGATAAATGCTTCCTGGGCAGAGAATAATGAAAACACGACGCCCGCTAGCCTGAAGGGCTCTGTCTTAACCTTGCAAAGTTGTCTTCAGGTTCTGTTTGAAAAGCTCTTTTTCTCTTGCCGTACAGAGTTTCTGGGTTGGGGTGATTTTCTGTAACCAGCTTGATTTTTGTAATACCAGGTATCCCCATATGTGGTGACTGGCCTTGATAGTGCGCTACTTAATGCCCTTTCTGCTAAACAGAATGAGAACAGCACACCTAAGTTTGTCTGGAAAAGAGCTGGTTATGTAGGGCCACAAAGCGGGATCCATCAACACTCTGTGAAAACCGCACATATGATGGGAAAATTATTTTTAGTCGGAGTGTTTGCGTGAGATCTGGAGTTACATATTGAGGCTCGCTCTTGAATTCAGCTGAGCTGTATTTGGTGCAAGTCCCTGAGTAACGAGGCGCAGGAGGTGGGATTCTGCCTCTCCCTCCCTGCCAACGTGGAGGTATGTGGGGGCCCAACGGCATGGCTCCTGCCGTGGCACCACTGCTGGGGACACCAACAGGCTGCGGGGAGTCGTCCCACCGCTGCCGGCCCTTTGGATGGAAACCGGTATGTTATGGGATGTGGATCATTTCCAATCAGCCCTGAATTGAAATCTGTGAGTACTTTGCAGCAGTGAAATGACGTGAACAGTTTAGAGAGAGAGATGAAGAATCATGATGCACAACTCTATTCAGCTAGACATACAGAGTAAATTAAACCAAGTGACTGCATTTGTTAAACCAAAGCAATGTTCAGTCTAAATTGTGTTCCAGTTGAAATCACTGGGATGGTTATTAATAGTAATACTTTCATAGTGAGGAAACAGGGAGTAAAGCATGCAATGAAAGTTCAGGGTAGCTACGACCCCTGAAATGGCAAATATTGCAGAAGAAAATCTCTAATACTGTTTATTATTTTTGACTTGACTTGAGGGTGGTGGTTTGGTATATTACATGTTCACTGTAAATGCATCTAAATATACATGCATTACTTGAGAGCAAAAAAATCTGGTGTTTTCCTTTCATACGATCTTCTGCATCTGCCCTGTAATTTTCTCATTTCCCCTTTTTCCAGAAACGGGTTGGTTTAGCTATAAGCTACCAGGGAGCTGACCATTGAGAGTGGAGAAAAAAGCAAATCAGATGCTAGCAAAGAAAGCAAGTTTTTGATTTCTTCTATAGTTTGTGTCTGTGTGAAATCCATACCACAAAGGAAGAGCATCAGGCTTTTGGTGAGAAGGGCCACAACGCTGCTTCCAGTCTCAGGTCATACCCTGAGCTCACACTGCAGGTCGTACCCTGCAGTCCCTCTTATCATCTCCATCCTCAACGCCTGTGTGCACGTCCCGCCAGCAGCGCAATTAATGCAGCCAAGCTGCATCTCTTCCTGAGCAGGGAGTACATGTGGGATGAAGGAATTATTCTGCCAACTCAGCCTTGGCTACCGTCTTCTCCATGGGCTTCTCTGCCTCTTCTCCATCACAAGTTGAACGTGTACCTGCCGTACGACAGGGAGCCAGGGACAGGCTCCTGCTGCTATCAGAACACTACACCCTGCTTACAGCTCGCTGACGTCCAGGGAAAGAGTGTCACCAACAGCTCAGTGAATTATCCAGGTGAGGTCAATACAGCCCAGAGACTGAGAAGCAAGACTGCCTCCAATGAAGCCGTGGCAGCATATGACAGTAAATAATGCAGTGCAAGTTCGGATTCATATTAATTGCTGATCAAAGCTGTGTGAGAGCTTTTCTGACAAAAGAGATGTCCTTATAATTGCACTATACACCGCACATTTTAACTCTTCAACAGGAACAAAATATAGAGCTGTATTCCACAGCGAAGAGTCAGAGCAGGGCTGTTAATCCCACATCTGATCTTTTGCTAGAATATCTGTGCTGCAGCGTGACAGCACTCGCTGCAGTCAGTCTTTTTTCCCTTTGCAACTCCTCCACTGAGGCACGATTGCAGTATCAGATCCTCGGCATCAATTTCAGAAGTTCTGAATTCTCTAGTAATTTAAAGCCCTGAGAAGCTGGAGGAGCCTAGCACCTTGTAATCCCTCAAAGGGAGTGACTGTTATGATCATAGGAGTAAACTTTTCATGTATTCAGCCAAAGGAACATACACAGTGAAAGACACAATTCTTAGGAAATTTCACATGTGTTTCATTGCAAGGGCCCTACAATTCCTGCTACTGTTAATTCTGCAGTTACTCGCTCTGTAAAGATTGAAAATGCTTCAATTCCCAGAAAAAGAACTGCTTAGATGAAGTTTGTTATCCTGCACCTCTGCTTTCCCAAGCAACATTGCCACAAATATATGGGACAGAGAAAATATACAGTTACTGGTTTATTGGGTAGCATCTTTTAAAATTTGGACCTTTTCTCATGATGCTTTAGTGACCCCAAACCAGTACTGAAAACTCTAAGAAACTCCCAGTGAGATCAACAGATTTTTTTTCAAGTAATCATAATTTATTGATAGAATATTAGATATTATAAACTTCAAAAAGCCCAAAACTCAGACGATTTTAGGAACTTTGAGTATGTTATAACAGACACTTTGCCTTCCCATACTGCTGTGTAAAGGACTGGAACCCTCTTTCGTTGCTCCTCTTCACTGCGTACAGCAGAAATAAAGTTGTTGGAAACCAGTGACGGATGGAAGCAACTCATTTCCCAGCAACAGATGCCACCGTAACCAGCACAAACAACTCAGCAGGGTCATGCAAGAAGGTAGAGTGCTTAAGAATAATTTTTCAAGCCCCATTTTAAAAAAATATAGCACGTTATTTACGGTGCATGGGTTTTTAAGTATGTTTTGCTGCCTGCAATGTTTTGCTGGCCATTGCACTGGATACCTAGTTGGAGGGAAGGTAGTTTATCATTTGCAGGTTTTCCTGACACTTCTGTCTTCCTGAATGCTCTTGATACACTACAGTTTTTCCCCCACCACCAAGCTTCCCAGCCTGACACAGCTTTTGTGTGACGTCTTCCTGTGGCTTTACATCTTCTGAAAGCTTCATGAGCCAAAATTAGTATGTAATATAAAATAGGAACAATAAGAAGCTTTGCTGTTTTCTAAGTTATTATTACATTTGTATCTTCCTTTTTCGCTATGAAAGATGTTATCAAAATCATCAAGGAGGATTTTACGTCTTAAGCAGGACTGTCCCATTCCTTCAAGTCAAGATCATGTGGGATCATCTCCTCTACCTCAGTCATGAAGTAGGCACTGGAAAGCTCCTTCCAGTTGTTTGGAAGAATGGGGCCCTTAAGAAAAGGGACACTATCTACTTTATGAGTCTTCTTTGACAGGACAGCAGGATGTGGGATCTTTTCAGTTACAGGGACACATGCTACTCGGATTCCTGAATAGAAAGCCTGCCATCACACAGCCTCTTGGCCAACTTCATTTACGCCGGTCCTTCTAGATGGCTTTGTGTCAGCAAATATTCATGGGGAAAACTACAAACACAGATGAGGGTAATCAGTGCAATACTTCAAGTGCCGTATTTTTTGCCAGAAACTTTCTGTGGCAGCTGTGCCACAGTGATGCCTCATAAGTCTTTCCCCATTCAGGGAGGATTAAGGCCATGCTGCTGAGACAGAAGCTGTACTGTCAGAGGGGGACCCAGTGCAGGAGAAATTCAGTAAAGTAATTGAGACTATCTGCCTAACTGTTGACTGAAAAGAACCACCAATGTTCCCCGTGTTCTAGTCGATCCTTTGTGTCACGTTGAACTGTGAATTCGGAAAGTCATGTAACAGCTGGGAGGCAGTTTTCGCCGAGTGTCAAGCACTTGTGGTACAGGTTATTGGTTGTGGGGGGACTGACAAAAAGCGAGCAGGCTTTGATGGATGGCAGCCCAGCACAGTCTGAGACAGCTCGCTCTGATGGAGCAAAGAACATAAGTGCCAAAGACGATCTAAACAACGGGGGGAAGAAAAGGGCTAGTGCTGTCAGACACATACGGCTGGTGAGGAGAAAAGCTATCTTGTAATACCAAGTATAGAGAAATTCAATAAGTTCACTTTGAGTGTCAAAACATATTGCAGAACAAACTATCCATAGAATGTGGCAGCACAAGGGAATAAATGTAATCACAAAATAGTCAATAAGATAGAGTGAAAATATGAAATGAATGCTATGCAGGAGAAAAGTGCGGAAATATTGTTAGTGCCAGTAAACAACAGAGTACTCGGTGTCTTTCACAAGCGAAGCAGGGAAAAAACGTTTTGCGGTCTCCTGAAAAACTCATGTTGACTTAAAATGAGAAGGATACAGAAAATAGCTTTACATCAAGGTTTAGGCTATGGCTGGAATATAGCCTGGAATGGTCTTGTATTTCATGAGCTGTAGCTTGAAAAGGTGTAAGGTCTTACTGGCCACAAAAAAAAATGGCAGAAGCAGAACAGTGGAAACAACGGAAGTTCCAGTTGGGAAGGATTTGAAAATGGACGTTAGGCCTCTTGTTGAATCTGAGCAAACTTCCCCAATTCAGACAATCTCAAGAAAAATGATCTTTTTATTTTGTGTTTCATTTATACAGCTATTTTAAGCTGTATCTTATTTAAGCACACTCATATAAAAAAACCCCTTCAAATCCATTTAAAATTTAAAATATTTTGGTCTTAGATGGAAAGGATAGACTCCGAAAATTGAAGGAAGGAAGAGTATCAAAGGGACACTGTATTACTGGATTATAAAAAGTGTCCCCACAGAATTGAAGTAATACAAGGGAAGTTTAGGGTCAAACCTGGTAAGTTAATTTTATTAACATGTTCCAGCAACTATTTACAGAATTCACACCTGAAAAGGAGAGTATAATGCTAGGGCTGCATTGCCGACCACACGATGGTGACGGTGATGGTGACATAAATGCAACAGGGTAAGCGGAATTACATTGGCTGAGCAGAGAGTTTACATAATAATGCAAAATTTCATATTCTCCAGCATGTGTGGCATTAAATCAGGAAGTGACAAAAGAAACGAAGCTTTTACATACCATAAATGATTGCTGCTTCTAGCAAGTGATCAGACAAGCCACAAAACGAGAAGCTGATTTAGTTCTGAGTAGTACATAGGACCCAATTCAAGAAGTAGTTATCAGAGAACCACTTCTGGACTGAAAGTCAACTTACTTGTTGAGAAGGAAAAGGAAAAAAAATATCCCACTGCAGTAATATTTGTCTTTCAGAGAGTGAGCAGATAAAAACAAGAAAGTTAGTTAAAAGAAAAATGAGAAGAGCAGCAAAAAAGATTTAATGCAAATAGTGTGGACGCAGGCTAGAGATAAAGTGTATGAGAGACTCAGAATAATCACATATAACCCATCAATTTAAAAAAAAAAATTATAAAAATCAACTATGTTATAAATACACAAAACCAACATCCAATCCAAAACAGCAGAATGAAGAAGACTTTGGAAAGGCACCCTTGAAAAATGTAAGTCTTAGAATCTCAGAATGGTTCGGGTTGGAAGGGACCTTAAAGACCATCTCGTTCCAACCCCCCTGCCCTGGGCAGGGACAACTCCCACTAGACCAGGCTGCTCCAAGCCCCATCCAGCCTGGCCTTGAACAAATCATCTCAATAGAGAAGACAGGGGAAAAAAAAGGCACAAAATCGGTCAAGTTAAAGAGCAACCACAGTATTTTGAGAATCAACTGGCTACGACATAAAAGTTAATAATTCTTTTTTTGTTAAAATAACCACACTAAAAGCAGGAGGCCTCCCAGAGAGATGACTGGGTAGATAGGCAATCAGTGTATAAAAGGACTGAATACTAAATTAATGGTTTTCACTGATGTTCCCAACAAAGAAGGTTAGAGAGATTCTCACAATCTGAGGAACTTTCTTAATGTCTATTATCATCTGAACATGTTTTAGAAGACATAAGTAATATCAAACAATAGGAATTGCCACAAAGTGATCACCCAAACAATGTTTTAAAGGAACTTGAATATGACATTTCTGAAGTAGTGTAACATATAACCCGTCGCTTTTGTCAGCCTTGATGCCGGAAGAAATGTTGTAAATCTTTAAAAAGGACTCAAGGGCTGATAACAAAATATAAAGCAGACACATTTTTGTGCCACTGTAAAAGATCCACCTTGTTCTCATGTCTAGAATATCACAAGTAGTTTTAGCCTCACCAAATAAAAAAAAATGACATCATAGAACCTGAAGAAAGCAAGAAAGCACAGATGACCAGAGATGTGGCACGGCTTTATGTATAATAAGATTGAATAGATTAGGATTCACCATTTAGAAAATGGATAGGAGGAGTGGACATGTCAGGTCTATATAATCATAAATGGTATAACGGATGTAAATAGGGATGCATTATATTCTGTTTCTTTGTATCTAAGGAGGTACAGACTTAACCAAATAAAAACATTTAAAGCAAACAAAAGGAAATACCTTTCGCTTACTGTATCATTAAAATGTAAACTGTTTTGCCGTAAGATGTCACTGAGATCAAGATCATGACAACTGAGTCCTCCTCTTTCCACTCAGCAGCTAGCAGCCACTGCAGGTGTGATGGAGGGGCCAGCTGAGAAAGCCAGTTTATTGCTGGCAATCGGGAAGGCAAAGAAGAAATCCTTCTACATTCGCCATACTTCTTCCCGTTTGCCATAAATTCTTGCTGCTGATCACTGCTGAAGTCAGGATTTGCGGGTAAGTGGGGCATTTGTCAGCTCAAACAAGGTTACGTTTTCATGATGCTATCCATAATAATAGTAATAATAATAATAATAGAAAAATCAGAAAAGACTGCCTATTATTTGCCAAAGGTTTTGATTTTCGATGGAACCGTGTATCTGATGGAATTCAATGATGTTGAAAATTGTTTTAACAAGCTTCAGGCATCCTTTCGGTGGGTGCTAATTCCGCTGTTCCGTCTGGTGTGTGCCCAGCTGATTGGAAATGATGTAACTGACATAGCGAGCTGCATTTAGAAAGATCCCGGTTTTCGTGTTCAGATGTATCTTGTCCCTAGTTTTGATGATTGCTGGGGTAGCAACTGCATTATATATATATATATATAAAATTTTAAAAAGAATATATGTGCATACATATGTATGTATGTGTGTATATGTATATATATGTAAAATATATAAATAAAACCAACCTCATAAATCTCACCATTTTTTCCGAGCATAGCTTTAAAGTATTAATTCTGTGAGCCACACTCACTTTTTATAACATGCGAAAAAGTGAATAGTCTTACAAAATGTTTTTCCCCCGCTTTTTGGAAGTTCCTTTTTTTCTGCTCCATAAGGATTTTATCATAATTTTATGCCCCCACACTTCACGGTTTGTTACTTGGGCTATTACTCTCACATTTAGCTTGATAAGGTCCTGCTTCCTATGATATTCATTTTTGAGTTCTGATTCTTCACAGCTGCTGCTTTGAAGTCTTAGATAACATTCTGAGCAGTGCACATTGCTTCTGGTTTTAAACTTTTCATCCAATTCAACTGCAGTACATAGCTCTCTTTCTCCCAAATAACTTTTCAGTAAATTGTTATATTCTAATATTCTAAACGGAATGTTTTCCTTTTAATCAGGGCAAAACTGTGGACTCTTTTCTTAAAAGAAGCTCGTAACTTCTGTGAAAAGGTTTGGTGATTTATCCTCATCTCCTTCGATCCTTTCTTCAAAGGGTTGAAGTCTGTTACTCAGTCCAGGAGGAGTCTGAATCGCTGTGTATTTCAAACACGCACGAAAGGAAGAACTGCTGCTCATACTTGTCTCCGTGCCCTCTCTCTCAGCACCATGTTCTTTTTGACCCAATCCTGTCCAGCACCAGGAAATGCAGCTGTCACTAACTTCCTTTGGATAACATGAAAGGGTGCCGGAATAGCGAGTATGTGTGGTGTTGAATGGCTATTAGCTGGAAACAAGCAGATATAAAAACTCAGGTTTTACCCTCACTTTCCCCTTTCAACACTTACAGTGAGCTAAAAGAGCACATGCGAATCTGGACTGCAGGTCAACATCAGGTACAAACTTCCTTTGCCAGCCTTTAGATTTTTCACTTATTAATTGCAAAAATTTGTCTGAGATTTTTTTAACTTCCTTGAACGGACACAAAATGAGCAAGGACCTCATCTCACGTGTTGAGCTGAAGTCATTTTGAATCTCGAGGCCATAAGGATGTATGAATGGAGAGCTGAGGGCGTCGTGGCTGGAGCAGTACTGCAGATATTCCCTCTGGCTTCTCCCCTCTGCATGTACTTTTTATGTGAAGGATCCTAATTTTTTTCATTCCCTAGCCCTTTCTGTGCAGTGTCCAGGGATTTGTCTCTGGATACAAACAAGCAGTTCTCATGCAAGTTATTCACAACCACGTAAGAGCACGGATGATGCGTACTTACAATTAACACAATTTGACACCTTGTCAAATTATACTCACTGGGTCATAAGGAAATGACAAACTTTTGCCAGCGTTAATCTTCCTTCAGAGTCACGATACGGGGCAGAATTCTAATAATGAAATATCCTTATTATACAGAACTACTTACAGATATTAGCAGTGCCCTTAGGTATAGGCAGATAAGAACCAGGGCTCCACGGTCGGCCCTGGTAATTCTTCTTGCATTTTCCACAGTCTGGGCCAGTTGTGTTATGCTCACATTCACAAAGTAGCCTTTTGTTTTCTTCTTTACAGCCAGTAGCGTGAAGGTTGCACTTACACCTATTTTTAAAAGGCAAAAATACAAAAAAAGTGGGATATTATTTAGTGGTGAGTTTAGGTTCAGATTAAGCCTTAGTAAAGCATGTCCTATGACAATCACTCTGTTTCTGCGTTGTGCCTGTATTATTGTTTTAGCCTGTTTCACAAGACATCCCTCAAGTAGCATCTTGTAATATCTTCAGCTCACACAGGTCTAAAAGCAGTAATTTCACCAAGACTCCAAGTTGCTGAATCTTTTCTGGTTTTCACTAACGCAGCTCCACTGAGATCAACTAAATTATTCATAATTTTCACTACAGACAGGTCTATAATCTTGCAAAAATTCAAGAGTTACTCACTACTCACAGGAACAAAAAAAGTCCTCTGCTTATGTCCTTGGAGAATCTGGCCCAAATTAAGATCCAAATTAGGCCCTGGGAGTCTGAAAAAACAGACTTCAATTAAATATCCTCTGCAATGCTACACTTCAGTAGAAGGGAAGCTCATTATAATGGTGTTTTTGCCATTCTTGTTCAGCAAGTACTGTCTTGCTCAGAAAGGAAAATGTTTTGCCTGCTTTAATTTGATATAGTTGTAGTAGCTGAAGCTCAGAGGAGATATTTTGGTAAGCATATTTAGTTCTACTTAGGAAAGAACACCTAATTGAACCTTGCGACAAAATCATTAGGTAAACCAGATTCTGCATCTGGTCTTAGAAAAATCGTATTTTCCTTAAATTCCCCTCTTTCCCTAAAACTAGGACACAGAATAGGAAGCTGATTTCATAAACAGTAAGGTATTGTCACCTCTTTCCATCCCTTTCCAATAGATGTCAAAACTGCCTAAAATCTGTTTCTGTTTGGGGCTGGAGAGAAAACTAGTATTTAACGACCCTGTCTGTTTGTTTTCCTAATGATTGTACATCTAGTGATTTAAAGGGTTCTCATGTGGGCATTTGTCACCTGTTCCATACAGTGACCAATAATTAGAGCAAAACAACACATGGAAGGGCCCAGTGCAAATTAACAGCTGTCAAGCTGACTTCCATTTGGAAGGAATATGACCTGAAGCAACTGGCCACATACATATATATCCCCAGGGTAAAACAAGCTTGCAGTTGTCATAAGTGGCTGCTGGAGAAAATCCACAAGGATCTGTAATACGGTAGATAGTGGAGCATTCTCCTCAATGCTAGAAATGAGGCCGATGAAACTGCTGTTATTTGGGCAATGCTCATTCTAAAGAGAAGCAGGTTCAGCATCTTTCAAATGGCGTTTACCAAAATGTATTGAATATGCTAGAAAAAAGAAAGCATGATTCATTTTTGTATCGTTTCCAAAATATTGATGCTTAAAGACTACACCAATTGTGAAGTAAATTTTCAATGACTAGCCACTGCAGAATGAAAGATGCCTGTCTGGGCGTCAGTGGATGAGATGTGCCTATTTATGGAGAGACTGAAGATTTTGGTAAATGGCACTGCTATTAAGAAAAGTAACGGGTGGATTTACTGTCCACCAGGAATATGAAAACTTAAGACTCTCAAACAGGAGAGAGACACGATAACGACAAGACCCAAAAATGGAAAGAGTCAGAGGAGAAAGAAGCAGGAGAGACTGTGGAGTCACTAGAATAAATGAGAGGCGAACCGACTGGGTTTCTTTTGGAGGAGATTTCTGTTTTATTGAAGGGACTCATCAGTGTCAGCGGCAGCAAACTGGTCTAGGCAGGAAGAAAAAGCCAGCTGATTCCGAGGAAAAGCTGTAGTTCCTGGGGCCCTGAAAGGGTGCTGCAGACTGGCAGGGGAACTGAGGTGGGGGAAAATAGATGTAGGTACATCTGCTCATTGGTGTAAACGTGCACAGCTCTTTTAATAAGCACCTGAAAGTAAAGAATGGTTGTGTCAGAAAACCTTGTGCAAAGTCTGTTTGCGCATCTTAAATGCTATACTTGTCATGTGTTCCTGAAGACATAGACTGATCCTTCCTCAGTTTTGCTTGCATGGCTAAAAGCCTTGGGCGGACTCTGGTCTTCTCCATCTCCCTCTGCTTCTATCCACTCCTGTCCCATCCCTCTTCATATATATACAAAATGTATGCATATACGTATGGATGTGCATATGCATACACAAACAATTCCCATACATTCTCATGCATATTGATTTCCTTTTATTTTCCACATTCCCTGACTCCACTGTGATCCACCTCTTCATAACGTTGTCTCCTCTTTTTCCTTATTTCCCAGGCGAGAGAGCACGGACAGCATGGATTAGCCTGTTCTGGTGCCCGATTTTTTAATTTCTTAGGGCAAGAGTGCTGCAGAGGAAGTGCTGCTCAGCCCAGAGTTGTGGCATCGTGCCACGGCCGCTGTTCTGTGGTCCCCACGGCAGGGCCCACGCCATACAGCAGCGGGCAGGCTTTCTGCAGAGGCATCTTCTGCCATCCTAGCCACCGAGCTCTGACAGACAAAGGAAAACTACAGATTTTGGAGGTCTATGTTTGTACCAAATACGGCTAGGTTTTCACAAGAACAGTAAAACGCATTTTCTTGTGGAAGTAGTTGCGGACCTTCTGTCAAATTTTAAAACCCCATTATCTGAGATTTATAACAATCAGCCCTCTTACGGGCATTCAGAACAAACACACACAAAGCACACAATTTAGGGACATCTTAGCCACTTAGCTTCCTAAATGAAGGAATTGCTAAATGGCTCTTCCTGCCCTAAACCGGTAGAATACTCACAGATATATTCAATCAATGCCTCTCTGCAAATTAACTTATTTGGATGTTTTATGTGTATTTTTGAAAACCTTCCCAGCAGAATCCCTCAGAATGCTGCATTGTGCCTTAAAAGAAAATTCCAAATAATACTATATTTAAGAGAAAGGAGAGCAAACTTTCTGCTCCCTCCAATTAAAAACAAACAAACAAACAAACAAACAAAACACCCCAAACCAACCACCTCCCACCAAAAAAACTGCAATGGGGAGAGAGGTGTAGCCTTCTAGGAGTATCATTTAAAGTGAATGAGAGAAAACAACAAATGTGATCACTGAAAAAAATAAAGGACTGACCTAAAACCTTTGTGGGAAGAGAATAGACAGTCAAAACCTAACATTTACAACTGAGCAAAAAAAAGAGCCAACAATGATGAATAATCCTAAACCCCCTCAGAATAATTCAAATTTAACTTTGTACAATTTCCAAGGAGAAGAAAGGAACGAACAAATGTGGTCACTGTGGTTTTCTACAAGACTAGCTAAAGATCAAAGATCAAGGTAAAAAAATATATTTATACGTGAAATGTGGAGTGCATGAGAGCGAATTAAAGTGGGCACAAAGAGAAATGTTTAAAAAAAACCAAACAACCAACACCCAAACCACCAAAGGTCAGACAATGTGTGCCAAAAAGCATTACTTTTGCCTTCTTAGTGTATAGGCAACATAAAAATTGGGTTTGGTTTATGATCGTTAGTGTTATACGAGTACAAATCTGTAGATTAATGAAATCTGAAGAGGTTAAACTGGAGTTCTTGGTGTCAGTAACTATACACAGGGAGTAAAAGAGCAGAGGCATAAGCAGTAAAAGACATTCAGAAGACTGAACCACAAAAGGCTCTGATTCTCCTCTCACTTGCACCAATTTTTTGCTGAGGTCACTTCACAGATCTCAGAGAGATTAATCATGATTTCCACAGCAAATCAAGGATGTAGCCGAATACTGAGTGAGTGTAAAATGCAGACAGTGCTAAAACTGAAAGAGAACAAAAAGCGTCCGTGGAAAGCAAACTGAACATAAGTTTGGAGGGTATTGTGTCTGGGGAAAAACATACCAAATTCTATGTTGTATGTGGAGAGACATTTTTACTGAAACAGGGAAAAAACATTTTGTCTGTTTCTAATTTTTTAGGAAGGCTGCACTAAGAATTGGGCAATCTGTCCCAGGGACCTCATCAGGGTGTATGTATGGACAATCTCAGAGACTTCTGCAAAGAAGAGAACCGCCTGTTGTGCTTGAGGGACTGACTTCTCTGGATGAATGAAAGAGGTAAATGTGCGTAGCGAGGCTGAGAGATGACTAGAGTACGATAAAAAGCTACTTCTATTTGCGGGATAAGCTGTAAGGAAAATGGAAGTATTTAAGGTTACAGAAAGAAGACTATTTGGGTAAAAGCACCATCCAGATGGACCATGAAAGAACCGCTCTTGCGATGAGATATACTGGACTGTGAGCAGTGTGAAAACAAAGCAGCAGAGCCTGGACCTTCGGCGTTTCAGATAACTCTGAATCAGGTGAGCTCCACTGATCTGGGAGCTGACTTGGGCTCCTACCGGATCACTGTCAGGATGTGGACATCAGCTTCCTATGGAAACCTGCCCAAGTTCAGAGTCCTTCATCTGTCTCGTCTCTTTAAGGAAGATTACCTTGCTTTTCTGCTCCAGAGGTAAGGAAATATTTTGTTTCCTTATGTGACTATCCATAGTGTTAAATTATTACTGAAAATCTCAGGTACCATTTGTAATTTCTTTAAACGCTTGTTTTGAAAGTCTGTTCCTAATTGTTACTGCTTTATATCTGAGATAGTAACAAAAGGCTTTATTAGATTTACATACAAAGCACATTAAACAGAAAACCACGAGAAGAACGTATTCACTTTGGCTGCATGTATAAGAATAGAGACGTTCTGAAAACCTAAAAAACTGCTTCTACATCCTGTGTTCTGAGTCTCAGATGACAATATCTCATGCCTATATAGTCTCTTGAAATCCAAAGAAAAAAGTCAAAGTGCTTTACAAGGTATTACGTACACATGCCCAGAAATGCAATTCCTGGGTAGCAGTGGGTGGGGAGCAGCTGCCTGGCACGTCGAGTGGGTTTGCATGTGTACTGAGAAGGGATGACTGAGGGAGCTGTAATAAGTAGAGCAGGTTTGAAAACATGGGGTAAGGTATGGCAAATGGGAGAGGATGTGCGCTGCTGCCTTTGCACTGCACGGGCAAACAGCCGAAGGGCAAAATCCCGTGTAAGGATAAAGCAAATGTTAAGGGCAAAGTGCAGTTCTGAGACATGGTATATGCTCACCATAAATGGCATCGCTGAGGTCTTATGCTTTGTACGTCTTTACAAAGAATGTCTGAAGACCATGATTATAAATATAGAATCATAGAATGGTTCGGGTTGGAAGGGACCTTAAAGATCATCTCGTTCCAACCCCCCTGCCATGGGCAGGGACACCTCCCACCAGACCAGGCTGCTCAAGGCCTCATCCAGCCTGGTCCTTAAACACTTCCAGGGATGGGGCAGCCCCAACTTCCCTGGGCAACCTGTTCCAGTGCCTCACCACCCTTACAGCAAAGAATTTCTTCCTGATACCCAATCTAAATCTACCCTCCTTCAGTTTGAAACCGTTACCCCGTGTCCTATGATTACACTCCCTGATAAAAAGTCCCTCCCCTTCCTTCTGTAAGGCCCCTTTAGGTACTGGAAGGCCACTATAAAGTCTCCCTGGAGCCTTTTCTCCAGGCTGAACAGCCCCAACTCTCTCTGCCTGTCCTCATAGCATAGGTGTTCCAGCCCTCTGATCACCTTCGTGGCCCTCTGCTGGACCCATTCCAACAGGTCTGTGCCCTTGTGTTGATGACTCCAGAGCTGAACACAATACTCCAGGTGGGGTCTCACCAGAGCAGAGCAGAGGGGCAGAATCACCTCCCTCGACCTGCTGGCAATATTTCTTTTGATGCAGCCCAGGATGCTGTTGGCTTTCTGGGCTGCAAGCGCGCATTGCCTGCTCATGCTGAGCTTCTCATCCACCAGCACCCCCAAGTCCTTCTCCTCAGGGCTGCTCTCAAGCCATTCTCTGCCCAACCTGTATTTGTGCCTGGGATTGCCATCAACAACTCCATGAGCAATTAGGTTACGTGCGAGGATCTGCAGGCCTCAGAACAGCTTTCTACCTGAAGTGAACAGTTGTCTGCCTGTGATATCTGGTGACAGTTTTTCAAGACCTTTTTTTTTGTTGATGACTGTGGGAGCAGTGCTGTCAGTGCTGAGCTTGTGAAAGGGAACGCCATGTCCCCACAACACTTGTCTGCATTTGGAAACTTCCATCCTGATGTTCCCACAGCTCAGCTGATATCCATCTTTCCAGTTCAACCTGCGAGGACTTGTCCTGCTAAGCAGCCTGGTTACAGCACACGCAAAAACACATTTCCTTCCAACGTGCAAATTCAATTTTGAATCACGGGAGATTGATACCGCTGTCCAACGTTATAAACTCTAATTGTGTGGGAGAACAGATTTGTTTTTCTGACCACTCATCTTTGACAGACTCATTATTTTGTCATAAAGCAACTGAAGTGATATTTTTGGCAGTTTGGTGCGGCGCAGGAAGCACTCTGGTGTGCTGAAGGAGCAGGGCTGTTGTGGGAGCAGGAGCCCCGGGTGCGCTGCGTTCCTCTCTGACTCGATTTACATACAGACAACTGACATTAAAATGCTGTAAATACCAGGAAGGTAATTGCTAATAGCATGCTGGTGTTCTTGCATGTGAGTGCCAACCAACAGACTGGGGGTCACATGAGGGGATCGTTTCTGTTGAAGAGATCATTCATGAGAAAGAAAGACAAGAGAAGCTCTTTGATACATTTTTAACAACTAGCCATATGTTCCTCGCTTTGGATCGTTCTAGGTCATTGCCAAAGTTTAGAAAATCAGCTTAAAACCAACTCGTAAGCCCTCTGCATTGACTCTTCACTTTCACATGCCACGAGTCAGCGCTCTGCTCCCAGGTAAGCAAAGCCCGAACTTGCAGAGGAGTTGGCACGTTTGCTGTTCGCGTCACTGCCCACACAACGTGGTGTACACGCAACATAAAATACCATCCCTGTACAGTTTTAATTAGGCATTTTAAAACACTGTTAGCAATGTTAGGAACCTTAGTCAGCTCCCCAGTGCTAGCAACTACCTCCAGCACCTTGTTACAGTTGTCCTAAAGGACTTGGCTGTGTTTAGCATGACATCAAACGTGTTAAGGCTGTCATCTACATTATGCTTCTCAAGCTTACTAATGACCTTGAGGCAGCTTCACCACTGAGATTTAGTTTTCTAATATAATGTAGACAAAGATGAAAATCCCACGTTGCAATACATTTTAAGTGGTACCTCAACCATGAAGGAGGAAGGGATGTAGGTTGAGAAAGCTAAAGTTAAAATTTAAGCACCTTTAACATATACCATGAAATCTTTGGGATAAAACCAGCTTTGCATTTGAATAATTAATTTTTCAGGTTTTGCATCTTAATATTTGATATTATTTTTAATTTTTTTGGCACTTTATGAGACAAATTCATCATAACTTGAGAAACTGTCTGTACAGGTAAGTGACAAAACTCTTGTACCATTGAGCGTACGGGATAAACATCATGAAAATGCTTAGATAAGTGTGTCTTTCCTTTAAATCTCTCTAACAAGTGGAACATCTTTTCACAGAGGCTTACAGTCCCAGAGACATCACATGTCTGCTGAATATTATTATTCATTATATCATAGGACTTTTCCGTGTCACGTCAAAAAAACAAAGTATGCTGGTCCTTAGCCTAATTTCCAAAGCTTAATAGATGTCTACACAGCTTCACTATTGAAGCCGATTTTGTGGGGATGAAAACAAGTATAAAGGACACTATTGTGAAGAAATAAAATGATTGCTGGCCAATTTATTTCTGCGAGGACGGAACAGACAGTGAGAACACACACATAAAAGAGGTAACAAGATAATTACCGCAATCTAGGCTACCAGTGCTCACTGCAGGCACTACCCGTCTGAAGAAGTTCTGAGATAAAAGGGTCAAAAAAAACTAAGGACAGTTGGCAATCAGAAAATGGCATGGGTTGCTGGCTGCAAGTAGGTCTGCTGAACAAATGTTCCAGCTCACATGAAGCAGAAAAGTCAATTCTGGTTTTTATTCAGTATTTTTTGAGCCATTTGACTATCTCAGGTCCATGCTGCTGTACAGAATCCAGGTCCAAAAAAGGCGCTACATATTTTTCTGGAAGTTAGGAATAAGACGCCTGTGGTCTGCTGGTGAAATGTAGCCACTGTAGTGAGAGTAATGAAATGTGAGTTCTTTTTTCATTTGCTTATTTCTGGAAATGCATTTGGTCACCAGCTTTTTCCCCTGTCCCTTTCCCTGAATTTATCTAATACATCTTAATCTCCCACTGAAAAAAAACAAGATTCCTTTGTGGAGTGGGGCTACATCAATAATAAAGGATAAAAAAATTCAGTAATAACAAATATAACTTTGTATAGGTAGATATACTATTCTTTCATTTGCAAAGCAAGGACTAATGTTGGATCAGGCTCTTAAGCTTCTTAAATCTGTAAGTAGCTTTGTGGCTAGAAAAGAAGTTTAACCTGCGCTCAGTAATCCTGCTGCACCTTAGTACCTTAGAACCCAGAGATTTACAGAAGCCTCTTCAACTTTATTCTTTACTGTTTAGTTTTCACTGCTAAATTTGGGAGGAAATTGAATTAGATTCCCACAGGCAGTATGGAAAATTGGGGAAAATAGCTTCTTACTCTTCCTCAGCTGAATATAATATATCTAGTGGGGAACAGCAAAACCCAGGCAAAGAGAGCATGTTTGCTTTGCTTTCTCAGTGGCCTACTTCCACACAGTTTAGAGACCTTGAAATTAAAAAAGAAAACAAAGTCCAAAAGGGCAGCATAATTCCCTTTCCCACAGGAGCGAGGACTTTCCAAGACTGCCAGAAAGCATGCAGGGCATGGAATTGCGCACTGTTTGCGCTAAGCCAGCCCAACAACAAGAGTACACAAGCCCTAAATTAACATAAGATTTATTGCGTTCACACGCTAGTAAACATTTCAGTATATTCTGATTACTTAAATGGGAACTACTGTCAAGTTAAATGCTGGTCAATACAAAAAGGATCGCTACTGATCCATTTCTATCTCAACCTGTACCTGATTAGTACGTCGTCTGACAGATGCACGCTGTCTTCCTTTTGAAGGCAAACGTTAGTGGGGCAGCTGCTTTGAGCTTCCCGGCTCCTTTCCCCCTGCCCCTTTCAGACAGAGGGCCACAAGCGACCTTACCTTGCCAAAGAAACTGTAAATGTTTCCGAAAGGCAGTAGTTTACTAGATGACATCCTTCCAAACAAACAGAGGCAACTGAAAATGTTTACAGGCTAGACCAGCAACACTCAGAACTCAAACATGGAAAGGAGGAGGCAGTAACCTATTAAACCTCTTACAAACACCTCAGTATTTAAGCATTTCAAACTGTTCTGATTTCTTGGCTAGATAAAAAAAGCTGCAGATCTGAAAATTTTCAGACTTACTTTGGTCTCTTAGGTCCAAAGTCTGAAAATAATCCAGCAATGCATATACCTAGTAGAACAGAACACCTAATTCTGAGTTTGAGTTATTTCAGTTTACCACATTAAAAAATACCTATTCTTAATACGAAATAGATACACCTAGCCCAGTGCAATGGCCAAATGCTTTTTCTAATTTTCATTTCACATTCTTTAAGTGTTAAAGCTGAAATAAACGTCTGAAAATAGAGCTGCTGTTAGCTGCTGTGGAGAACTGACTTCCATCCCCTTCCCAAATATTCGTTTTTGCTTTTTCTTCAGAGATATTAGTTTTCATGGAAATGTGTCAATAAAGAGAGTGGCTATAAAATCTGCTAGAGTTTGCCAGCAGCATGTTCTGCAAATAATTTCACCCGTGAATACAGTTTGCCAGATTCTTAGCTGATGTAAATCCATCTGGCTCCACTAGAATCAATGAAATTATGTTAGTTCACACTGTCTGAAATGTGGCCTAATTTATTTCCAGCTTTCATTCATATTATCCTAGGCTCAGTGGCTGTAGTTTTAGATAACGGCAGATAATTTTTTATCATTTTAAATGGCAGGCCTGAGACCTCGAACAAGCATGGGATGGAAATCGGGCATCAGCGGAGGATAAGGAGCCCAGGCGTGATGTGCTTTTAGGGACACGACTGCTGAGAAGGTAGGATGCTGGTATTTTACCTTGTTCACATACATCTGTTTTGCTCTAATCTTTAACCTCAGAAACAGGAAGCTTTTATTATCCACCTGAAGGATGCCAAAACTGGGGACCATGGCAGTCATGTCTCCCCCAGAGAGGAAGCCAAATCTCTTGCTGAAGTGAAGATGAACGATGACGGTTTCTTTCAGTGCTACCAACTGATCATTTAACACCAGTGATTATTTTGGTAGGTTCCCAGACTACCACTGAAGAATGGAGAAAAGCAGCAGATGTAAACTCTAAGTACATCAGTGTTACAATTAGTCCCTCTTTTCCCTTCTCTCCCACTGGAAATTTCCCTTATTTCTCACTGGAACCACTTGGTGTCACCTACTAATTTGCTGTACTTCACGCAACAATCCATGTCTTGCAGACATTGATGGGATGGGAGATGGGATGCACATCTGTTGCAGAGCTGCTACACAGTTTAGGTGTTCTGAGCTGCCATGACATATCACACAGGTTTTAATTGGTTTGTTCTAAATATCAAGAAAAACCAGGAGAGGGTAAACCCCCAAACATCTCCTCAGCTGCTTACGCTGTTCTACATCAGAGAGAGAAGGGCTGCTGGGACAAGAATGCAGTTCCTCCACCAGCTGGACTAATGCAATCTGTTTGGCAGTACCTTGTCACTGTCTGTCTGATGGTGCAAAAAAGTTAAGAAGCATGCTGGATGAGATCTGGCTACTGCTCATGGCCATCAGGATGTTAAGGAAGCGGAGTTTTTGTTATTTTAAATATTTTTTTTGCTGCTGCCCAACATCCTGCTTAGCCAGCCTTAGTTTGCCATCCATTCCATTGGGCAGTAAGTCATTATCAGCAAGTCAACATACATCAGCAGATACCCCAGACACACCTTCTATTTTAATCACTATAATACCAGCAGGCAGAATTTAACCACTATATCACAGCAGTTGTAAAAGTCTGTACCACAACCTGCTACATCGTTAAGAACGTGACATGCAAAGCTCAGAGGAAAGGTGCGGCAACACATCACTGCAAAGTTTCATAGCTTACAAATTTAAAAAGGAAATTTAAAAAGTCTTTAGGAGTCACCGTCTCTTCTCTTTTCTCTTGTCTCCCAATACAAGTCTGAACATTAGATTTGAAATTCCTGGCATTGTGTTGATGTGCATCACCACTTTTAAGTTTATTGAGAGACCGATTTTTCTGGCTTTAATTTAATTAATACCAGTCTTACATCTGCTCAGCAGCAATCCCAAGAAAGCTGCTCTAAGATGCTAGCGATTACACCAAACTTCCCGTCTTTATTTGTAAGTAGTATTTCGCGGTATCAGCTGCCAGCTGGTACCCTGATTCTTTTTCCCAGCACAACACTGAAAAGGAACAATTTGTTGTGTGGGAGGTCTAAAATTGTGGTCATTAAATTACCATCCAAGTGGACATGCTTACAATACCATTCAAAAATGTTACTTAACTCTCTGCAATGGGAAAAATTTTGTTCTCGCATGTGGCGATAGCTCAAGTGAGCTGTTACAAATTTGTGTCCACGATTAATGTTGCACAGACCTGGCTGAAGCAGAAATATCTTTACTTTAAGCTTAGAGAAAGACTCAGGATGTAGCACCTATTGTCTCACAGTAGGGAATAAAGTATTTTCATGAGCCATAGTCTGGGGAGCAAAGTTTCTGCAGTGTGAGAAACAAGCAAGGTTAATTTCATACTGATTTCAGTAACTTTTTGAGGACTATAATAGAGAAAAGCAGCATAAAAATATCCGTGGTGCGCGCCGAAGTCGACACCAGGGAAACCAGTTCTGTGAAGCAGTGCATCTGCTGCTCTTTTCAAAAGATTTTAAAGCATTTCTGTTTAAGAGACCTCCTATGGACATATTTAAAGGCTCAAATGTGTCCCTAGTAGTTACTGCTGCAGGGATGGTGTATACGGAAGAGCTGGGTATGGGCTGTAATGGGTTGCCTCCAAGGGAGAGAAAATATGCCTTGTGCTGCCCTGATCAGTACTCCTGGGAGGAGCAGTCCATGTAAGCCCCAGGTCAGCGCAGGAGCAGGCCACCGCTGCCGTCCTCGCTGGGAGTCCCTTTGCAGTCGGCGAGGACCAGCCCCCTGTGCAACCGCAGCAGCCCTTCGGGCAGGATCCCTGCACAGAGGCACAGGAGAGGTACAGAACAGCCCACCCCACACGCCTCTGCTCTCGGACACCAGCTTTCACTTGAGAAAGTGAGACCTCTGATAGCTTTACTGCAATGACTGGCTCGGTCCTGTTCCTACTGCAGTCAGTAACGGGTCTGAATATCAGGATTTATTGAGGAACCTTCTCCCCTGCTCATCCTCCGATAGGTATCTGCTGCGATCAGCTCTGCTTTTAAGCCCTCTTGATAAGTTTATGTCTGTGGGTGAGAGGATTTTACACATCAAACAAAGCCCCGAGGAGACTTCCACCTCCCTTCCAAACACAGAGGCCAGGGAAAGATTTGTTTCCAAGAAGAAAATGAGTCATCATTCAGAGAAAAGCAAATGCAGAGCAGAATCGTTTACGGAGGTTGTCGAACCCTGTCGGAACGGCTGGTTCAACCCAACTCATGGTGGCTCCTACGAAACAGCGGCCGGAGCCATGCGGGACGTGCCAGGGAAGCAGAGTCAGAGCAAGGTGTAGGAGATAGCAGGAAAGCTTCGGGCAAGTTGATCAGGAGATCCCACTTCTACCTCTCTTTGAAAACTGCCAGAAGGAAGTCAGAGTTTTCTCCAAAGAGCAAAGGAATACTGAACATATCCTTGGCGTTTCTAGCTACATATTTTGGCTACCTTTTGCTCTAGGTGTACCACCAATATGCACAACCAGCAATAAAACACACATACAGAACAAAGGCTGAGTTCTCGTTCCAGTTAAGTTCTGTTAATAGAGTTACACACAACATAATGGTCCCTGAAAAGTCCAGGTCTTAAGTGCTTTAAAAAGACATGTACTTCAAAATAGATTTCCTTTTATCTGTCTTGTTTTATAGGAGATGTGGGGGGTAAAGGTAAAGAGCTGTTGATAAAAGCACACTTTAATTTCACACACTAGTATCACCATGAGATGTCTAGGCATTGACTGGGCGTTTAGGAAAACCACCGGGATAAGCGAGGGCGTTAACAGAAATGTCATTCAGGTTGCTCTCTTTTGAGAATCCAGACATGAAAACTTTTGGCATAGGATTTGTTGGCCTGTCCTCTTGATAGTTATTTTTAAATGATAAATATGTATAATATTTTTGAATTGTGAATACAAAGCCTAGCCCCAAACTAACACTAGATTCCGAGAACTAGCTTAATATTCCTCCTTCCAGGTTTATACCTTGCTCCTTGTCTGCACAGAAGCCACTGCCCAAGAATCATCACTGCAACTGCTCTGAAAGGCACCTTTTTCCTGCTGTTCCCCCCCAGGGTTTTGCCGTTCTGCTGGTTATCGCTGGTATTGCTTCTAGGTGTTGTCTGAGTTTAAGGACTTTGAATCACCTCTCTCCCTCTGCAGCGCCGCTGTCGCTACCAGAAAGCGAGAGGCACCAGGAGGTTGCAGGTCGCCGTCGTTCTCTGCCGGGTCCTGACGGCGCCTTTGTTTGGTGCTTCTCATAAAGGCTAAGGAGAAGAATGTACTTACTACCAGGGTAGGTTAATTGATCCCTTTTGGAAAAATCATGTTACTGAACCTGAACTTTAGGGATAATTATAAGGCAAGAGGCAGCTATATTCTTTTCTGGAGTGTGTTCCGAGGTATTAATGAATAAGCTATCAAAGTTGAGGGTGCATAAAGAGCCATTCAGAGCGCATGAAGCTGACTAAATATTTCCAAAGTGGTTTTGTTCTGGTGTTTTCTTCTGTTTCATTAGGGTTGATTTTCAAAATGCTTAGGCCTCACGGCTCCATCTAAAATAATTGGGAACTGGCTTCTTATTATCAAAACAGATACTGCAAATACACTTTAAAATATATAGATCTATTTTTGTTTCTCTTTTTTCCTTTTTCTCTTTTAGTTTCTCATCCCGATTGGAGGTCATAATTTGAAAGAGAAAACTAAGAAAACTGAACAGATCGTTTCTCATTGTTTATCATGCTAGCCTCAATTTTTTAACTTTTAAATTCCATACAATATAAGCTCCTTGTCACAGAATAATCCCCTCTGGAATTATTCTGATAAGAATTATTTGCCAGTAGAGCCGTGCGAATAATTGATTTTTCAGTTCGCTGACTGAACTGAAAAAAAACTGGGGGGAAAAGAACTTTTGTGTCAAATTAAATGTACAGTTTTATTTTCAGGTTTTGAATCCCTTTTTAGAAATTATTTTTGACAATTTTTTGAACAAAAATATTTCCAAAGGAAAATTAGTGCCTTTTTTGAATTTGCAAAAATATTAGTCAAAAGTATTTATTAATGTGGGTTGAATTCTGAAGATACTTTTAGCCATCCCTGACAGAAGTTTCTTCTGTGAATAATTTATACTTCAAAAATACTAATCCTTTCTCCTGAAGAAAACTAGATGGAAAGTGAGTGGTTTGTATCTGTGCACAGTGTTTGAAGTGTGCCAAAAGCAACTTGGCATCCTATGGCTAACTTAGAAACTGAAAAAGAGCTATTGCATCATCTTATCTCTAGCCCTGTTGGTATAATAACACAGCACAATGAAAGCATTCGCTGGGACTAACTTTAAACGGTTCGGGAAATAAAGTTCTAACTCTATCTTTTCTTTTTAATTTGGGAAAACAATTTTTCTTTCACCTACTGTATTTCAGTTGCTGACTTCATATAGAGAAAGCTTGTTTCCTTTTTTGAAAAATACCATATAACTGCTGTTTAATTATAGACATTACTTACTGTTATCTTGAAGCCATTAAATTGACTAGATTCTGCCTTATGTTTTATTAAGGTCAGTGGAATTACACAAAGATGGGAAAATTAGAAATGCTCTTTAGTATTAGAAAGCTTGAGATAGATGATATCACGGGTCAAATTTACTGGCCTTTTATCAAAGAAAAATCTGAATGTAGTAAATTAATAGATGGTCTGTGGGTACGGCTCCTAATGGATGACCTGGTCTTCTCAGAGGTGGGTGACCAGAGCTTGGCAGTCCTACTCGCTTGTCAGATGCAGCGGGAAAGGAGCTCTTAGACCTCAGATGGGGAAAGGGAGAGGTGACCTGGCTTCTGGCATCGTCTCTGGGGCAGTGAGTAGGAGCCACATACAGACACGCACATACGCCTGCCTGTTGCAATACTACCAACACTGACAGGACAAGAGGTAATGGGCACAAACTTGAGTATAGGAAGTTCCACCTAAACATGAGGAGGAACTTCTTCACCTTGAGGGTGGCAAAGCCCTGGCACAAGCTGCCCAGAGAGGTGGTGGAGTCTCCGTCTCTGGAGACATTCAAAACCTGCCTGGACGCGTTCCTGTGCAACCTGGTCTAAGGTGACCCTGCTCTGGCAGGGGGGTTGGACTAGATGATCTCCAGAGGTCCCTTCCAACCTTATGACTCTATGACTGGTTTTCTCCCCCAGTGCTAAAACAGGTCTACCACTGGGTTTAATACTTGCCCTAGCCCCAAACTCTTGTGACATGGGACAAGAGACTTTGTGTACGTCTTTGTGAAATGGGGTTGATGATATTGCTTTGATGTTATTCCATAATTTTAACTGACAATGGACTGGTAGTTTCAAAGCAAAGTCTTAAGATTCTGACCTACTGTCAGACTAGAATAAAATAGTGATTGCTTTTGGCCTTTGAGTGCACTGAAACATGTATTTTTCATGTTTGTTTTTAACAAATACTGGGTAAATCAGACAGAGGCTAGAGCTGAGCTGCACTGTCCACCGAGGGGTCGGGAACATGTTTTTGTTGTCTATGAAAACAGATATGCTGGGAGGTCGAATTTGATCCAGTGACTATAATATTCCATGTACCAAAAGAACTAAACAACTTCATTTATATTTCAAATGTTTCAAATCAATACTTCCCTTCATATTCTGTGACCCCCACCAGGAAACTCTTATAGCTGAAAATTTAAGGAATAGATTGCAAGTTATGAATGATGTAAGGCTGTCATAGGGGAAAGCAAATTGTGGAATACTGCTGACAAAAACAATCAGTATATGTTTATACTGAAGAACAAACCTTTGCAATTCCATCTTGCATAATATAGCTTTTAAAATCCTATACAAACTTTTCAGTTTTCCTTGAAATGTCAAGCAGCCTTCCTCAGCCTTAAACTCCAATGGCAAATGTACAAGCTGTTTCTGTTCTCAACTGATGTTTGAGCTAATCTGGAAGTAAAATGTATGCATATATGTATATAAAATAAATATAATACATAGCTCTACGAACAATACTAGAGAACTAATAGATGCAGGTAAAGAAAGAACCCACATTTGGAATAACAGAGAGAAGGGGTCATTAATCCAGGGATGTCTAGCAGCATCTATTTCTCAACCACCAGCTTACTACAAGGAACAGATCTAGCAAAGTTGGACAGGATCCTGTTCAGGGCATAGACAGTCAGATGGTGAACAACTGCTCCCTTGAATTAAAGCATTCTTCAGGGCACGGACTTAAGGAGATTGCTGTTCAAAATGAATTGTTGTGTGTTTGCACACTGACAGAGAGTTGCCATTGACTGAAAAGGAGGGATCTGTCCTGAAGACCTGATGAGTAGGAAGAGACGAGGTGCTCCAAGAGAATCTAACAAGAACTCTTGCATGACACAGAGCTTTATCCTTAACGAACTTGGGCATAATTATCAGAAGCCTCCTGAATTATGCAAATAAAAAAACAAGAAGGAAAGATTAATGGCCACTTTATTTGGAAGTATTTTTGTAAGTAATACTTCTGGGGATGAAGGAGTTAGTGTGTGTGTCCTGTTTTAGTGCTGTGTTCTCACTCTGGGGCACTGAGAGAGTTGCAGAGAAGGAGGAAGGAGACAGCTCCACTGGGATTTAGGATGGTGCCCACAGCAGTCATGACCTCCTGTCTCCACCGTTACTGCTCATTGTCTTTCCTCGTCTATTCTCATGCCTGCTCAGCATCTCCTCCTGTTGACCTACGCAAGCCAGGAAGGGAGCATTACACAAGGACTCAGAAGTGTCCCCAGATCTTGTTAACGCTGGTCTCTGCTTTCACGTTGGGCAGAAAGCCTCAGGAGAGGAAAAGGGCAGAACTTTTGTGGATTTTCTGCTATATACAGATTTATCATGATATAGAACAAATTGACTGAACTAAACGACTTAGTGGCCATATAATCATATCACAAAGGGAACAAGCTGCTGGCACCTGTCCAAGCTTCTTGTAACAGAAGTTGAATGTAGCTTTCAGAATACAACGTTTTTATTCCTTTTTTTTTCCTATGCAAATCGCTCCTGTGATTTGTCTCAGTTTTACCCCTTCATTATAATCTCTGGGTTTTCAGGTGCTGACGTACCTCTGAAGATAAAGAACTTGATAAAATAATGAAGAAAAAAAAAACAACAACTCTGTAAGAGGCTTCTCTTGAGATGATTGCACTGCAGACTGCGAACTCCAGCAACACCCGTGACAAAACAGCTGCCCCCTCTCAGTGTTACTGGCACCCGCTCCTGCAGCTGGGAGGCAGGACAAGCGCCCCGGGCTGCTGCCTGCAAGTCTCTTAGGATGAAGTCTCCCCTACGCCTCACAGCAATTCTTTCCCTGTCCTGTTTGCCTAATGTACTTACAGCAGCTGAATTTTCAAACCTGGTTTCATATGAGGATATAAGAAGAGTACACACTTTATGCGTTAGGCCTTAGGGGGAGGGAAGCCCCTGTATACAGGGCATTGAGGCTGGACTTTATGTTCTATTAATTGTGTTTTCATTGCAGCAATATTTGCACAACACTCCAAAAGGCCTCTCTCCTGTTATAGCCTACATTCATCCCATTTTAAATTGCAGAACCTTTTCTCCAGGAGTAAGCCCTTTTTTTGGTGGCCCTAATATGTGCAAGAGATTTTTCAAAAGTCCCGGTACAATAAAACACAGTCAAAATTTACAAAATCCCCCATTTTTTGCCAAGAGCCAGCACTAAACCACCTTTAGGTGGTTTCATTTTAAATGCCAAATGCCTCTGAAAATCTAACGTGATGCTCTCTGTATGAAGACGCTCTTTAGAGGATAGGCATCTCCTCTCCACAATTCACAGGCAGGCTGAATGTCAGCCACACACTAATAGTGCCTTCGTCAGGCAAAACCTGGGCATGGCTGTACAGTGAGGAAACCAATGAACTATTGTAAGAGTATATACTTCACCGGCTTTCGGAATCAAGACACAGAACCCTTTGTCATTCTGGTGGTATCGCTCTCCTGCATCTCCCCTATTTAACGTATGTATATTTTATGAAGCATTAACAGACAAAGAAACAAATGTACAGACCACAAAATCCAAAGTCTGCATTAGTCTCCAAAAGTAGCCATTGGAATGAAGAGAGATTTCAGAATTGGATCTCTCAATATAGTGACTCTGTATCTGTAAAAAACAAAAGTCCAGATGTATATTTTAAGACCTCAAGTCTAAAACATGAGATATTTGTACATGTCAGAACTAAAAGGCTGTTGCTGTCATCCACCTGAAAGGACAAATCTCGGAAAGAATCCCCATGCTGAGGGTTACTTCTGCAGTGACTAACTGATCTTCCTGATGAGAAGGTAAAATGATGCAAACTGTTTTGGGTGTGTAAGGATTCTACTTGAAAGAAACTTTCTCTTGAGATAGGTACAGTAGAGGAGAAATTAAATATTATTTTACTTTTCCCTATTCTTTTCATCCAACAGTTTCTCCACTCTCCATTAACCATTAAGGAAAAAAAAACAAATGGAAAAAGGGGATAAGGCCGCCTTTTTTTCCTCCCCA
>VYZM01022924.1:602469-637421 GCA_013398915.1 Dromas ardeola | reverse complement strand
CCCCCCCCCCCCCCCCGCCCGATCTAGCTTGTGGATTGGGTTAAACATTTTCACTAGCAGAATATTAGCAGTTAATGACACTCGGATTGTTTGATCTTTAGCTCATTAATAGCTGTAACACATCATTCGGGAACCACAGCTTCCCGTCTTTTAATTCTTCTCCTGTGTTGCAGAGGGGAAGGAGCTGCCCTTGCTGGCAGACTGCAATTCCTACGGGACGCAAGTGATTAAAAATGTAACTGGCTCCTTGCTGTTTTGCCGTCCTGCTGGAAGAATTATTTCAGGGGCATTCAAAGGAAGGGAGGCACAGTTCCATAAGCACAGTATCTTTAATGAAGCTTGTTAAATGATAAGCAATTTTCTGCATTGACAAAGTATAATAGGTTTACTTTTTCATTGTAAATGGAGATGTTCCGGACAAAGGTTTCCATGCCTTCTTTGAGCCACACGGGCAGCGACTCCCCATGCGATACAACCGAAGGAGTGATGATCACCCAAAAGAGAAGCGAAGACAGTGAGAAATGAGCAGCCGGAGGTATGCAGGGGGTGGGACGATTGAAGGAGGCTTTCCCAAAGTGGGTCACTGACAAAACAGACGCCTTCTCATACTGCAGCTCTGTCCCCTGTCCCAGTTGCCATCGCCGCACCCTGTTCCCACCAGCTCCGCTCCCCCGGCGGCGCAGGAGGTCGTGGGACCTGCTGTGCTCCAACTGAGGGGCAGGAATGGTAATTTTTTTGAATTTTCTTTTTTTTTCAAGTCAATGTTTTTTTTTTTCCGGGTTTGCTTTCATGGGAAAAACAAAACCCCCAGCTCTAAATAAAGGGAAAAATGGGCCCCCCTTTAAAAAAAACAAAGAGAANTTTTTTTTTTTCCTGGTTGTGCTTACATGGCAAAATCAACACCCCTAGCTCTAAGTAAGGGAAGAAGTGGCCCACCGTTCAATAAATACAATGAGAAGATCTAGAGTGAATCAAAATGTGGTGAGGCTACAAAAATACAGCCAAGGTAAGTAAGGTTGAAAAACCCCAAACCTCTCAAAACCAAAAAAACAACAGATGGGAAACGTCTGATGACCAGGACATTTATGTCGCAGTGAACTCCAGCAGCATACACCAAATAGACTACAGGATGAGCTACTGAGGGAATTGATTTCACGTTCCCTTTCCTGCACAAAAGACTACTAGAGGTTCCTGGACTCCAGTTCACATTCACATGGCTTGACCTGGCTTTTCTGCGCAGGCCTGAACAAAAGCACTACAGAAGCATTACCAAAAAATTACTATGTTTATGATGACTTCGGTAAACACCATCCCAAAGTCTAAAGATTCTTAATGCACCAGAGAGTTAAATGGGAAAATGAGTAAAATCAATTTTACCAAATATAAAAGTCAGAAACAATAAACGGTCCTGCAACCGTTCTGTCTCTGGTAACTTGCATTAAAATATATATAAAGTGTTCTGGGAACTGCAGCAATGCTTCAGTTCAATAAAACTAATGCAATTAAAGAGAAAGAATCCTGTTTTTCCCCTGCTTGCAATTTCAAATGAGAGCTTCCTAAAACTTGTGACCATTGCTGGAATCCAATTCAGGACCCTGGCTTATCAAATTCCCAGCTCTGGCACCATGCCTTTGAGGTATTATAAAGTGCTGCTCATCACACCAGCTCTGTCTATAAATGCTCCAGATAACTTTAAAGTGCAGACACCCCATTTTGAAACAGGCAAGCGTTCACTGTGAATCAAAATGGAGTCGCCGAATGTGTGCAGCCTTCAGCCAGCGCTTCTTTTCTTGCAAGGCAACAAAGGAAAATGTGTTAGCACAAAAACGTCTCCCTGTAACGTTTTTTTTAAACTTGGAAAGCTTTGCAGGACAGCTCACCTACACAAAGCCGCAGGTTTCTGAGACCCTGTAGAGCAAGCCTCTTATTCTGTAATTCATCCTGGGGCTGAGAAACCGCCAGGCTAATGAGCTCTCCTGCAGCCTCTTCCCCTGCAGGTGCTTCCCTGGAAACACAATCTTGAATCAGATACCGCCATGCCAGATGTAACCCCCCAAACAAGCACCAATCCCTCCCTCCCAACGTGGCTGAACAAAGCCATGGCAGCACTGGCATCTGACCGATGAAATGGCAAACTTCCGTTCAGTGAGAGCCGAATTAATTCCTCAGCTTCTTTAATGCTGAGAGCCACGTCTTGAGAATTCAGTACGGGAACATATTAATCTCTCTGATAGGCGATAATGCAATATATTACTGACGGGGGAGCCAGCGCATCAGCGCTGTGACAGTGACCCTGACCAGCAGATGACTGAATGGATAAGGAGAGCAGGAGCTGCTCTAGCTTGAAGGCACAGCCTCAACTTTGGCAGGCAGTTCTTCACTCTTGTCCCACTACTAATTTTCCAATGCATTACTTTGTCACTTGGGTACCCAGAAATGCTCATTACGCAGGTATGTGACAGCCCCTGATAATACATGTCTGTGGCAAAATAATTGATCCCTCTTTGCAGTGGTGATCTTTAACGCTCATAGGGCATGGGAGGTTATTAGATGGAAGGCACCCTTTGATGGTCTCCAGCGTAATACGTTACCAGACAGCAATGTGCCAACTATCTATCACTTACAAAATAATGTCATCCCTGAAAAAGGGCCTGGCAGCAGGGGTTAGGGGAGGAAGAGAGTTTAATTGTATTTGTGGACGAAACGATGTCCCGAGAAGAGTGGGCGGCCTGATTATTTATTGGCTGTTCAAAAGCACTCAACACAATCTAAGAGAAAGATCAGGCTAGAGATACAGCGGTTCACATTGCTGTTGCAGAGGCTAGCCTTGAAGTCAAGTTCATGCTGAAGAACAAAATTACCCCTACAATATGTGGTTTACTTCTGAAAATGAAAAGGGTAAGAGACGTATTAGTAATGTTGGCATTAGTGGAGGCAGCTGTTTTTAGATATTTGGTATTTCAGGGATGTGAGCTTAGCATCGTTATTAGAAGTACGGCTTACTATATTCCTCTGCTAACTTTCCAACAGTGAGCAGATGGTTACCCTATTACCAACCATTTGCATTTAACATATTGAAATGATTTATATACCACATGTCACCGAGCAAAGTGAAAACAGTCGATGGCAACTAATTAGCTGAGTGTGAAGACGCATATCTCAATGTATGTATCCTTATTGTAATCAGATTTTATCTTTTTGGTTGTTAACAGGTTTAATGTGCAGCATAACAGGAACACTGCTGGCAGTTAAACATGACCCACCGTGTCCCTCTGTCATTGGGACAGCATTGCCATCATTAACATTTTTACCGGCACTCCCGTTCCATGCCTGCTTATGAGTGATGGTGCAGGGAGGACAGATTATAACAATCCATTGTGCTTCTCTACCAATCTTTCTTAAGTGTATTTCAAAAAGTACTTTATAAATCTTAATGTATAAGATACTGGCTCACATTACAGGCCAACACATATCTAGAGAGGGTGGAAGAGGGGATACGGCATGGCAGAGAGGAAAGACACTCTGCATAGCTCCCATAAAGACAGAAATGGATTTAAGGGTGAAAATGAAAAGAATCACAAGGTCTTCCAGGGAGTTTACAAGGAAGAAGCAGACAACTATTGACATTTGTGCAAACATCAAAGTCAGAGGATAGACTCAAGTGTTCAAAGAAAGAGCATAACTTTAGAAAACTGCCCTCCAGCACTGGGATGCGGGCATGTGTATGTACTGTATGTATTGCGTTATCCATATGTCTCAAGGCCTGAACAGCTTTAACCCACAGTATAAAGCTATGGATTATTAGCCTCTTCCTGAAATGTTTTTGTTTGTTTTTCGGCTTATTTTAAAACAGTGGTCATCATCCCTGAAATGTCAAAATAATCATCAGTGAAGTACAGCTATGTTACTCCAGAGTATGGCAGCATTTCCACCATAAAAATCATACCAATCATTCCTTTTTATTAATTGCGACTTGCTTAGAAGTTTGGATGAACTGTTGTGTAAGCAACCAGACGCCGTTCACAGACAGACTCTAAGGCTCCAAGGACTCGGTGTGCTGCAAAAATTAAAGGTGGTCTCATACAGGAGTGGTAGTGTATCAGTAAGTTCTCCAGTCCCTGCTCCATCCTAAAGTCATTAGGATGCCTCTTGCCATTCAGCATCCTTTCGTTTCTCCCATGTCCCATGAACCTAACCAGGACACAGCCCATTGTCCTGCAAAGGGCTGCTGCTAACATTATGCTTTCCTGAAGGTGTCAGCAGCCAGGCTTTCTCTTGGGAATGGTACCTGCAGCATAACCCCTCGTCTCCTTTTCCCTGACCATATTACTGCCTGCTGAATTCACAGCATTGCCATTTCCTTCTGTAGGTTTTTTCTTACTTTCCCATGAACAAGACTATATTCTATGAAAACAGAATTACAGCAGTGTTGAAAACTGTTGTTTAGCCCAGTCAACGAGATGTTTTACCTGTGTTTTACTGAGGATCTTTGATGCCGACTCATTTGCACTACAGCCCGCTGCGATTAAGAGCCATGATGGTTCCCTTTGTGCAGTAGTTCTGCTGAGACCCATTAATTCTGGAGATGGACTCAGGAGCGAAGGCGAGAAGGGTTCTCACAGACCCCACATGATGAGACTATTAGACCTTGGCCTTTACTAATTCACTTCGCAGTTTTCTGAATAGGTGTCTCCATGTGACTGGACTTAGCAGACCCATCCTGCTTTACATCAGCCTTATTATATGAAGATGAGAGAAGATGAAGAGAGAGAGGTGTGTTTTTCTCTCATTTCTTTTAAACAGAAGCTGGGACAGTCTCCTTACTTCTGTCCTCTCCCTCCCTTCTTTCTTTCCTTCCTTCTGTCCTCCCTCCCTCTCCATCCCTTGTTTTCCCTCACTCCCCCTACATGAACACATTGGAAACTCATTGGTTTACTATGGGTAACTTGACTGAAGTTAATCCCAGTTTACAGGATGGCATCTGAAACTAGTATCAGGTGTGGTCTCTTGTTTCAATACTTCTCCTATCGTATAGGGAGTGATACACAGCATTTACTACAGCACTGTACCAGAGGGAAATAAGAGGAAAGGCACTGAAGCTACCTCTCTCAGTTTCAAATATTTCCCTACATCACAGCTGAATGATGGCTCATTTATTACAATTGACAAAAAAGATTAACAGAGAGAGAGAGAGACATCACCAGTATCAAGAGAAGCACGTGGATATTCTGGATTCAACTACTACCTTACGAGGCACTTCACACATGATGAGTATCCAGGAAAAATCAGCTCCTAAGCACAAGTAATTAGGTACTGAGACGGATAAACCTAACGGCAGGCAATCTCACCATGCTGGTACCCGTGGAAGGGATCATAATGTTAAATTAAAAAACAAAAGAAAAAGAAAAAGCCCTAAAAGTTGGTAGTTCCTGTTACTTGTGAAATAGTTGGAAATTTTTAAACTTTTAAGATGGTAATATGTTGTATCACTCCAGCTTTAACTTCAGCCTGAAGGACATCCCTGTGCCAGGAAGCATTTGTATATGTGATCCAGGAGATCCTTAAGCTTATTTCAGTGTTTGCATTAAATTGAACTCTTTTGAAATGAAAAGCTTAAAGGAAAGAAAGTTTCTGCAAGATACTGGAATCACTGAGTTTATTCAGAAAGGCTCTTTGGATAGCGTTTCAGCATACAAAGTAATACAGAACGAAAAATTCTCATTTCTTTCATCAGGCGTTTCATCTCTACTCCTTTAATGTTCAATGGCAAAATGAATTATACTACAAAAAGGCTTGGTGCCTCTCCTCAAACACCTGGATCCTGCACAATACTGAGCTTCCTTGAAAGACGGCTGGGGGAGATCAGTCTGGAAAATACTTGACATCTTGCAAAATGAGCCAAGAAAAGATGATCAAATGCTAATGAGCAAAGGTGGTGAGTGAAACCTGGTGACTTAAACCCACTAGTTTCACAAGTGTATAGCAGAATTAGAGACCCAGTCAGCCGTCCAGACTCTAATGCTCTGCTCCCCTGCCAGTCACCGCAGGGCTGAGACCACCCCGACCTGTGACCTGTGTCAACAGGATGGAGGATGGAAACCAGTATTATCTGAGCATGGGCAGGAGTAAAGCCCACCCAGGACACCTGTACTGAGTGAACCGCTGGAGACTGCTCATGTGCGAATAAAGCCAGTGACCATTTAATTATTTCAATTCCTGATGATGCTAGATTTGTTTACAGAAAATGAAGGACTATTTTCCTTAGTGACATACTACAGTAGATATATTAAAAAAGCTAATTGCACTTGGGAATTAAAGATAAACTGACATGCTCTTAAATACATACATTTCTTTTTCTTTCCCGTTCTCTAATGAGTTCATAATTTAATTGGAGAAACTGCTAGATTCCCTCCAAATACTAGTGCAAATCTCAAAGGAGAACAAGCTGCTTACGCAAGTGTTCTCGTAAAACAAGGAGTATTCAAGTATGGTAAATAAATACTAGAAACAAGAATGGCATTCAGTTGACTCCTTAAGAGCTTGAAGCCTACATATCTTCATATTGATGGTCTGGTTCTGAGCTGAACATTAATGAAAACATTTTCTATTATAAATAAAACTAAAGCACTTCTATATATTACCACTTCCCTAGGGCAAAGTTCTGCTTTTGGGTAAATTAAAGAGGGATATCATTACAGCGTTGTCAATGTATGCCAGGGTAACATACAGATTTAATCCAATTAATCCATCTGCAGAATGGAGCTGCAGAATAAGGCAGAGGATGGAACCTGGGCCCGGCCGGCCTCGCCGGGGGGGGCTGCAGTGCAGACTCCCGACTCAGGGCAGCAGATCGGCTCTTTTCTAAGAGGAAGGGTCTTCCTCTACCCCGCACCCACCCCAGCGGGACTGGGGGGCTCCGGGGCACAGCTGGCAGGAGGGGCAGGCTCACTGAAAAGACAAAAAAGCCCCAAACCCCTAAAAAGCAAACATGCTTTCCTTCAGAGTAATTTATTCAGACTCTGAGCTGCATTTAAATTTAGAAGAGAGAATGTGAGAGCAAGAAACTGTTAAAACTGAGGATACTTTTCACCTGCGAGCTGTGAGTTAGAGGTTTCTATTGCTGTTGGAACTGCAACCGTAGCTGAGACAGGGTCAGAAAACCCTGCGGCTTAAATATAGAAGCTTCAAGGCGAGAAGAGCATAAAAATAAATTCCAAAGGGCTTAATAACATTGTACAGAGGCTGGATATTCTGGTGTCAGAAGGAAACTGGTGGCTCTTAGATCAAAACCTAATCACCCAAAAGCAATAAGATCATTTGTTTCAGCCAGCTAAGTCACTCTGTCACCCACTGGGGCAATGTTTTTTTACTAGCATCCTGAATTAGAGTTAATTTACAGTGTATAAATGTACACGTCGCTGACAATATAACAGTTAAAGCAAAAAATACTTTGGAACGAATGCAGCTAAACCTTTAGCAGCCTGATCCAAAATCTGCTAGGAACCTTCTGCTCGACTTCAAAGGAATTATTATCAGCATTTTAGTGAACTTCTGCTACAAAAAAAAAAAAAAAAAAAAGAAGTTAAAAAAGGGAGCTGTGCCTCAGAGCTTACTGCCAGGACTGTCCTTCACAGGGAACGGCAGACAGGCAGGGCTCGCAGACAGTGCAGGCCACCTCTGCAGGTGGGGAAGTGAGAGAAACAAACCTTCCCGAGGTTACCACACAGGACACCCTCGGATTCTCTGCAGCAAGGCCAGACGAGGGGAAAAATGTCTGCTCGTTCTTAGTTTCCCACCCCAGAAGACTTTTATTTATGCATTAGTCGACCTTTCTAGCCGTTAGGACCATCTTGCTTCAGCAGTTAATTAACACAAGTGCCATAATTTAATACAGTTAATGCTACTTGATGCCCTTTAATGTACCTTCCATTAGTGATATTATTGTAGTATTACCCTGTAAATTAAAATGAGATCAAGACTAAGAGAGGCTCTCTTTAATTAAGGTACTGGCACACTACATCGTCCATTATTCACTAGAAAAAATCACCCTGATTTAGTGAAGCAGACCATCAGTAAGTCAGAATTAGTTCATGTGGATTATTAGGTTTCTTGAATAATGTGAGCACAATGGGGCTTCTGAAATTGCTAACAGCCACGTTTCCTTTTTTTCATCATCTTAAGACATACACAATGGAAGTGGTAAATTGAAGACGAATAAACAGGTGGTAATAGAGGAGGTAAGGCGTTCATCAAGAGTACACAGGCTTTCACCTCTAATGCAACGTACATCGGGCTTATTTCACACCACAATGCAAAGCAATAACAAAACAAACCCTGTAATAAGTGGGCAAATCTCCTACCTATAATTTGTTGTGAAGTATTAGCCACTCCAGCATCTTGTATATTAAATATGGCAGCTTTAAGGTAGATGCTTTTCACTGTCATTGATCCCTAAAATATAATGTGAAAAAAATTACATTTTATGCTGCCTTTAGAAATATGCTATTATGAGCTTTGGTGATTTTAACTATATTTAACCTACAGTTACTTTTTTCCAGTAAAATGACTAGCTTTAAAATGTGTGTGCTAGCATCGCTCATCCACCACATGTCAAGCTCCTCTGTAAAGTCCTTTTGTATCCCGTCCTCATGGAACAGTCTAGTCTAGCTTTACTAAATGTATATAAATATCTAGGTCTCAAAACCCAGAGTATGAAACACTGTAGCAAAAAAAAAAATTAATCTAAATTGTAACTTAATTTCCAGTTAACATCCTAGATTAACCCGCAAGGGCTGGAAAGCTCAGCTGAATCAGAAAGAGTGGCACAACCCCGCTGGTAACCCTTACTCAGGGCATGCCAGGGCACATCACCATAAATGCTGATCTGGAGAGTCTTTGCAGGGGGGGGCCCTGTAAAGTTTCTGGCAGGAGACCAAAAATACCTAAAACTGTGTGACAGCGGGCCTATTGCAAGTGACCTTCGGTGCGACTAAATAATCAGGGGCTGTGCACTGCAGCCCCACAGCTACTTAGCAGTAAGCAAGCCCATCAATTCTTTAACAAGGAGCTCAGTACATATTGAAGGAAAGGCCACCAAGTCCCTAAAGAGCTGTTCTTCTCATTAGCGGAAGAGTGATAAGAATTCACATGAATCTAATCCAGTGAGATACTATTACACATCAGATATTTCTTTTAAAGCATGTGTCCAATTAATGCAGCATTTAGACAACACGCATCAGCCTCAGATAAATTCTCTGTACAGTCACGCTTCATTTTTATAGATAATTTTTCACAAGACTGTCGTGCCCCAGATGTGGTCAGAATGTTTCTGTTTCTAATTTGCATGCAATGCACTCTTTTTTAATCCTTCAGATGCTTTCTTTGATAAAGTATTGATAGTCTAATTGAAGTCAGACTAAGCTCCAAATGGGTTTTCCGATGGGGAGCAGCTTTTCCTTAAAGCGTAAGGACCTTCAAATCCTGAGCTTTGATATGATCCCTCTGTAGAGCTAACCTATGTGAGGTCCAACGGAGAAAGGATACACGTTAAATACAACATATGTGTTATTCTTTAAATACTGAGGCTAATGTTACTAAACTATTTCAAACAGTATCTTAAGCTGTCCATGATCCACTTAGCCCTCTCGAGAGACTTCTGAAAAATAATTTACAATCTAACTAATGAGAGTTACAATAAGAATTCTTAAAACAGTAACATTTATCTTATACTTTCACACATTCAATTAGTGATTCTGTGTATGTATGTGTATGTATTTGGTGTGGACACAGGCGATTTTAACTACGTGCTAAATCTACAGTCCTGCAGCTACATGATAAATCTACAGTCCTAACAAATGTATTTTGATGTCATATAAAAATATATCGGCACCGCAAAAGCGCGTATACATTCAAATCTGTATGTGGCATCAATTCTTCCTTTATATGAAGTTAGAGGAATATTTTTCAATAGATTACATCACAGTAATTTGATTCTATGTTGACTTTATGTATCAATTTTTGAAATATGGAAATGCTTATGAACATGAAAGGCTTGTATAAAAGAGGTAGAAAATGGCAAACTCACTACAGGAGTAATAAAAATGCAGTCACCGCTGTTTTATATAATCGCTGTCTATGTTTTTTTAACTCAGTCTTGTGTCTGCAAAAAATGCCCTGGCCTTCAAGATACATTAGCTTTTTTGTTCGTTTTGATACTTAGCTTCTCTTAAAAAAAAATAAATCTTTTAAAAAGGAGGATTTGAACTCTCTACAGAAGAAACAGAAGAGAAGGAAAAGGTACATTACAAAGGTGAGTGAATTGCTAATAGAGAAGGTCCCATTTATTTCTTCTGAACGAACTGGCATCCAAGACACATGTAAGGAGTATCACCCTCCTGCTTGAGGTCATCAGTCAATTGCTAGTCTGAGTTGGGAAGAAAATTTCCCGATAGGAATGTCATTGCACAGTTATTATTTTTGGGACTACGGCACCTGATACCAGCCACTGCTTGCCCCAGAGGGACTATTTGTCTGGAATCCAGCTGAGTATTCATCTTTGTTATATTCAAATCAGTCTCTCCAAAACACTGTTGGGTTTTTTTCCATTTTACTTCAGCTTCACTGCATTTCAGAGCTAATTAAAGCACAAGGAATGGATTCTAATTTCTGCCGCCTTCCTTGTTCACAGGCAGTTCATAGCTGGACCTAGTGGGAAGGGTCCGCGCAAGGGCTGCTGCATCAATCGCAGCTTACATTAAAGGCCTGAAAAAGTCAAATGACACAACAGAATCCCTCTTTTTAGTTAACTGCCATCAGATGAGGCTCCAACTGTAAAAAAGCAGAAAATGCCCTAACGCCAGGGTGAATTCCTGAGCCAACATAAGAAACTGTTAATATCTTGCCCGTGAGACCTAGGGCTTGAGATCCCAGGCCAGTGACAGCAAACACCCGGAACTTTGTGCCACTGAATCAGAAACTTCTAGTGTGACCTGAAACAGACTTCGACTGAGACAGATTTCCAATGTGTCCCAGCAGAAAATGTCGTCTTATCTGGGGACATAAACAGTTTTGAATAACCTCTAAAACCAAACATACATGCCTGTTTCTAAAGGTATATATTCTCTTACCTTCCGTATACCCTTATGTCTGAAATTGCATAAAAGTAGCGTGCCAGGTGTTGCTCATCTACATATATTTCTCCAGTTGCTGGCCTAAGCAGTCTTATCCTCAGATCCGTGATGGTAAAGAAATCTCTTAACTTCTTGGTTGTGTCAAGCTGGCCATAAAGAGAAGCCATGTTGTGAAGCCGAGGTCCAGCAAAAAAAGCAAATCTATCTTTGATTTCAAAGTGGATTATTTTACTATTTGTCATGTACCCAGTAGAGTATTCCTCTGTGCAAATGATTTCTAGGACTGTGTGCTGCGATAAATCCCTCACTGATTTTGGATCCATGTGGAAAGCATCTAAGCAGTCCGTGGCATAGTATTGGTAGGGCTGCCATGTTCGTCCATAGTCAAGCGATTTCTCCAGGATCATTTGGTCTGGACGGCCAGATTCAAAAGTGATAACTATGTTATCTGTCAGCTCAATGGTTTTGTTCCAGGAGAGCGTAATATTAACATGAAGAGGCTTTGGATAATCCTTCCAAGTCGTGGACTGCCAAAATGTGGAGGGATGTCTTCCTTCGAGATCGAACATCAGTTCTGGAGGATGAGCCAGTTCTTGGGTACTCGCATCACACTCATTATTGCACATGTAGGGATTCCCCTGGAAAAGAGCAAAGCAGAGTTACATGGGGCACGGGCCCGGTATAGGTGATTGCGACACATAAAGGTGTTTCTTGTCTGGCACATGAGAACTGCTGCTTTTTCTCCAGGAGTGAAACCAAGAAAGAAGACACAAATGCTTGCAAGGAATACCTTTATCTTAACGAGATTTGTCCTGGCTATTTTACCTGTTGAAATAAATGTACAAACACACACATATACAGCATTCTCGCTTCTGTAACAAACATTTTTCTTCGTATGTTTTAGAGAAAGAAAAGAGTTTATTTACCCTGAACGACTTGGACCAGCGATCGAGTCACAAAAGACCAAGAACAGTAAGCAAGTCTCTAATAGCTCAGCAACTCCAACTCTTCCTAGAAAGATGCAGCAGCCAAAGAGAATTTATTTTTAAAACAAGTATGTTCCTCAAGAGTTCCGTCCACAAAAGAAGTGATGTTTAGGGCAGGTGTTTTGAGGTCAGCAGTGCAGCCCATATGTACTCCATATGAACCAGTACCCAGTACACCTTCAAGCTTCCTTTCACTCGGGCATGAAATTTATCATGCTTAACTGTGCTCCCATCTTAGCACCGGCTTGCCTTAACACATTTACACTCACCACCAAAAGCCATTAGAAAAAGAGTGCTCTGCCAGCTCTGGGGCTTGATTCAGACGTCTGCCATCTTATTACAGGCTAGCAAAGTACTTCAGGAAAGACTTTTCAGGAGGCACCGGCTCCAATTTATCAGGACAAGATAATCCTGCACTTGATTAGGTGTGAGATGTCAGCAGCTCCAGCTGGAACGCTGCCGAGGTGGCTGGAGATCTGAACTGGGGGTTGAGTTAAAAACAGCAACACAAAAAGCTTGCCAGTAGTGCACAGCTTTTACTGCTGCTTGTCCTCTGGAGCAAGGTGAAAGTGAATTATTCTCTTCCTGGCCTTTTGATGCATTAACTTGCACACTACAATCTTCTGCTTCTTCACAAAGGCTATTTTGTCTGCAGATTGGGGATATCTTGCAGCAGTTACCAAGATATCAGACCCCGTGGGCTGCACTGAATCACGTCTATCTAATTTCGGCTTTCAACAGTACATTAATATTTTGCTACTTGTTCATTCTGCGTTTGTTCCAGAGAGCAACCGCTGCTCTCTATCCTTCCCTCCACCTTCCACACGGAGCGTGGACGAAGCCATTCCTCTTTTCACTGATGGACAGCTCTGCCGGCGAAAAAGATGCACATGCCTAGACCTAGCAGTGCTCAATAGGGGCACAAGTGTAGCCGTTATTGTCATTAATCAGAGCTCCCCTCACCCACCCTGAAAACAGAACGAGCCCTGGTATGATAATCAACCTTTTCTTTTCTTACAATTACAGTTATGCTTCTCTCCGTCTCAAAGCCTCAGGGCAATGAAGCGGTTCAATGCCATCCAGTGTGGGAAATGGGTTTCAAACATGAGTTTCCACCTTGGCCACTGCTCTGCTCCTTGACATACCCCCATGAAACACAAGCAGACGGAATTCTGCACCCACTTTGACCTCCCCACTGGCAACTTCCTCTTACCTGGGCAGGGAAATACTATTTTCTTTCTCTTTTTCTTTCCCATTAATATGGCTGAATGCTAAAACTGACAACGATTCACTGGGACTCGAAGCTAGGAAGAAAAACTACAAGACAACAAAAAGGGTTATTTGAAAAGCAGCCCACTGCTTGTTACACTGACAGCTTCAAAGTATGCAGCTGCAATAAAAAAACTCTGTAAAACGTGTCTATAATAAGTCCCTGTTACAGCTCTGATTTCAAGCTCACGGTTGCTATTTCCATGCCTTCCTTTTGAATAAAACAGTGAAAATCAAAAATAAGTTTCAAGCAGAATAAAGAAAACACCGGATTTTTTATTATTTAAGCTCCATTTAATATATCAGTCACAAACGTCAGGATTTGCTAACTTACTTAGGCCTTTTCTTTTCCTTAGGGAAAATACACATATTGTGAAATCTGTAAGATCCCAGACCCTTTGACTAGATGTAAATATCAATTTTGCAGAAAATGCTCAGAGTTGCGTAAATCATAGCTTTCTGAGGTTTACCTGGTCACTTCTGTCCCTGTCACCACGAAGCTGCCTGCGTACCTATAATGTCTATGCTTCTGTCACCACTTTGGTAAAAACAACTTCACTGGGGGGTCATGGGTATCGAAACACAGCGAATAAATGCTCCTGGGTAGCCAGACAGGAGCATTAAGAGCTGCTGAGGGATGGCTTTGGTTTTCTGCTCCACAAGCAACCACTGGGTCTGTTGCGATTCTTCATGTTAAAAACTAAAGCCGCTCTGATCCACTAGTCCCTGGATGTTGGCAGAGGCATGTGTTATGACTTCCAGCGGGTAACCCAGCTTGTGTGGGATGTATTGTTTCCTTCTGTACCTAAGAGCTGATTTCTTCCACTCCCTCTTTCTTTCACCTTTTCCTCTTTAGCAAAAGCTGAGGTGCCAATATAATCAGAGCACGCCAGTAGACGGGGCTCTAACAAAACACCAAGCTCGTGGGAACTAGCAGTAAGATCATGAGAGCTGGTAGCAATAAGGTACCTAAAAGAATGGAGCAGTGAATGCTAAAAATCAGCCCTAGCTTGCAACTGAATGGTGGTCCACATCTCTGTGGGCACAAAGCTTTTTGGGGAAGATGAGGTTATTCCAATTAATGGCAGAGTATAGTGAGAAATGGGTCAGAATCACAGTGCTGTCCTGCACCTGAAACTCTTACCAGCAGTAACGGCAGTGGCGCAACCTGCCACTGAAACCCCAGGTGAGGACACCACTGCAAATGAGGATCCTAATAAAAAGCTTCAGGCACATTCTCCCCAATAAATTGAATTATTATTTTAATTTTATAGCACACAATTCTCTTTTAAGAGGCGAATGATTTGATGATACCAAAATAACCTGTGTGGAGTTTGGTATTCTAGAGAGGAAATTAGGAGAAAAAAAATCTAAGCCGGTATAAGTCGATACAATAAATGTCCTGAATTCTAACACAGTGAGGAAGGAGAGGAATTATGAGTTTAGGTAAGTTCCCCTCTGCCTACTGACGTGGCAGTCACTGATGTAATTTTGAAATATTTAACGTGATTATTCCTTCAGAGGCTTGGAGTCAGATTCCCATTTTCTCTACCAGCAACTTGGCTTTAAACTGCTTCTAATTCATCTTAAATGTAATTTGCATGTGAAGACAGACATACATTCCCAAAACAGTGTAAAGGGGTCTTACCCTACGTGAACGTCCCTTTGTACACATCAGTATGAAAACAATTAATTTAACTGGTATTAGTTACATATTTTAATGTCTTGATCTCTGCGATAATCTTCTTTAAGACCTCTATCTCAGTAAAATGAATACAATGAAGAGAAACTTCCCCCGGTTTGTGAAAACTAAGCCAAATCTGTGCTGGGGACATCTAAAGGACCGGAGCATTAGCAGCTGTAAGTAATTTTGTGACCGGCAGGCGGCCGTAAATAAATCTTCATTTAAGCCTTCCAAGCAGCAGCTCTTCAGCTGGGCATGGCGGAAAATATTTATAACTTTTCAAAATGATATTTAAACCATTAGGAGATTTATAAATAATTAAACACTATTAAATACTTCTAAACACTTTGCTGCCAATTAGCGTAAAAGGTAGCTGAGGCTTTCCTAACGCCACGACCATCTAAAAGAAACCCACTATTTTCCTGTACAGTAATTGGAAATTGATATTAAATAGCTCCTTGCAGGCAGGCAAATTAAGCTGCTGTTTATTTTGGTTTAGGCCGCTCATGGAATTCAAAACATTACCAAAACTACTGGCAGAGTCTAAAAGTTTTGGCTTTAGGAAGAGGCATCCGTTTTGCAGGCCCGGTGAGGGCAGGTGGCTGCATCACACGGATTGATCACGCTCAGCCCCGGCTGGAAAAAGCAGAGTTACCCGAGAAGCTGCTGACTAGGGCTGACTGGTCCCAGTAGGGTTTCCCCTCAATTAGCTGGATTTAGTTCGTTTTAGCACACAGTGATGTCTGTTTGTGCCAGCCGGCTTGAACTTTTATCGTGGTGTCTGAGGTGCTCTGCAAGTGTCCCTGCCTGGGATGGGGCACCAGGGCTGGCCTTGCTCCCGCTGGCCAGGAGCGCGTCTTACCACATGCATCTTCAGGAGCAACTCAGTGATGGATGGGACAGTGACCCTGGAGTGAGGATTTTGGTTAAAACCAGAGGTCTAGCAGTAGTATGACCTTTGAACGTCAGCAGGGGAGCCAGCAATGGTGCCGTTCAAGGGTTAAAATACAAGTGCTGCCGCTCAGGCAAAGTGTCCGTCTCTCATCAGGACGCTCCTCAGTGGCATCCACACAGGCTTAGGGCTTGATTGAAGATGTTGCTTCTTTCAATCTGCTTCCTGTCCACACTAACACCTCATGGATTCTTTTTACTCAGGAACAAAGACAGAGGGGCTTAACCTTTCTGCAGCGTGAATATTGGAAGCTGTATCACAGATTACATGCTGTAATAGACACCTGGCTAAATCCCTACAGAGGACTGTAACTTGCATTTTCAAACTGGTGAAGGCTGCTGAGGTCAAGCAGGCCAAGATTTTAAGAAGGAGCAAAATAAATTTTCAAGAAGCAAGTCGCAGCAACCCATTTCTATACCATTGCCTCAAGGCAGTCAGTTCAGATGCACAAGACAAGAAATAAATACAGCCTGACTCACGTTTGGAGTGAGGTTGTGCAGTAAATTACTGCATTCAACTCACACTTTTGGAAATAATAGAGTATTTCTGTTTTCCTTTCCAAGAGACCATTACAAGTAGTTCGCATGGTTACCGTGCTGTACATTGTAGATGGCTAATTAGACAGTAATAGCTAATAGCAACAATTGCCCTAATGCTTAAATTTTGCATGTGGTTTCTAACCAGGAATTACTTGTTTACCACAACAGAGCCAGATTATGAAACCATTAATTGGGAGATACAACTCATTAGGCGTTGTCCTACTAAGGGCAAGCCGTCGGCGTGGTGGAGGATCGTCAAGGCATAGAATCTGTCGCCTGGTAATTGATGTTATCAAACTCACTCCATCCATTAGCTGGTTTGAGAGCATCTCGGTCAATGTCTGCAGAATTATTGTTGTGATGAAGACAGGGATGGCTGTAGACAAGAACATTTTACCATCAATAGCCTTTCATCACTGCAGTGACAGCATTTTAAGTTAAAGTGATTTAAGTTAAGAAAGAAAAAGTGCAAAAATCTCGGTGGAAGATTTGATGCTCTTTCACAGAGCTCCCAAGTGAGAGGCATGTGGATGGCCAGACAAGCACTTTGAACTCTGAGCTGCAGGCGGAACAATACACTTTCTCCAAAACCAGCAAGAATAAAATAAAAGCATGTTTAAATCAGTAACTCCTGGGGAGACTTAAAAAGATTAATTCAGGGAGGATCTGACTGGCCAAAAATAAATAATAATGCTTAACAACTTTGTGCACTTTTAAGCTTGAATGTACATTGCAGATTATGGCCCTGATCCTGCAACAGACTCGGTGCAAGCAGGTCCTTAAAATTCAGATTTTAAAAAGATATTTAAGCCTTTAAAGATCTGGCACTTTGACCCATGGAACACAGACCTAGCTAATTAATCTTCATGACAACACCTCCATGAGATATGGGATCCTATCCCAAATTTACATACAGATGCAGAATTAGAAAGAAATGCTTTTGCATGATGAACTCTGTAACCTCTGATTATATTGTACTCTTTCTTCCAAAGCCTTTTGGTAGATCACATGAAGGCATTCTTGGCACTCAGAGTAGCTCTCAGATTATTCGATCATGCCTGTCTCCAATACTATGAACTGAAATGTATCACAGGAAAGCATTTTAATATTGGCATCACCACATGCATCAGTGCATTTGGCAAAGGCACTTAATTCCTAGCAAAACACTCTCTCTTTTTAGTTATTTAGTTACTTTTTGGAAATGCTTTTCAATTTACTTTATGAGGCAAATGGAGTTTTGTTTCCTCTGAAATATGACTACCCACTTCTTTTGGGGAAAAGCCTACTTATTCCTAGTTGGTAATTTTATGCTTCCAAGGCTATTTTTGACTTGGCAACCTTGATGATGTTATTTTGACCACTTGATCATTCTGGCATTAACAGTACCTTAAGGCAGATCTGCTGGCACTGACCCAAGTGTGGTTTTGTTTTCTCAGCTCAATATTGGTGTTTTCCTCTTGTACCAGCAGGTATCTGGCAATATAATCGCTTTCCTATTTATAGCTTTTGCAATGTCATGAGGTGCACAATGCTGGGAGCCCATCGTGCTGAGCTCTGGCTGAACAATACAGCAAATGTTCCAAGAAACCCGGGGTTTCATTATACACCGGATGCATATTTGGGTTTGAGAAACGGAAATCCCAGGGAATGCAGCATCCCCTTCTCTCAGCGCACTGGCACTTGTCCTGGGGAAGCCAGCCCGTCCATGAGAGCGCTCCACGGGGGAGGCAGCAGAGGGTATCCGTCTCCAGCGTCGTGCTCAGCTCACATCAGTGCATTTTTGTCCAAGACATTTTTCCAGCTGTCCTGCAGGAGCTCCGGCGAGGAAGTCATGTGGGAGATACAGGGGGTCTCCTCAACTGGCAATAGCTTTTACTGCCAGTAACAACCACCTCGGGTGTCTCTACCTTACATTTTGACACAGACCTCATCTTGCTCACTTTCTGACTATTTTGGACTATCCGTGGATTTAGAATGGGAGCCACTGTAGAGGCAGAAAAAAAAGGAGATGTCTCAAACACCGCAGTTTGAAGGTGTCATCCCTGGGCAAGGGAAAGCCAGCGCAAAGGCAGGCTGGTATGTTATCATGGACAGATGCTCTCAGTTATCACGGTGATCACAGAGGGAATGCGAGCATCAAAAAACTGAGAAATCAAATCACCTTGGTGGCGACAGATGGAATCAGGGTGCTGGAAACACTAAAAAGAAATATTTTTTTTCTTGTTTATTTTTTTTTTTGTGGTTATAAATTACTATGTTCAGATTTTCGGTCCACAAAGGAAATCTGTGGATAGCAAGAAGTCTGAGAAACGTGTTGTGAGAGTGGGGAGGGCCCTGGCAGGCCTGAACAACCCTGACCAGCCCCACCTGGGTCCTGGCCTGGGCCCTATTTAAGCTCAGGCTGGGCCCTACATCTGGCCTTTTCTCCTGGGTGGGCCCTGGCTCCTGCTGCTCCTGGTGGGGCTCCTCCGGTGACACTGTTCCATCTCCTTCTGTGGCTGCTGAAGGACCACCTGTGTCTCCTGGCTGCACTGCGGCCATGTGGGATGGTGGCTGTTGGTGAGGGCACAGCTGGATGCTGGGGTGGTCCTCTGCTCCCACCTGTGTTGGGTGGCTCTGCTCTTGCTGAGGGATAGGCAATGAGTGAGGAGATGGACAAAACAGAAATGCAAAGCTCCACAGCTTCCCCATGGCAAACGCAGAGCAGATTTATATTAGCTGAGTATGAAATCACATAATGGGGTATCAAATCATGGGAGCACAGAAATTTTGTGTTGGGAAAAATTTTGGGAGGACACATGGTGTGGTGAAACTGGAACATCACTGTCTGGGTGGGCTCCTACACCGTACTGCCGAGGGTGGACCACCAAACCCTCCCACGCAGGGCAGGGTGATCTCCATGGGCTGTGCTTGGCTGCTGCTTCCTCTCAGTGGGTGAGATGTGTATGAGTTCTCTGCTAGTAGATAACATAACTGAATAAGTAAGTCCTGTGTTTTTATTTCACACAGACGAACTAAGAAATGTGCCTTGTAACAGTGGTGGAGGCAGGTGGGATGTGATGGTCATGGCTTCTGCTGGAGGTTGCTCTGAGCTTTCTAACCGGTTCCCAAGGCGGCTCCATCTTCTGTCCCTGTGGCACCTACTCCTGTGGTAAGGGTTTCCTGATCCTCCTAGAGGACGGCTCTTGAGTAACATCTGTGGAGGCTCGTGCAAAGTATTGATGCCGCAAGTCCTGGCAGCTGAATACCTTCAGATACAGGGCGAGAATTTCAATTTGATTTCTGTGTAAATCAACTGAAGTGAGCAGAAGAGGTTGGTGATGTGATGTTTAACTGATGAGCTACAGTAGTGTTCAGTGCAACCCCATCCTGTGCTAATTTCAGTTACCCGGGCAGCTCTTCGTGTAGACCATTCACTGCAGACCTAAAGGAGCAGTCACAGTCATTGCACACACCAACTCCCGCCCGAGGTCAGAAATGAGCAGCGTAACAACAATTAAAAATTCTGAAGTTATTGAAAAATGAACATACAGTTTTGTAAAGAGTTAAATGAAAACTAGATGGATCTAGAACTCTCTGTTAAAGGGGAGAATTATCATGACTTTTTGTGTTTACATTTCAAAGGGTGTTACAGTGAAAAATGTTTTTCACTGAGCTTTTACTGGTTAGTTGTATCTCATTATGGTAAGATTTTGGATATAGTAGGATGGGCTTGCACTGCAGTTTAAAAATCTTCTGTCCTTAATACATCTGGACTAAAACTTTCCATCATCAAATTGCCACTTCAATAGTTTAATGATAATGTTTCATGTATTATTTACTTATTGAGAAACATGCACAGCCCCCCCTGTTTTTCTTTTCTTCTCTTTGCCATGGTATTTTTCAACCTGGAAGGTTTCCAAAACACCATGTAACTCGTTAACATAGCTTCAAGAATTACTGGAGTGTCCACCAAAGCAGACTGTCGTAGCTTTTCAATAGCACACACAGCTGTTCTACAGTGTCCAACTATTTAGAGTGGAACTGAAGACTGCTGTATTTGATTTAAACTTCAAAAGTATTTTACATAAGCACAATACAAAAACGTATAGTGCAAAATAAGAAATAATTCCGAAATAATAAAGGCTTTTTTGTTTATTCCTGCTGCATCTAAGTGTAGAGTAACAAGAGAAGTCCACACTAGGACAGGCAGTTACTATAAAGCTAATAATACGAAGAAAAAGCTTTTTAAAATGACATGCGCTTAACCTCCATATTATTTTCTGTGCTGGATCATACTAGGTCGTGAAAGTCTGAAATGCTGGTGTTCCACTAGGAGTAGGTAAAAACAATTTCCACACATATATATGTGGTTCACACAACAGCTCAAGTTACCTGTCTGGCTTGGCTGACTGAACAACGTGGTAGGTAGCATGCTTGATAATTAGAGCTTAACAATTTGGCAACTTTCAGATGCAGAAAAGCTCAAATTATGGTTGCAGAGCAGTGTCATGTAGCTTCCAATGGGTGGTTTGAAGGCCCCATTTGTAAGGGTGTAAGGCTGCGGATGTGCACAGAGGGGTCCCATGCTGCCGGGGCCCCGCAGCCGCTCGCTTGCCTGTGGCCCTACCTCTTCCTCATGGCACAGCAAAACAGACCAAGGGCTTCCAGTTGCCAATGCTAATTTTACAGAAAATTAGAATAAGGCTACTCTTCCAAATAGCACAAACAACTTTTCTGGGTTCGGAGGGGGAGGGGGGCCTTGAAAAAATTGGGGGGAAAAAAAAACTTTACAAAGACCCCACACCTTTGTCCCTAGCAATTATGCTGCTGTGTGGTGAGCTGGATGAGAGGGGGTTGATGGGTCTTCGCAGTTTTAGTTTTCCACTGAATGAAGTCTGTGATCTGATGTACTGCTTGGCCAGATGAGCGCTGATACTGCCAGAAGGGATGCAACGGCTGGGGACGGAAGGGAGGCGGCACAGATAGATTGACTGGCTTAAGGGCAGCATGAAAGTGCACCCTAAATTGTGAACAAAGAGCTAAATTATGCCTGTGCTGTCAGACTCATACTGCGTACCTGTTAAAAGGTCATTTACATGTACAAATAGCTACTTGTACGTGCCAAGTGTTATTTATGCTATAAAAGACTATTCTGGGGGTGTAAATGTGTATTGGACTTGGGCACACCCGGTTCTGTCCCAACAAAATGGCTTTCACTTACCCCCTGGCATCATTATGGTTTTATTCTTACAAAGGGCAGCAGGATTTAGGACAACAAATTCAGATTATTTCCTTTCCTACAGATGTAAACAGCACTTGCAAATGCTATTGGGGCCTGTACAGAGGGTGTTTCTGCAGCAATACCTACAATCTAAATTCAGGTATGAAGAATTCTGTTTTTTCTACAGGCAGTGCTTTTTTCTCTATATGTACACATACGTGTGAGCACGCTTCAGATTTTTTTCTTTGCTTTATCTGAAAATGTTATTCTTTCCTAAAAGTGGAACTGCAGAATATGCCACACCTGGGAAGTACTGCTGAGTTTGATGGGAAGTACATTGTTATCTCATTGTGATTGTAGGTTTTACATTTTACTCTGAATACTGGCAAACTGTCATGATGAAGATTGAGATACCAAAATGCACTCCATCAAGCTATTCTGATTGACACACAGTTTGTACAAAACTATTTTCAGGCACTGAAACACACAACTCCTGTACTAGGAAGTTAAAAGGGGAAATAACAAACCCAAACCTGACTGGCTTTGTAAAGACAGAGTCCTTGTTTAAGTCTTCACTCGCAGGAAACAGATCTTATCATTTATTTCCCACTTGTAATTTTCACCACCTTAAAAGATGCTATCTGCTTCTCTAAATGTGCAGCTACAACAGACAGTCATTCTGCATAATCTGTGGGATATCGAGTATGAATTATGGCAAGACAATGAGCAGAAGGATAGCAAATCCTCCACGGTATTCGTTAATGGTTGCCTGTGACAAACCACTGTCGGCTCTAATAGTTTTCCTGGGGTGATTCCTGCTTCCTCTGTGGGAAACTTAAGACTGCTGGAGAGGATTCCTGAGTAGTAGCAATAGTTAAATAACTTCTGTCAAATGTGACACAAAACCTAGATAGAAAAAAAAGTATCTCAAATTTCGCTTTATTTCTTCCAAAAGAAAATCTTCTTAGAAGAGATGGTCTAATCAAATACCTGCACAGGCTACCCCAAGCTATGTGTATATTCATGAGAGGATTACCAAAATAATAAGTCGATGTTTTACTAATCATCACAATGAGACAAACACTGAGTGCAATTCAACAAACTGTTAAGTCCCCAACTCTGAACAATCTTGTACTTTGTTATCATTAAAATTAGACAGCTTTGCTAAGCCAAGGCAGGTTGTCTTCCCCAACTACATTAGTCCCTTATTTCACCTACTATCACACCAGTTTCAATAGGCTCCGCATCTGTAATAGGATGTAGTGCGCTCACTAGGAATAAGGATCGCAAAACTGTGTCACCTAAAGCTATAAGAAAACTTTATCAATCCACGTTTATGTAATATTGCGTGTTTATGCAATGTTTTGCATATTACTTTTTAGCTGTAAATCTCCAAATGACTTCCAAGCAGGTATGATCAGACAGAGAGAGATGAAGTAATTAGTGCTCAGGCAACTGGCGGCTAAGCCAGGAACAGATCCTTTTCCTTTGCCCCACAGGCCTTTGTATTTTAAAATAGAATTTTTTTTGGTCTTTGTATTAATTCTATGGCTAATGCCATAGAGAAAAGAAACTGCAGAGCCAGACAACAAATAAAAGGGACTAAAGAGACGGCATAAATTCTTTTCTTGTTGGGGATGTTTGAGCTGTGCTTCTGGGACTGTCTGCATCTGTAGGCACTGTTCATCCCACTCCAGAGTGTTATTGATTCTATCCCTGTGGATTTCATGCAAAATTGTATTTCTACAATAACCATGATTTTATTTCTGATTCTTAATGTCAGTATTGTTTTTGACAATTTCTGACCTGCTCCTGTATTACTGATGTGTCTACTGCCGTTTTTAATAAGCTTTAGAGCTGGTGGATTAACACTGAATGTCAAACACCACAATTAGAATTGCTGATGTGATGCAGAAACACTGCTTTTAATATATAAAAAAATCTGTCTTCCTATTGCCACAGAATCTGCACTCATTTCTGTTGTATTTGATCATTTTTTGTTACAGAATTCCCAGGCTCAGAGGACCCTTCCGTGTATGTGAACCACTTAAAGGAAGAATGAAAAGGAACATAAACAAAAATGACAATTGTAAGTGAAATCCAATTTTACCTCATTTCTCTTAAAAGGTGGGCTACATTGTTTTCCCTTCATTTGTGTTTGTCAGGATGACAAAATAAATATTTTTAACGAATCACAGTGCCTACCCACATAATGTGGAATTGTTATAGGAACAAATTTAAATGTTGAGTTTTATTATACAGTGAAGGGATGTCTTATTAGTATTCACAATGAATTGTGTGATGTCTCTGCACATTCAGATTATAGCACATAGTGCTTTGAACGAGAGCGAAGACACTCATCAAATCCACATTAGGATACTGCAACAATATAAGTAATTCAATCAAAAACCCATATAGTATCTTTTGAGGAAGGGTTGCAAACTTTGTGATAAACTGGTAATTTGCTCAGTTCTGTGCTGGAGATTGTCATGTAATTTCCTTTATTACATATACCCATAATAAAAAATAACTGCACAGTTATTTGAAAAATATACAATAATTTCCTAAAATAATTTGTACTAAGACAGTTATCTGCAAATTTACAGTTCAGGTTTGGTATGAGATTGCACTGACTCCTAACAACCTGCCATTTTCAAAACTGATTTCATCGCAGCACGTTGAAATTTGGAGAATCCCAGGCGTCTGGATGGCAGGGCAGGGGGAAGGAACGCAGCTGCTCCTCTGTCCCATGCAGAGGGCAGGGGCATAATGCCTGCGTGAAACCTGCTCCTGCCTCTTGGGCTCTGCTGCCTCAGGTGGGAGGCTCAGTGTAATGGGAATCCAGGAAAAAATCAGTCATGAAAAGTATTTCATGGCCTCAGTTACTGTCACAAATGACACAGAGTACCTCCCAAGTCTAAATGACTCTTCTATGTGAAATAAAACAAGAGCATCTCTAAGTGCAAGAAAGGCTTATGATAACACCTATAATACTTTCAGTTAATGCATGAGATGTGTAGCATGCAAGCAACTCCACGAACTGAGCCAAACTTGCTTACCGAGTTGATTGCAACGTAATTCAAATCTGGAGATGAGGAGGCTGCTTTCACCATAGAGCTGCAGTAAGACTGCTGCAATGTGAACCTCTGCATGCCTTCACTGTAACAAAGAGTCGTCATCGGCACATTAATTGGGTGAGCTCAGGAAACCCTGTTAGTAAGAAGAGGGCAGCCTGGGCCACGTAGCGGTGCTTGGTGTTTCGATGCGGTTTGCCTACATGAACGTGCTGCCAATTCTTTACCTGTGCTGTTAACTTTCTACCTAGATTAAGCCTGGGTGCGTATGCCAGGATGAGACAATTGTAACTGATGAACATCATAGAATTAAAACACCCTAAAATATATCTGACTTCTGGAAAGCATTAGGTGGGGAAGTCTCTCACAAGGAGAGACTGAATGTAATTTTTCTATAATGGGGAAAAAATAGACTTTCTACAATTGCCTGCTGGGATGCCTGAAGGTAAAGTTTAACGAGAGGGATTTCTTTTATCCTAATACATTTCAATCTATCACAGTGTAAGTTGATAAGAGAAGATCTAAGCATGCTCCTTTCCACTGCACCACCCTGGGAACTAATAAATTACAGCATATTATGTTCCCTATCAGGTCTACCCATCATAGGCTTGTCTTACAGAAGATGTGATAACGAGAAACACCTTGGATGAAGTAATGCAATTAACTGCTGCCATTTGAAATCTGAAGAATTACATTTGCTTATCCCAGCATTTTTTGAGTAAAAATGCTGTTTAATGACTTGCCAGTAGACTGTAGGACTACTTTCCAACGGACTTTGCTTCTTGCAGCGGTGTAGGAAAGGTCAAAACCTTGCACCAGCTTCCAGAGGTCAGGGATGCCCAGGGGATGTACCAGGGCAGCCCAGCTCCATCTCCTGCAGATGCCTTGGTGACGGGGCACGGCAGCGAGAGCAGCTCCCTAGCACTTGGACGTATCTCTGATGTAAGGTGCTCTTCTGGCTGGATAAGGCAGCACCCAAAGCCAGAAAGGCATGAAGTTGCCTGGCTGCAATGATAGATATGTTAGCGGTAGATATTCCTACAGTCACTCTGTCACTTAAACAATATAGTGCTGTTCAGTATTTATCTTTAAAGGGAGTTTTAGGGCCCAGTATGTACTAAAGGAGCTATATGAAGTGCACTTATTAGAATGAAAAAATAGCCGCCTATAAAATGAGTCACTATTTGTAAGGGTGCAAAGATAAAAGCCCTCAGAGAAGGTGAGGTATTCTTTCCTCCCACACCGAATTTAGGGCTGCACTGTGCTACAAACCAAAGCCATATGCCTCTTTCTTTAAAGATACTCAGCATTTACATTTTTTATATAAAAACACTTTGCGTATATCATCTGAGTTTTTTCCAGGCCCTAATAGAGTGTATTAAGGATAAGAAGTGGCATAGCTCAGCTTTTAACAATGTCTTTAGACAGCATACAAAATCACCCCATTCAGCATGGTCGTCTCTGAGATGTTAATGCAAAAATAAAAAAGAAAAGAAAAAGCAACTTCAAAAGATGTCTTCATTTTCATTTCTCCTCATTTTTGATTGGACATTTACTGAAAGTGTTGTAGTGAAATCAATGGAAAAAACCTCTAAATTTTAGCTGATAACTGAAGTCAACAGAGATTAATTCTAAATGGATTTGAGATTATTTTTTGTGAATTTTGTTATATAGCATTTATATCCATTATTTAAATACATAATACCTTACATGAGCACTTGCCAATTCAAAAAGTTGTCTTAACAATTAAAATGTATGTAAGAAGAAAGCAAACCTGTTATCTTTGTTTTTAGTAACTCATATTGACGTACTAATGTTATTTAAAATGATTTATTAGTGTAATCTATTCAACAAGCAAGCTGAGAAGTATTTGTCTCTGTCATAGAAGCTATTTAAAAAAAAAAAAAATCTGGTTATCTCCTAGCAAACATTTGTGACACTATCACCACCTATATCTCTATACATATCTGTATGTATTTTGGAACACAGTGCTGACTAGCTTTAGACTATAAAATCAATTCCTCCATCTGACATTATGCCCAGTAAAGTTCCTGTCTAAAGCTCCAATATTAGACTGCTTTTCTAGACTTAATTTTGTAAACAGTATTTTGCAGATGAAACAGTTGGAAACTTAGCGTTACAATAATAAACATTTAAGTTTGCAAACAGCTTTAACTCTGCCTTAGCAGTTTCTTGTAGGGTCCTGTACTCCCCAAACCTGAAGAAACTGCCTGTATGTATGTGGATGACTGGAAATCTGGCTCATGTCAAAATTTTGGCTATGATGCTCAAAAATAGGAACTTCTGATTTTTTTTTTCTTTTGTATCTGCAAACACGTAAGTAAAAAAAACATTTTAAACTGTACATTGAATATATGAAGAGGTATTTAAATATTTATTATGCTATAAAATAACCTTATGCCACAGAATATATTTTATTAGGACTTTATGGTTTTATTTAAATTCTCTGAAGTTCCTTTCAATGAGGCAAATCCTATTCTGAGATTCAATTAATTTAATTCCTAGTCAAGAATTCACTGAAACCAACAGACGTTCTTACTGAATAAAAACCTGAATAGCAATTGAATAAAAGCTCCAGGAGGTATCCCAGTACTTATGAGGTCCCAGATCATCCTGTCACTTTCCAGCAGCTTTTAGCTCCGCGTACATGGTGCTTCTCAGAAGCTGGCCTGCTTTGCCATCAGCTGCTCTCCCCCCATGTCAGTGGAGGAAAGTGACGTGCACTAGTTTTTGAGCGAGAAAAACTGAAAGTCATCGCTCCGCTCCCAGAGCTTGGAGATGGGGCAGCGCTGAGGATGAGGTTCCTGCGGCACCCCTGGGCTGTGGGGAGCCCATGGGACTGGGGAGCAGTGGCCACAGCCCCACCTGAAGGCAGATAAAAAGGCAGTAAAACAAATGCGTGACTCAAGTAAATCTGAAAAGTAATTGTGTTTCTCCAAGAGTAAGGCAAGCGTGTTTAATAGCCGTGCTTGCCTTCTCAGGTACCACCTTTTGTTAATTAAAGAAATGTGTTATAATAGGACAGCTGTCATAGATGATATAATTGCTATCACTTTGATATCTTAATTAAATTACACCGCAGGCTATAAGTCCTTCAGGGCACCTTCAGTTAGGATGCTTGATGTTTGTCGGTCAGCATCATGAACCGGATTTGTTTTCTTCACTCTCACCTACAAATGCACGGCTTTATCAGCTGAGTCTGGGCTAGCAGGGCGAAGTCAGGCACAGGCTGATGTAACCACAAGAGATAAACAGACTGAAAAGGCAGATTTGTGGAGGTTCTGATTAGCTTTTCTACAATAACGAAGCTCATCATCCTACAGAAGAGTTCAGGGTAAGTTATGTAGTAATGGTGCTCAAATTCTGATTTTGTACTGGATAGCCCACATTTGCCATTAAAAAACATATTATATGCCAAAGACAGATTCTAAACTCAGTGTTTCTCATCCTGCTATTCATTCCTCTTTGCAGCTGAGGAGACCGCTAGCCCATTCTCAGCTTACTTTGGGGTCCGAAAGACCCAGCCATGTTGAATAACTCGGGTCTGTGTAAAATGCTTATAGTTCAGTTGCATTAACAAGATTAATATAATGGTCTAAGCTAAACAGAGAAAGGAAAAAAACACCTTTCTGCTGGGCTGTTGAATGTATTAATTATTCCTATTTGTTTACACATTGGTATTGCAGTAGTGTGTCACTGAGAGGCCCGAGCCCGCAGCCTGCTGAGGGGCATTGCCCAAACAGGGGTGAAGACAACCTCTGCCGTGAGGCATTCCCCATCTTGACAGCGTTTCGATACAGCTGATTGTCAGTTTTATTATTTTGTTGATGGCCAGCTGCTCTTCTGTCACCATCATGATGACACGCTGTCACGCACTGGTCTTAGCAAAGCTCAGGCAGTTCGCTTGTTGCTGTATCTTGGAGAAGTGGATGCGGAACACCCACATCCTACACTCCTGAGTAAATCGGGAGTAGGAAAACTTCACGGAGCAGTGCAATGAATAACAATGTTAGGCCTTATATGTATTTTGTGCTATTACTCTCGCATTTGGGATGGAAAGGTCCTTCATGTGTCTCTCTCATCTCCCGCAAAAGAATCTTTGTAGGAATCTTTGCACAGATTTAAATTGAAGCAGATTTGCTCCAAGACACTGAATTATGTGAACAGCAGCAAGAGTCTATAAGATGAAATTCTCCCACAAGAAGTAGTAGAAAAAAAATAATGAAGGGACACACTGTGTTCAATGGGGGATACTGTGAGTAAAATCAATCTCTTAATGATGAGTAATGGTAAAGGTTAAAAGAATGCCATTATTGCGATAAGCAGTGTACCCCTCCAGTCATCTCAGATGAGGACTTCTCTCCCACTGTGTTTTATTGTTTGGAATTATTTTATTACTGGACTTAACTTCATGTAAAATTAATTATTCCTTATTATATCTGCATTTTTAAAAAAACCCCACCAATTATAAAGTATGACATTTAAAATAATTCACCAAGTGAGTTTAATTAAATTACGAATAGACAGAATGTTCTGCAAATAGAACTGCTGCTTTGAGAGCAGGCTGCAGCAGGCTGCCTGCACGGCGTTAGCAGAACAGGCAGTAATGTGCGTGTGTACGCTAGACTTCGCAAACAAAACTTTTCTGAACTGGTGAAATACCAAGAATAATAATTAAATGTGAGACGGATCTTGTAAGAAAATATACCATGCATCCATAAAAGCAGCATCCCAGACTCCTCAGTGGTTTCATGCTTTGTATTTTTAAAATACTTCTTTAAAGGGCAGCAGCAGTACAAGTCAAGTCAATGGTGAGAAGGCTGTATGGAGGACTTAATTTCAGTTTTGACTCTTTAGTAGAGCAGATGAGTAAGAAGGGCTGGGGAAGGCTTACTTAATTTTTGCAATGATCCAAGACAAATCACGTACTTTTAAGGAAAATACAATTCCCTTCTTTTGGTACAGTTGCTTTTTCAGTTTTAGAGGAAGCTCATGTTTTTTCTAGTCTTACATGACGTACTACAGAAGAAGTTACATACAAAGCAGATTCTGTGCCACATCCCTAAACTACTCCAGAGCTTGAGGGGAGATCATCCTTTGCCTCCTGGATGGGATCAATAGTGGCTGAATAAAACCTCTGGAAAAATATACATTTACTCTTTAGTGCTGTGAAAATCTAGTTAAAATCTGGACTATATGGCTTACATTTTCATCTTTAATGAAATGTTATGGTAAACCCGTGTAAATCAGGATAAAGTGGGGATAACTTGTGACTTCATTAAAGCTACAGCAGACCAAAAAATTAGGAAACCAAATCCTCAAACATGTATTAGGTTTTCCTGCAGTGTCTTTAATTAAAATCAATTTTCTCTGAAAAATGCGTTAAGACTTCAGAAGCTGGAGATTTTGATACTCAAATGTGTGTGAAGTAAATTATGTTTTGGTTTGCTGACCAATCATAACTGATGCTGGTACCATTATTGGGATTTTTTTACTTGTCAAAGTGCTGTGGAATGGTTAACTGCTTCAGAAGGGGGAAGTTTCAGGGACAGGGGAGCAGTGCTCAGGGAACGCTTTTCACAGGAAGCAGTGACTGACACACGCTGCTGTAAACCTTCTGGCCAGAGAATAAAATGTGAATTCTTTATTCACAGCTGAGAGTCTTCACTCCCCAAAGTAGCCTCCCTGAAGTCACCGCAACTACATCCAAGAGCTGATTGTGTGAACCACACGTGATGCCGAATAAATGGGATGAGTGACCGGAGCGTGGTGGGAGCGCCTGCCTACAGGAGTCCAGCTCAAAGGCTCTGCAGTCCTTACTCATGCACTTCTACAGGTAGGCCTTGGGGGGGGTGCTTGGCCAAGAAACTAGTCTGAAAAGAAAGTCACTGTGGGGGGGGGGGAAGAGTACAACTAAATTTTGAAACAAGTTAGTGATAACTGTCGGCAACACTGGATAAAACTGAAATAGAGAGGTGATAATGGTATGAAACAGGAAAGGAGGAGTGCGAAGACCTCAGGTCATCAGAAAAAAAAGGCAAAAAAACCAACTGATGTTTAAAAAAGGACAAGTTCTTTTTGTTACTGTTTTCCTCCTCCTTAATGCTCAATTATTTCAGGTCATTTCTCTGAATATAAAAGGCAGGAAGCCACAGACAGGTCTTTCTTTCCTAAATGGTAAGGTGATACTGGGATTCCTGCTGGTTCCTTTTGAAAATTGATGATGGAGAAGGTATGTTGTTAATACAGTCCTACTTACTCGCTATGAGTATGCAGAAGATCCCACTTACCAGGCAGCATGAGGGAACCACCCAGAGGCAGTTTACTCATTCACTGGGCCAAGCATCTTCCCAGGCAAGGTTCTGGCTAAAAAGTACCTTTTCCCTCTTCTCCCTTTCAGCCCTCTTCCTTGTTTTCTCAGATAATTGGCTACAGTTCCTTTCCTTTTCCTAGAACGTGGTAATATAGCAAAAAGTACTTGTACCAATCTCTCCACATAACTCTGATCCTGACAATGCATGCCTGTAGCCTCTATTTTAGTCACGGTCCCAATTTCTTTATTCCTGGAGCTAACGCCCTCAGAGGGGCAAACATTATAATCAGCAACAAAATGCACAGCATTTCACCCATCCTTAGTCCCTGGGAAAATCAGGGAATAACTACAACACAAAAATGCCCATCTATGCCAGTGACACTCTATCCCGTGTTAGTAACGTTAGCACTGAAAGTGTAGGATCACACATTACTTGCAGTTCCCAGAGGTCTTGGCTCCTCGTTCTTACCTTTTTTTTTAATATGTGCTAACACAATCCAAATCGCATAACTACATTCACGCACATAAAATCACACCTTCATTTTGCTGTGTATGAGGTAAAGAATTGAGTGTCCGGTCTGAAGGCAGCAGCCAATCTACAATGGGGAATTTTGCACACAAGAGGAAAAGCATAAGAAAATAAAAGATTGCTGTCTTAAGATGGGTAAAGAAAATGGGATGGAAAAGTGCTAGATTACAAAAAAGTGAATTACCATTAAGTCGTTTTCCCTACCGCCTAATTTCCTCTCATTCCTCCATCTTAGTGAACATTATGCTAAATGACAAAACAAGTGGTAAAGACCAGGACAAGAACCTCTCATGCCGAACAGCCAGGAGTGCAACTTTGTAAATCCTCTTTTTTTCTCCCTTCCTTTCCCCAAGAGTCTAAAGATGCTCTTCTAAAGAGTATATATTTGTGAACCAGAAGCAGGCCCTTAACAGAACTTGACCATAATTTATTTTATGGCTTGCAATGTTAAGTAATTTTCATTATCATGCCATTTTTGAAACCAAATGCATGAGAAGATGGAGAAGAAAATGTATGAGATAAAGCAAATTCACTAAGGAAGATTTATACGTTTCCACTGAAAAATAAATTGGTGGTCTGGTTCTCTGATACTGTATCTCTCCAGCATTAGGCAACTCTAGCAGGTAACTCTCCTACAGGCTTTGGCAAATAAGTTTACCTGCTGCTTCTAAAATATTTTTTCAAATGAGGGAAAGATCTCGCAGTAGTTCAGTATCAACTTACTTAATGGATGGCCCAGTGTGTGGGCATGCACTAATCACTGCATTAAGACAGATGTCACCGCACAGAATTTTGTTTGCTGGATGCAAAGATTTAGTGGCAGGTCAAAATTAATTGATGTTAACTATCTGTTTGGAGCTATTGCGTCATATCTATCATCACCACATCTAGTACCTTCTACTTGATAGTTTGTCTCAGCCTAACTGCTAAAAAGAAAAGGATCCTCATATATTCAGGACCTCTAAACCTTTTCTGACTGGAGTTGCTACTGGCTCCACTAGGAAAACTTGTAGGAAGCCAAGCTCCTGTTGGTGATACTACCAGCTGGAATGCTTGCTAAGGTGTTTTATCAGGCTATAGTGACTATTTTGATTTTTAAAGTAAACATTTCATTTTTTTTCTGCTTTATTAACCGCCCAATAGAAGTAAAGAAAGAAAAATGAATTATGTGAATGAACAAAGACAAACCTCATGTCTGTTTCAAAGTAGTCTTATACCTAGTCTTACACATTAAGACTGTATGTAGTCTTACATCTTCTTCCTATTATTATTTAAGCACTATATTGTAAGGCAATCTTTAAAAAATATTTAGAGCAACCATGATTGCTATGATTTGTTTTACCTTTTTTTGTCATCTTCTCAGTACCTCATACTTTTGGTATTGTAAACAGATGTTTATGATCATGTGTTTGTTGTCTGGACAAAAAAGATTGGTCAGAAAATAGGGACTGAGAGTCCATCTGGCTAATTAATGTATTTCAAGAGTGCTACAGGAGATAAAAGAAAATCTAACGGCTCACATTTGCCTTCATCCTTCACCAGATCCAAGGATGTCCCCTAATCTGACTTATACTTGACTTCATTCTGGAATTCCTTTAAAGCTAATGTGCCTAAAAATACCTGTAAAATCTTCCAGATACTAACTGGAACATTGTGGTTTTTTCCACAGGAAGCATCATGTTCCCACTTCTGCCTCAAACCAGACAATTTCTAGGAGGAACATCAAGGAATTCATCGTGTTTGCCTGCAAATCCTGGGTCACTCTGTTGTCAAATGAGATTCAAGGCATGGAAATTTGGATTTTTGCAAAATCATGTGAAGGGAACAGCAAGGATTCAGGTGGGCTCTTTTGTAAATCATTGCCTCATCTACACAGATCTGCTAACTGGCATTTTTCTGTATGTTTATTTATTTTCCCTTACTGTAATTACGAGAGGCACACCAGTGCCTAAGGCTACCTTACTATCTCTAGACTCAGGCACTTTAAAATAAATGTCTGTTTTATGCATCTTCTATTTTCTGGCTTGGTATTAGTGCAGACGTATGTCGTGGCTTCTCAATGTGGCACGTGGAGGTATCCTCACTTCTCCGTGGCCCTGCCTGGCCTCAGTATGTTTGCAAATGTTGAAGCCTAAAAGATGTTTTCCCCACAGAAACCACAAGGTAAACGTAACAAGTAATCAATCTTCTGAACAGCAATCAGGAAACCTCTTAGCGAACATCCTACACAAACACAATAATTAATCTAAGCTATGACCTGAATAGCAATTAATATAATCAGCTTCAAATGGTGTGCCTACTGTATTCAATTTTTGGCTGTCACAGTTAGGATGTTATATGCAATATAAACATATTGGTTTGTTTTGAAGAATACTAATTTTGGGAGGAAAGGCAACACAAATGTTTTATGCAGATCAGGTTGGTTGTTCCTCTGCGTTCAGAGTAAAGCAAAGTACAATACCAATGTCAAAGCAGAACAAAAAGGATATACACACTCAGAAACTAAAAAAAACACCCCAAGCCACCAAACCTAACACACAACATCCAGCGACCCCAGTCCTCTAACCACAAAGCCTCAGACAAGCGATTGCGGTCTATGAATGTAAAGTGGCAGAGAAAGAGATGTGTTTGGGCTCAGGTTCAACTCAGGCAGTGTAAACTTAGCTCTCCTTTATTAATTAGGAGGACATGTCATTTTGAAAACCACAGGCTGATCCTCAGCAAGTATAAATCAGCCTACTGCCATTTTTCTCAGTCCCGTTGAAGATAAGTAATGCAATTTTTTTTGAGACAATACATCCCCTTCTCTGAAACAGTAAATAACACTTAAAAATTTTACAAAGTGAGTCAATTTCGAAAGTCGCATCCACTTCACTTTGATAATCAAAGCAGGCAGGAAGGTTTCGCTGCCCAGCAGGCAGGCTGGAGGCAGCTCTGCACAGTCGTGTTTATACAGCAGCACTGCAGAGGAGTTTTTAAATAGGAGCAAAAGTGTTGTCCTTGAGGATTAAAATAATGCACCTATCTTCCAGACACATTCTAACAATCTTTTCTTTTACACAGCTTTTCTTTTTACAAATCCTAACTACTAAAATTAATGTCAGGAATGCCTAAAGAAATGTGGCCAAAAATAAGCTCCTCCTTTGACAATACAGGCAACTCTTACTGACTTTCATCATCAGATATATTTAAGGATGGGATTTACTTCATACTATTTATTTATTTAGCTTGGCTGTTACTTCAAAATGATGGG
>VYZM01022924.1:579607-602425 GCA_013398915.1 Dromas ardeola | reverse complement strand
AAGGAGGGAAGGAATTCCTTGTCTTTTCCCTGGTGGTGGCTCAAACTAGTTGAGATTGGGCGGATGCTCCCGAGGGACTGTCAAGCAATGCTCGTCATGACACTTTTCTAAAATGACACTGAAATTGTCTTGTGAGTCATTAGATCCATCACTTAAATTCAACTACGCATTATGCACATTATACCAGGTACATGAAAAGGTAGGGCTGGCCAAAGGATGGGGAAGTCTGACAGGTAACCGTTGAACAGTTCCACGTCAAGAAGAAAATCGATTGTTAATAAAAACCTCGCTTACTCACAAAGAAAGAGGATGAGGAGCAATGGAAAAAGAAGGGAAAAAAAAAATCTTAAAATGAGGGAGTGGAATACAAGAACAGGAACGTACTAACGGTGGTTCAAGAAACACCCTAGCACAACTAATATAACATACACTTTATTGAAGATTTTTCCTCTTCAATAATTACATCCTGCTCTTCTCTGCAGTGTCTCCACAGACAGCTCTTGTTTTCACTTCCCCTACTGTGCTTCAAAACTCACCTATGATTTTCTTCTCCATATAGCGTGAGAGTAAAAAAATTATGTTCCTAGTTTCTCAGCCGCTGAAAGAGCACCTGTTGCCATTTCCATTTGCCAAAGGAGGAATCAGCGACTCCCAATTTCAATTTTTTTTTTTTGTCCTGCATTCCACAGAAAATGCGATGCCTAGAAAGCAAGCCACCTCCTTCCCTCTGTCCACCCCGTCCCACAACGCCTGGCCATTGCCTTTGGATTTCTTCATGGCTGCTCTGATCAGTTAGTACCAGCCAGAAGAGCTCCTCCTGGCTCCTGCGGGCACCGCTGACGTCCAGGTCGCGCTGTCCCAGGGAGGCCGGCAGCTGCACTGTCCTCAGACAGCCTCCGGGATCTTCTCCTCTGCGCTCGGAGGCATACGGCAGGCAGATGGGCTCTCAGATGGTGACGGGGACAGCAAGGCACAGGATGTGCAGAAGCATCCCTCGTAGAGAGTAAATGGGAACAGACTGTGAAAGGGGGGTCAGGCAGCTTCCAGCCGTGCCGTGAAGAGGACAAGAATTGTAGCTTGTGAAGGAGTTTGAGATTTCAAAGTCTGGGCTCTGAGCTGGACATCAAACTGAAAATTTTAAAATTGTACTTGAAAGAAAACTTCCACTAATAATAATTTCTGTATCTAGCATTGAAGTTCTTAAAAACGTTGACACAAAACACTTTAATTTTTTGGTTTTTTTGGGGGAAAGATAAAAAAAAACAAAGCTGAAAAAACCCAACTGGGTACACAGAAGCAAGGAATGGCAGCACTAGACAGACCACGACTTTTGTTTGTGAGTTTTTCATAGTTGTGGCAAAATCAACCTGACTTTTTATTTTGATAGGTAACATATTCTATTAAAAAAAACCCCCAGCCAAACAGGTCTACAGACTATCTCTAACCAGTTCAGTTGCTATGGCATAAATGAGGAGATTAAGTATGTTAAGGGTATCCCTGCTGAAATGTAAAATGCAAGCGCTGAGAAGCTAGCTAAGCAGTATGAAAGCATACCAGCTGGGCTGGGACAGGAAAGGAAGAAGGTCAGGAACTCTGAAAAGAAGGAGGATCAATACAGAATTCTTGAGAGGAATGAATACGAGTCCTACGGAGAAATAGAAAACTACCTTAGGTGAACTGTCAGAAGCAGCTGCTAGTTCTAAAAATAATAGTGCTTGCACTTTTGCTCAAGTTTCTTTTTCTCTCTTTTTTTTTTTCTTCTCATTTCCTTTCCTTCTCCCTTCATTGATAACAGAAAAAATTGGTGGTTTCTTTTTTTTGCCCCTATGTGCTATTGCAAAACTGCTGAAATCTGGCAGAGCAAAAAGGCTACAAAAACAGAAGATTAAAAATGCTAAAGTATATTCATCAGGCAGGAAGCTGACCCAAAACTTCAGGTAACAAGTTCATGCAGATGTCAACTTAAAGTTCAGATGGATCAACATTTCAAGTGCATTTTCTGCAGGGTTTTTAGAGAGAAAGGTAAGAAGGAAGGCAGTAAATCTGGAAGAAAGCTTTCAAGCTTCCTTTGGGCATGCAGTCCGTTCTGCAGCTCAGCTTAGCTGGAAGAGATATTCAAATAGTCTATAGAGTTTTTCTTTCTGCAATTTTCTCAATCAGAAATGGTTTATTAATCAAGGAAAATTAGTGACAAACCCCACTAACTATTTAATAGTCTTCTCCTCTGAAGAACGGCTTGCTTTCCCTAGACTTGGCATGAAGGGAGAGCTCCAGTGCCAGTCCTGGGCCAGGTGCAACGTGCAGAAGGAAGGAGAGGAAGCACAAAGCTCCCATCCCCTGCTCTCCCATCTCTCTGCCCTTCCTGAAGCTCAAATTTTGTCTAAATGCTTCGATAACCCTTACCATCACGGCATCACGGAATTTCAGAGTTGGAAGGGACCTCTAGAGATCATCTAGTCCAACTCACCTGCTGAAGCAGGATTGCCTAGAGCACGTTACTCAGGACTGCATCCAGGCGGGTCTTGAAAGCCTCCAGAGAAGGGAACTCCACAACCTCCCCGGGCAGCCTGTTCCAGTGCTCTGTCACCCTCACCGTAAAGAAGTTTTTCCTCATATTTGATCGGAACTTCCTATGTTCCAGCTTGTGCCCGTTACCCCTCGTCCTGTTCCTGGGAACCACTGAAAAGAGCCTGTCTCCATCCTGCTTAAACCCACCCTTTAGATACTTGTAAAAATTAATGAGGTCTCCCCTCAGCCTTCTCTTCTCCAGGCTAAAGAGTCCCAGCTCTCTCAGCCTTTCCTCGTAAGGGAGATGCTCCAATCCCTCAGTCATCTTTGTTGCCCTACGCTGGACTCTCTCCACGGTGGGGCCTGGATCACTGGGACCATTAGCAGTTCCTGAAAAATACTAATGTTTATAGAGAAAATGAGAGCAAACCTGTACTAATTCTGCTAAAGCCACTGATGTTAGTCTGGATTTAACTCGTGCAGATCAGAGCAGAGCATGGATCTGAAGAACCAGAGAATAGTAATTACTGTACAAAAGGCAGCCTTGTGTAAAACTAAGATCTATAAAGTCTCTTCATTCAAATCTTTAGCTCTAAGGAATCTTTGTATTTTCAACTCAGTTACAGCTACGATGTGCAATGAGATATGATGCATGCTAAAGACCTCAGCTATCAATTAGTAATAGCCAGGGATGAAAGATGAATATCTAACGTATGACTGATACGGTCTCCAGTGAGAATGGTTGGGTATTTTAAGTGCATGCCTGCGTTTCTGGGGAAGACACAGCGAGCTGCTTGATGCCCACAGCAGTTGGCACTGAACAGTTGGCAGCTTCTTCATCTCCCTCTCAGGAGAGCACCCGCTTTACACCAGGGTTTGGTTTCATGTTCAAATCTTGCACAGAACCTGCCATGGAGAATGACACTGACGGTCGGGGAAGAGACGTTCAGCAAAGGCACCCATGTCAGACGCGCTGAGAAAGAAATGTTGCTTGTGCGGCTTAAGTGGCTGCTCGGAAACAGGTTAAAACTCTTGCGGTGCAGTCACTCGTGGGTTCGGTGGGGCTTGGGGAGCTGTACGCACACTTGCACAGGCTGGCAGGGCAGCAGGAGCCCGTCCCCACAGCCCGTCCCCACAGCCCGTCCCCAGCTCCGCCACAGGAGCGCCAGGTGGGGGGCACAGCGAGCGGGGCCGCCCTCCACCCTCCCTTTCTTAGCAAGCACCTCCGTTCAGAGATAAAGTTATATCTAAGCGGGCTTAATGCTCTGAACGTGTGAATGCAAGTGTTTATCACAGATCTGCTGGTAACCTGAAACCCTCAGGTATGGAGTTATCCTTTCAAACAAAGAGCGCACATAATGTTTAGACACCTGAAATGGAGACCAGAGAAGCTTTTCTGTTAGAGAAGTTGTTTTTGATAAACACTTCATTACAAAAAGTCAAAAGCCAGCAAGATTGCGTAACAGCAGCTAACACATGCAGTACAAATATATCTATTATTTACTAGCCACCTAAAGCTCTATTGGCACCAGCAGTGAAACAGGCTGAATCTTATCAGCAAAACTGCTTTGACTCCCAGCTGCTTTCCTCACAGATAAAGTTTTCATGGATTCTGCCCGGCTCTGCAACGAGAACTGGAGAAACGAGCAGGAGGGCGTACAAGCTCTCCACAAACCGGCACACAGAAGCAGCCTGCGGTAATCACTGGAGTTGCTGGCACACTCTTAACCTTCTCACCAACATCTGTGAAAATACACTTTTTCAGATCTGAAAAAAAGGAACCACTGCTTTATTTTTTCCTCACATAGTTCCAGAAAGAGTAATATGACCTTTTTGGGGAATGGTACAGAAAATGGGAGAGATAATGGGTCTTTGAAACAATGAATCAATGGGGGAAAAGGAAACAGAATTCGTCAGTGAAAAATTCTCTTACTTAATCCATCACCCCGATAAGATTTGTGCTTGCTGTGTTGGGGAAGAAGTTGGCTGCCGTTCTGTGGTAGGAGAGCGGCAGTAGTGCCTACTGCAGCCTTTAACGGGGACGCGCTATGCGGGATATTTTTGAGATCGGCAATTTACATAAGTGAAGAGCCCAATGCTGTGCACGCGGGGCTCCGGAGCAACGGAGGAAGCAGGGAAGTAAAAGAAGGAATCGCCTAACTTCCATGTGCCCCCACGGCTCCTGTGTGGAAAAGAAACGGATGGAAGCTAAACCGTCTGTGGGTGCCGGTGGCCAGGCGGCTGGAATGGTGGGCTCGCCGCTGCGCTGCCACCCGGCTTTGCTCAGGTTAGAGACTCCGAGGGTCATGAAGGAGAAAACCTGCGCTTGTTGTGGAGAAACTCCGTGCTGCTTGTTCCCCTCTGACAGTCTAACACAGCTTTTGAGAGATGTTTTTGAAAGTGCATATTGAGTGCAGAAAGTGCAGTTGAGGATTTTTAAGCACAGTTTGTGGAATTTGGTGGCAGCTAACAGAAACGCCAAAGGTGGCCAGAGCTGGATTAATGCAGTGGGTCTTGGACTGCAGATATTAGTCATACAATTGCACCAAACCCTTAAGAGTTAAGCTTGTAAAATACCTAAATACTACGGGTACAAAGCATCAACAGCAATAGTGAAAGCATTATTTGAGTGGTGGAACAGTCTAAGCCTCAACAAGAGGGATGTGGCAAACACGGATCTCGGTGGAGCATCAACTCCAAAACCATTGCTCTGTCCTTCCCTCCTGAGCACAGGAGAAGACACCACCAGAGCCTGTCTTCAGCCATCAAACCAGCTGCACCCCCACCACCAGGTTTGATGTCCCTTTTATCCTTGGGGCATAAAGGGGCTATTCCTATCACCCTTTTGGTGCTGAGATAATTTGGGAAAGAAGTTTTAGTAAGATCATGCATCATGTACCAAAGGATTCGATTAAAGCCCTTTGTCCCACACCTGGTGTGACTTATCATCTTAATCTACAGATGACTGGAGTTGAGAGTATCCTACTTAATGTTTCACCATAAGCAAAAAGAGATCCCCAGTCCCCCGGGAGCCTTGTCTTTCATTTCACTGTAGCCCAGATCGCCGTTTTTTTCTCAAATGGATGCAATTTCCATACAACTAATCATGGTTACTCTTATTCATAATTTCTGATTTTCTGCTGGGAAGTCTGTTAAGAGTGAAGTGTTATTATGTCAGACCTCGTATAGATCCATTCAGCGCCGCAGCGACAGAGCTGTAAAGCAACCACGAGAAACCCACCAAAGGCACTTGTAACCAGGAGATGGGGAAATACTGTGCGGTTTGCTGAACGCAGTTTGCAATCTGGTACGAACCGGAAAAAACCAGAAACTTCCAGACACCTAACGATGCTGCAATTCAGTCGTAAGATTGAAATCAGAAGTCTCAGGAAATCTTAATTAACGAAAAGCAAGGTATTACCTGAACCTATCATCTTGTGAATTGCTGACTTCTCTCTGTAAGGATTATATTCTAACTGCTGAGGCTTCTGTTTTGTTTTGGGTTTTTTTGTTTGTTTGGTTGGTTGGTTGTTTTTGCCACAGCCATTCAATCACTCATAAGGAATAAAAAATATTAATGAGAAAATTCATATTAATTAGAAAACGCACAAAGCCAGCAAGTATGTTTCTGTTTTTGAAATGCATATATCTAACTTTTTCTCTCGATTTCTCTAAGCAACTGCAGTGTGATATTACTGTAATATCTGGTAGATAAGGTAGTCTAAATGGAGAGCTCAAGGAGAACCAATAAGTAAACATGGGGAAAAGCATTTGATTTTGGAAAAGGGCTAGTAAGGTTTCAAATCTTTCCATACCACGCCTATTAAATATAGCTATATGTCCACGTGCATCAAATACAATGTAGAGCCTTTGATTATTTTAATTAAGATGGTTAGCATAATAAATTAAGAATTAATATTATTTTCCAACTTCAAGACAAAAAGATGCATCTGCTGGAAATTACTAGAGCCCACACTAATATAAAGTTTTCGGTACTGTCTTATAGCTGTCATCTTGGGATGTCCTTTGGGAATCAGAAATACTTCATGCTTTTAAAATCTTTATGAATCCACTATGAAAAGAAATCATAGCACAGCAGTATGCTTAGAAAAAAAATCGAAACTAGTATTCTTTTTAAATGCTGACAAAATTTATAATTCACAGTAATAAAACTCAAATTCAGTGCACTTTTTTTTTGGTCCTTATGGTTACATTATTAAACAAATAAGTAAAACACCTCTCAGATTTATCTGTGCTTGGTTATTTGAGTCAGTTTTAGCCAATTACTGCTAAAGATAAAAACCCCAAATTGCTCCCTGTATAAAATGAAAATATTAGAGGATTTTTTTTCCTGTTTTTTTCCCCCCTTCATCATCTCTGCATAGGACAGCACTTTGGATATAGTTCATTTCACTGCTGCCAATGCAGGTCTGCCTGCCCGTTAGTCAGGCTGCTCCTCTTGTGCAGGGTGTCAGAAACGAACATGAAGCAAATGAATACAGAGAAAAAAAACCTCTTTACAGTTAGGATCATGGAAATTGCTGGGACGATTAGGCACACTCCATAGCTGAAACTATTTTTGCCTTTTAAAAAAGATTATGTTTCAATTTGATACTGTCACTTCAAAACAAACAAAGCAAGCTAACATTTTCCTGAATAAAACAGTGATTTCTTAAAAGACTAGTCTTAAAGTTCATTTAGATGTTGGTTTTTCAGAACTGGAATAATTCATAGCAGAGAGATAAAGTGTTGAAAGGTGCGTGGTTTGTTAGCAGTAAATAGTAGTAAATACAATCCCGCTCTCCCCACTTTGCCATTTATATAGTGGAGCTGGCTGGGCTGCCAGCCCTTCTGTCCAAAAATACATTAGCAATTCATCAAAAGAGCAAATGTCATTATACACAGGAAGCCCTGGGAATTATTTTGCATTTGATTTCCAGCTCTGATAGCATTATTATTGATTTAAATATTCTCCAGCATAACATGCGCTAGACACAAAAGATCATTGTATTTTTGAACTGCCAATCACAGTAATCCTGAGTTGCCCAAATACTGATGGCTTTAATAAAATTGAATATACAAGTTCCTTAGGTCAGATTTCTAGCCTGTTAACTGATGAACTTCATCAGAAGCTCACGGACTAAAGAGTAATTTCTGAAATAGCTAAGAATGAAAACCTAAAATAGCTGGATCAGTTACACCGTACACCAAAAAATCCAGAACCCTTTACTGCAAAGATCCATTTTAGGTAAAAGTAGTGAAAATGAGGACGGAAACATTTCCTTATGTAAATAACAGCATGGAGAGGCCATGCACAATCCCAGCTCAGCCTCCCCAAGGGATTGAGACGGAGCCGCCCCGGGAGTGCACACTGCTACTGCCTCCATTAAAAATCTCCATTTTAGGAGGAAAAACAAGACCAGACCAACCACGTACAGAAGAAATGTGATCATTTTGTCTTAATGTGTAAACACTTTTTACTGTATTCCTTAAAAATGCAAGTCTGTGCTTTATTTAAAGCGCAGAACGATCTGGCTGCAGCGCTGGCTGTACCACTGGAAGTCGCCTGGGCTCTGGGGCTCCTGGGCCAAGAGAAAGATGTTCCTCGGAAGCTCTCCGACAGGCACCATGCATCTCAGACCCCGCCTGACATGACCCGTGGTGGAGGCTGCCGGCGGTACACAGCCACGCACAAGCGTTACTGCTGATACCAACGATCCAGGAAAAGGAGCAAGCTGCAAGCGCGCAGAAGGGGCATCCCAAGCTGCCTCAGGAAGCTTACGGTGTTGCAGAAAATGAGGACTTATGGATAGCCTTTGGTCCTCCCAAAGAATAAACAACATAAGTCATTGCCTGCATGCGAAAGAGACTTGGCAGGAGACTGGGCCACAAAACAATTTTGACAGTGGTTAGCAAGATGTCCAGAAGAAAGATGGGGAGTTGTTTCTGCAGCTAGTGAGACACTATATTCTGCCATGGGTGGGACAGGCAGGGCTACGGCTTGTGGCAATTTAAGGCTGCAGGTGGACTTAAATCATCACAGCTGCTGAAGCAGCCAGGAAAAGGAAACAAAAAAGATCTCATGGCTCCACGTGGGCATATCTGAGAGGGCCCGCTGGGACATTCCTGCAAGGCTGAGGTAAAGCAACGAGTGAGGGTGAGAACTTGATATGGGAAAACACAAGTTTACCATTCCATGGTTAGTCTGTTTATAACTAGTACGGGATATAGAGAACTGATGCTGAAGGAATTTGACCCTTCTTTCTATAAATGCCAAAACAACAAGCAAAAAACAAACAAAAAAAAACAGCGAAGGAGCTTTGTTTAGATAAACGCACCCATCCAAAACCAACAGACATGAAATGCTGCTGGAGCCAGACACAATGACACTTTCAGCTCATGAAGGGCTTTGACATCTACTCCCCAGTGACTCTGGCTGGAGGGGTGTAAGTCCCCGTCCCTCCCCGGAGGTCAGTGACCCACAGCAAAGCTGGCAGACCAGACTGGCTGCTCGCTTCAGTGCAAAATTCATCAGCTTAGCTGACCGCCCCGGCGGCTGCTGTTCAAGCTAAACCAGGAGACCTCAGGCTGAAGCAGCGGGGGAGTCCCTTCTGTGGCCTCTGCTGAGGGGAAATGGGCAATAACCACAGGCAGGATGGGGAGGAGGAGACAGCAGCAAAGCACGTGCTATCTTCAACCACGTGGTGAAAACGTCGAGGTTTTAAAGACACTGGAAACATAAGGTTGTGGAGAACCAGAAAAACTCCAGAGATGGTGGCCAGTGGAAAGGACAACAGCAACAAACACTCTTAAGTTTACCACCTCTCTTCCAGATGCTTCACTAGATCAACTTTCACTTTATTGAAATGTTTGTCTAGCTTCAGCCTCCGTTCCTGGAAGTGATGGAGTCTATCTCGCCTTCATCAGCAAGGAAGGAGGCCTGTGGTCCCAAGAGAAGAGAAGACAGGACATCTACAGAAATGCAGACTCCTGCTTGCTTTCCAGCCCCTGCTGGCGTAGCTCAGCTTTGTCACATTTAGCCATAGACAGGTTACAATTATTTTCTGTTTTCTTTTATTCTCACTTAGTGAATTGCAGTGGAAAAGTTCAGTTAATTGGAATTAACTTGTTTCTGCCACACCGGTAATTACATACATAACTGCCTACATGCTATATAAAAATTCAGTGATCCCACACCTAGAAAAACACATGTATGTGGGTTAGGGAAAGAGTGGGCTGAGGACAGGTACAAATAGCATGATTTAGTTAGCTTGTCTGAATGTTAAGCTTCAGTATGTTATTCTAAGATACCTATTTATTTATGGGTTCGGATTCTTGACATAAAAAATATGTACTTTTTTATAAAATTACAGTATCCTCTACTGAGAAAGCATCAAAAATCCCACTCCAGATATCCAAGGATGACGGCGGATTTGCACTGGTTGATTTATTTCTTGAAGTTTTATCCACCTACATCTTTCCCAGGTGCTACCATTCTGCTCCTAGTTTCACATTTTTAAGGGAGTACTATCCTTTTAAAAGATGTATTCTTCAAATCCTATGTAATCTCAACACTAGACTGTTACTTCTAAAAACATAAGTAAGTCTAAAAATGCAGTGCACAAATGTATTTTTCATCATACAAAACCACGATTCTGATGGAATGCTCCATTTCTGAAAAAGTAAACTGTGAGTATCATAACATGCATTTCCTTTTTTTTCAACTCAATTTTTTAGGTTCACTTCTTTTGAGAACCATGAGGCAAGCTTCCCACTGTGGACCCAGCTTTCAGGAATGAGGTGATAATTAGGTATGGATGATTCTTCTGTTTGAGACTCTCCACAAATTTACCCAATTAAGGGTAGTGGTGGTGATTGTTAACCAAGAGCTTAAGTGAGCGTGTCAAGGCTGGTCTGTGGGTGCTGCTCAGGGTTTGGAAGGCTGTGATGGCTTTTGGTCGCTTCTAAGCAAGGTAAGTTTCAAATTACTTGAATAGGACTTGTGTAGTTTTTTATTGTCTTTCAATTAATTTATGGGTAGCTTTTTATGGGTAGCCAGTATGTTTATTTCTAACCTTGTAGCTACCTGTACGAGTTGTTGTATGCTAACCTCTGCTCTGTGTGTTGGTGTATGCTCCTGCTGGAAGTGCTCACAGCAAGTGGTGACGTGGGAGGCCAGAGGAGTAAGTTGGCAGGGGAGAAGTTGCTTGTTTGATGCTCTGTTGTTGCTGGGGCTGGTACTAATGCCACGGGTCTGTTCTGGACGCCCTTGGTGGAAGTGCTTTGACCGGGTTATGCAGCAGTGCTGGTTTTCAGGCTCTCAAAACTGAAGGATGGTGAGGTTGTATGCTGTGTCCCCTTAGCTCACCAGGGAAGGCTCCGGTGCAATGTGAGACACCAAGTCAAAGAGCAAGCCCGGTGTGCTGGGCAGCTGCAGCAGCACCGTGCCCAAAGACAGAGCTAGAGTACTCGGAGTCAGCATTTCTCTTCTTCTGATCTAAAATTTCATAAGTACTGTGGAAGAAAAAGAGTTTCTAATAATACGTGTTTTAATAATTGGTAATGAGACACTTAAAAATAAGTTTAAGTAATAAAGGACTCTGTATTAATCGAAAGTTACCCTACTCCATAGAGGAATAGTAAGAGGCTGCACTTGACATCAGATGCTCTAAAAGCACCTGGCTGCGACACCAACTGTTTTCCAAGATGTTAAAAGCACGCGTTTCTTCCAGTAAGCGATGTAAAACATTAATTGCTAAAACTTTCTCAGAAAACCTTCTTTATAGATAAATTTGAGAAAGTCCATATTTTATTTCACTTAAAACTAATTTTTAAGTACCACTGCTTAAGCTATGAGGAGTTCAGTGCCTACTAAACCATTTTTGAAATATTTTCTGTGGTAAACCAAGGCCCTTTCAAGTTAATAGAAGAACCACAGAGGCAGTACAATGCATATGGAGCAGAAACTTTAACAGAGGAAGAAAGATACAATATTAGGATGCAAAAAGAATAGGCTGGAAACACTGGAAATATTGAGATGCCACTCCATAAATCATTGCTGTACCCTCTCTTAAAATATACTTCTGCTTATTTCATCTGCCATAGGACATAGCAGAAATAGAAAAGACTCAAAATCAGGTGATAGAAATGATTAGATGTCTGGGCTGACTCCTACAGGTGGAAAAAAATGAGAGCTTGGTATTGTTTGGGGAGAAATACAGCAGCACAGTGTGACTTGCACAAATGTAGTAAATAAAGTGTTCTATTTGCTCTTTTACATAACGAAATGAGACTAATCAGTGAAACAGAAGGGTAACGTATTTAAAATGTACTACTGATGGAACTTACTCCTAGGATGTTTAACTGAATGCCTGGGCATTGCGAAAAAAAATGACAAACGTGAAGTAGAAATGGAAGGGAGCACCATTTAGGTCAAGGCAGATTCTGGATTTATGTTGGTTGTTGCAGGAGGCAGAATTCAGTACTGAAGGAGTATAAAACAGCTATTTAAAACTTGAAAAGGGAAAAAAAAAAAGGGTAACAACTCTGTTTCAAAAAAACGTTTTCAACTCTCAAAAGGTCAAATTCAGCCCCAGAACAGCAGGTACAAAGTACACATGAGCTGAATTTGGTTCTAGAAGTGTATGACTTTATCTTTCATCTCCAAGGTTTTACTGATTTTTTTTTTTTTTTTTTTTTTTAAAGCTTGGACTGAGTTGTTATTCTCAGCACAGTCCCATATGCTTTAATGTGACTATCATATTTTATTTGTGCATTTTAGTCAAATGCATTAGTCATGTATCAGAGATGACCTTGTAAGGGGTAGCTTTGAAAGCAGGAGAATATTACAGTATTATGAAAGGAAATCTCATTAAAATGATATAAAGCTAATAAAGATGGAGCATTAAGTAAAAACCAAGAAAAACTTATGCTCAGGGAGGGCACTAACTCTGAATGGAAGTCTGCAGTGAATATTGTCATTCTGACACAAACATTCTGACTTATTTTTGCTGCAAGTATGTCCATTGCTAAGGGCACTTGCAACTGAATACAGTTAGCATGTTCCACTTTGTCAAATACAGACCAATCTATTTTATACTGACTCCTTTTATTCCAATATTAAAAAAAGAACCCATAAAATTCTGTTAGGAAGTATTTAATAGTGATTGCAAAAGACAAACCAACTGAAATAGGAAATAAAATAAAAAATGACTTATTACTTTTCCTAACTAAGAAAGCATGGCGGACTTGATTATCCATTTACATCGGTGCTACAGGACTGCAAGAGACCCATAAAACACTAAAATGCAGAAAAGATACAACTTTATACAACAACTGTATACAATGCAGGCTCTTGCCCATTCTCTTGGATGTAGGATGGAGCCCTCCTCTTCCATAAGCCCTGCGTGAGGGGCAACGGCATCGCTGCTTTGTCCCAGGAGCGCAACAGGCTTATTGTCACCTCCTCACGAGCTGATATAAGCAGGTTGGCCCTGCCCTCAGTACCAAAGATGTGCACTGCCACGTCTAAGCCCAGAAAGCCCCATGGATGCTACAGCCGCCTGCCTGTTCTTGCTGCAGCCATAGGGCTGTATACGTAGGATACACAGCAGATATACGGAGGTTGGTACTGGAAGCCCAAAGAGAAGAGCGAAGAGACATATTTATATCCACTGCCAATGCAGAGAAGCAAAAATGTGCCAAATTCTGGCTCCTAGCTTGCACTGAAAACTCAGAAAATGCCATCGTTACAGCCTTATGTACAATATTGCCTGAGGATGCGACCACGGCAATTTGCACATCCTCAGGAAAACTAGTGATTATTTCAACATGGCCAGAAGACAAACTCCTGACAAAATAGAAACAGAATGAAAAACCCCCATAACATAAACACCACCAACACGCATGAATCTGATTAAATGCTTCTCTCACTGAGGAGAACGGAGCTTTACATGCAGAAGCTGTGCCATGCCTCGAATAAACACTCAAGCTATTTAACCCACGTATGGTTAAACTGAAAATTGCATTATACCCTCTTTAGACTAAATTACGGACAGACCTTGGCATAGGAGGCCTGACTTTGGAAACGTGCCGACTGCATGTCACTGCCTCCTTGCAGTGATGATGTGATTTCGATTAGCGCGCGGCAGTGCGAGGGGGATGCTGATTGTAAAGAGCAATCCCATCACCTGACAATAGCTCTGTGATGAAATCTCTTACACAGATTAAAGAGGGAAGGGCAATAACTCATCAGAAAAAGCAGAACTGCCTGCTTAATTACTTGAAAAATGTCTCAGCCACTACCTTTTATGACACCTGGCGGGTATAAACATGTCCACAGTTTTAATTAATTTTACCTCTTCTTTCATTGCACCTGTATAGCCTGGAGAAATGGAATTCTAATGAAATTACAATCAAGCATTTCTACCGGAGTTTGAAACACACTTTGGCAATAACCAGAAAATGAGGCATTTCCATGGGTTTAATTAGGGAGAGAGAGTGTACTTGGAAAAAATGCTTCCCTACAATTATAATTATTCCAAATCAAGCCACAGTGTAAACTCCCTTCTCTTAATTCATATAACGCTGTTTTTCAGTGTCCATTTTAATTTAAAAAGATAATGGACCAGGCTTTTCCCCAGGGCAAAGTGCAGTTACGGTGAAAATCCCTCTCTTGGCATATTCAAAGCAGCAACAGCATAAGCTCGTACCTTTGACCTTGCAGTCCTGCGACTCTCACTTAAAATTGATGAGCGAGACCCTTGAATTTATTCTGCTGAAAACAACACTTTTTATAATGACGTTTATAAACATACCACTAATTGTCCACCATCCTAAAGTGCCAGCTCTGCAGAAAAACAAAGGGAGCAGAGGTCTTTCTCACCTCTTTGGTGTTTTTTTTGGAGGGGGAAGGGAAACAGGGTTGCCTCTATTCTTTGGGGACGCTAGGTAGGAGTTGCTGTCTTGTCAAACAAAGCCTGAGTTTGTGCCAAGGCTTAAGAAAAAGGTACCTCTTCCCTCTTCCGCGTTGCTCTAGAGAAGGGTCATGCTCGTGCTGGTCTAAAGCCGATAAAATGGAGATAAAACTCTAAATACAAATTTTAGATAGAAATCTAATGTTCTCTAATGCTTGCAATAGTCAATCACTAGGTGTAACCCTTCTGCAGCTGAAATCTCTTTCACTCCTTGTATTAGTGTGTGAAGTTGTTGTGCATCTTGTAAAGAATGCAAGTGCTTTTGGGGTTGAAATCCATGTGGATGAAATTGGGAGAAATGAAGGAAGCAGGATAAACATTGGGGGAAACAGAGTCCAAAATGCGTATTTATAGTGCAGTCACAGCAATGTAGTATTGACACTTCTATCAACCCTCAAGCTCCATAGCTTGGGAGTGTGGGTTGGTGTATGACCAGCACCCAGGCACCAGCTGTGTTCCACAGCAGTGCTGATGGATACAGTGCAGACCTCTGCCGTGGCTGATGCTGACTAGAACATCTTCCATGGGCCCCAGCCGTAAAAACATGAACCTTCTAAGCTGGCGAGGAATGCTTTGAAGCAGGCTGCTAAATTTTACTTTTCTCTCAGTCATTAAATCTCTCATTCTGCGGACAGATACTGCGTAGTAAATGTAGCTCTAGTCTCTCATAAACTCATTGACTGTTAACATTTAGCAAGTTTATAACGGCATTTAGATTAGTCTTATTTTACGCAATCAAATGCATTACACTTGTTTTAATTTTTTGCTTCAAAGGCTTAACATCTGGAAGTTACAGAATTAACAACACTGAAAATGTCACCCCAAGTATATAAAATATTTTTAAAGATAATATTGGAACCTGGACATTCGGGGGGAAAAAAAAAAAATCAATAAAATGATGGTAGTCAGATGCAAAGTACCACAGCAAGAATTTGCAAGGTTTTTGTCACCATTTTTAGGAGCACTTTGGATTTCTTGTTTTTCCCTATCCAGTTTCCCTGTGTTTATCGATCAGCATCACTGGAAAGCTCTCAAACATTCTCATGCATATAAAATTATTTATCATAAATACACTGAATGGTTTAGGCTTACGATGGAAAATGAGGAACCTGTACCAGTGCAGACTGGGACCACCAAACAACTCCAAGACAGGCATGTCTTGGAATGACTAGTATATGCTTTGGAAAGCAGGCATCTGAAACCCTCATATGTTTAATTGCCATGAATAAAGCCATGGAAAATCTGCCATGCTGAGGGCAAGAGAAATCACAATATGCTTCTTATCAGAAATACAGCAAAACAATGGATCCAAAAACTGCGTCTATTCCTTTGAGTATGTGACTCCTCCCAGTACATGTCCTTGCTGACCAGCCATTTTTTATCATGACAAAACACTGTTCCCCAACGAGGTGGAAAACAAAGTAGAACTTGACCCTCAGTTTTAAACACAAGACACTGGGTGAGGGTAAAGTGTTGCTGTAGGGCAGTTGATCAGCAATAGGAGGGAGGCTGTAAGTGACAGAAATTGAGAACTGTGAGCCAAAAGCAGGACTGCAAGCAAAGAGGGAAAACCAGGATTGCAGAAAACATTCTGCCAAGAGTGTCTTAAAGCGAGCAGGATCTGCTGTACTTCCTGCCTGTCAGGTGGATTAATTTGGGAAGTTGCACTTAGGCTAAATCTGTTTACACTGTGTTTAGTTGCACGGAGCAGAGATCTGAGCTAGCTATAAATCTGTTGTTGAGATATTCCAGCAATAGTTACAAACCCAATAGCTTGGGTAGCAGCAGCAGCCTAGCTGTGGCAGCGCGGTGCTCATCATGGGCTAATTGACCTTGCTGAGAGTGCAGGGGCTCTGCCAGATGATTTATGGCTTTCACGCTACATCACTATTGTATCTCTATGATATGGTCTTTCCTATCCATCTTCCCAGTTAAACTCTCATTCAGGCTCTCACCATACCATGTCTTGATCACAGCAACGACCTTTTTTCAGGCCTTGACAAATGCAATCTTGCCCTGTTGATAAGCATCCAGAGCGCTGCCGCAAAGATCACTTTTCTAGCCCATTTGTTGGGCCACCGCGTGCTCCCATTGCACTCCAGCACCAGCCCCCCCTTCTCCATCTCATCAACCATCAGCTGTTTGCCCTCACTTTCAAAACCCTTCACAGCCCATTCCCACCCCACTCATCTCCAGTTTGGTATCAGGAAGCCAACTCTTCCCTCCTATCGCTGCCTGGTGATAAGAGCCTTCACTCCTTACCTGTCTGATTTCTTTATTTACTTATTTATTACATAGGAACCCTTGTACTTTCTCCCACGCTGCTTTTCACACCTGGGAGGAGTTCTCCATAAACATCAGTGTAACGAGACTATGAATCTCCTTAAGTTGATAGTCTTAAAAGCCTACTTTTTGCAGTGATGACTAGTGGAAATGTGATACTAAATATTAATTGTGTGCTGTACTGTGATTATTGTCTGTCATGCTGACTAGTGTTGACCCCTTACTTCTTAATACTCCACAACTTGTCCGTACCCGTTGTCTTCTTAAAGTGAGAGCTTGCGTTTGGGGTAAGGGATCATCCAGCTGTTTGGATGGCACCGAGCTAGCACAAGAAGGGCTCATAAATACAAGTGCTCCTAAATAATATGGTTGCATAAATAATTTTTATAGCAGCGCTATAGAAACTGCTCGCTCAGGAATCAACCAGTTAAACCCCCGTCTTAACTAAGTTTATGGAAATGACGTATGGTTAAGTGCCAATGCCGAGTATAATATTACCCTCCGCCTGACTTCCCCTGCAGACTCCTACAACTTCTTAGATGTTGTTACTGCTGGTGACTATTGCGCTATTTTGATGTTCAGAGAACTCTGATTCCCTTGTGACATAAAAAAGGATAAGAGGCATGGAAAGATTTTTAGAGAAAGAGACTCTGAAAAGGGTGGACTGCTCAGCTGAACAAGGAGACGTGTGAGAAATGATAAGAAACACGAAGACACTCAGGAAGTATATTAAGCTGTTGTAACAGCACCATCAACTTTTTTCTTTTCATCTTATTGGAATGCCCACGTTGTAACAGTAATCTTTTAAATTTAGCTGGCATGGCAAACATGAGCTATTCCTTGAAAGCTACCACAGTAACTGCCTTTCAAGAATCCTGCACAAAAACAGGAACTTTCATGCGCTGAGATATTGAGTGTAGCCTCTAAAGCTCTAAAAAATATACTCAATTCTTTCAAAGGTACCTAAAGTGAACAGTGAGACAGTAAAGGAAATATGAATTATGGCTTCCCATAATTTTCTTATACTGATATTCGTCTGGGAGAATCCTTAATCACAGTGTTCATTATGAGCTTGCACACTACAGCGTTTAGAAGCAATGTGGTACCACGGGAAGTTGCCAGCTCGCATGTGGAACTGGTGTGAGATGGGGTGCAGGCATTCGCTCCTGTTCATTGCATGTTCCTGAAACTACAGGGATCGTCACAGGCACTTCAGATGAACTGAAAGATCACGGTATAAACCACATTATTTGAGTCAGAGGTCTTCAAGTTTTAGAGAGTACTCCGTCAGGCGTATTAAGTGCAATGAAAGTCATCAGAGACTGCACATCTGCATTTCTCAGAAGCAGAATTCCAGCTTTGCACTGTGCATCTTAATTTCTGGCCCTTGTAATTTAGATTAGTCCATGCATCTATAGGATTTCTGTCAGCCTCCCCAGTTACACGCAAGTCACTGCTCTGGAGAAGGGATTGACTCCGTGCACTCGCAGACCTCCGCATCTACCACAGCAGAACAAATGCTTTGGTCTGCTCCGAAGGGCAGGAAGCGGCACTGATTTACATGCTACGAACTGAAAAGCAACATCAGAAGGGACTATTTTAAACTTAAGATAATGCTATACTTAGGTGGTAAGACTTGTGGTTTTGATCCTTCTCAGATACACAGTCCACGTGAGCTATCTGGCTGCATGAATCCCCCCGCTTTTCTTCTCTCGGTTAAATCTGCGATTCGAATGCATCCTCCAGTACCCGGGAACATTATGTGGATTTGCAAAACTTTCTGAAAGACTTCCTGTCCATTGGCTGCCTTACAAAAAGGCATAAAGATAGCATTTTCCTGTTGAAACAGATGTGATCTCCTTGCAGTGTTGTGCATACTGTTTGAAGGAATGCAATAATCCTTTTCTCTCGGACTTGCTGAAATAGTGGCATATCTCAACACAAACCGAAAATATATTTGGAACTTTATTTGATTCAGCTTTCAGAATTTCACACATGAGGGATGAACACATGAGGATCAGCTTTCTGTAATTAGTGAGGCGTGTTAGAAGGGCTGGATCCTGTAAAGTCATCTGTGCAGCAAATGACTGTGCTTTCGTAGTGCCAAGAAGCACCTAAGATCTGCTCTTGGCATGACCCACTAGACCAACAGTTTTATTTCAGTTGTCATTCTTGAAGCTTATGTGAAACAGCTTCACATTTTTAATTTATCAATATATTGTAGAAATTGTTACCCATTGTGTGGAGCAAACTCACGTATTTTGTTTTCCAGTTCATGCTCATCACAAATGAAGAGGGAGAAAAGTAGTCCTAAAAAGCGTTTCATCCTGATTAAGACTTGGAACAACTCTAGGCATAATTCAGAGCATCCTAAAGGCTGCTCCAGCTCGTGTTGGTTACACAAGTCCCAGCTGCACTGCCTGCCTGGAAGGGTTTTTCCCAGGTCTGCTCCACATCATCCAGCTGCTGGCACAGTCCGTCTCCTGAATGCGCTTCTGAAATAGGGAGAGGATCAAAGAGCAGATGGCACTGAGCTGGTTTTGCCAGTCCTCTGCCACTGGAGGAGTCTTTCTGTGCCAGTAAAAATCCTCTGCTCCACCCTCAAGCCTGCTTTTCAGCTACTTTTTGCGGCCAAGGCAGCACGGAGCATCCAAACCAGGGTCTAGGCGCTTCCACGGCGACTCCAGTGGACTTGTTCCAAACTCTCCCAGGTGCGGCTGCGGGTGCAGAGAAGCCCAGGGCAGACAAAATAGGTGGTTTGTAATGAATGGGGCAGAGCTGTGCAGTAAATTCATCAGGGATACTATGGCAAACCCCAAAAGAGGCAGAGGTCTAATATCTGTTGAAGAGTGAAGATAAAAATAAATGTTGAACAGCTGCTCTCCTCACTTTGCACTAGACAAGGACGTTTTTAAGGGTAAATATTGTTTAGGATAATCCATTGTGCAGAAGCCTTTGGATTATCCACCGCTTCTGTAACACGCTTCAGAACAGCTACCCTGAGTTGTATCAAAGGATTGTCCACAACCCTTCTTCGAAGAAAATCGTTAGGAAACCCACTCTGTATTTCAAAATCTGAACGAAATACTTTAACAAACTTCACAGCGGAGCGGGAGCAAGCTGCTGGGGTGAGTGGTGACAAGGTGTTTCATAACGGAGGATCTGCAAACCCTTGCTGACAGCAAGATCAGCACAGCGGGACCAACGTTCAAGGAAAGATATTTTAAGTCTGGCAGAAATCTTACGGCTCTTCTACAACCCAAATCATCACAGAATCAGTTGAGGCAATTTTTATTTCTGAAGGGCAGCATCTGGCCTACTTGGCATGCTTAAAAATTTAAAATGTGTATTTTTCAAAGCAAAAAGCATAACAAAAGTATATAATTCAAACTGGCAGAACACCATAATTTGGATGACATTTTGTAGTTAATAACAATTTAACATAGCATCAACTCCACTTCTGCTGTGCTTCAGCCTGATGCAACCTAGAACAGCATCACCCGGTTTAGAATAGAAATGCTAAAAGACCTTTTAAAAGCAGTGGTACTACCAGGCTCTGCTGCTCTTACAGGAGCAGTAGCTGCTGCGATCTTGTTAGTGACTGTTCTTAGCGTCTGATACTTACTGTAGATGGATGAGATTCTGAAATTGTAAGGAAATGTGTGTTGGTCATGGCACTACAAAATTTATACCATAGTTTTGTCTGTTCCCAAAAGGAAAATAAAAAGGCTGTACAAACTTTGGAAGACTTGTACCAAATTCACTGCAATTAGAAAGAGTTTGACTCGCGTCCCCAGCCATGTGAAAAACCCTCCCTGGGGCTGAACCCGACCCTGCCTTGTGCGGGACTGGCTCCTGCTTAATTCATCCCTTACGTTCCTCCCTGGTTTGCATTCGGTGTCTTTTTCTTTCACAAACTGCCCAAACATGATCCAGGCACGTCTCGGAGAGCGAAGCTGTGCCTAAGCAATGGGACCAAGCACCAGCTGCCTCTGTTTGTCCTCAAGTACTATGACACTGCTCCACTCGGTACGTTCTGGAAAAATCTGGGTAGCCTCTGACTGTGCCCGGGAACGGCCGGACCCTGGGATGTGTACGCACACCGTGGGCTGGAGGGAAGCCAGATGGGCTAATTCCTCATTTGTGTCGATGAATTTAAGCTTCTTCCTAACAATGTTTTGACCTGGGTAGAGAAGAGGAGCCATATGGCATCTTCTGCCCCTGACAACAACTGCTGTTAGTGCAATCAGCACATTACCTAGGTGATTTGTTTAGATTCAGCTGTGTCACTAACTTGTGGCAAACTCAATTATAATTAAGTTGTGTATTAGGCAGGGTCCTAGTATAAGCTGGTTTCATTTTCATACGCCCATTGCATTGTATTTTCTGACATAATGCCGCTTGCAGGTGAAGTGTCCTGACCAACTGCTTTTCAGGGCCGCTGCCTTTCCCACCTCCTGATCCAAGGCTGAGATGAATTTGTCTAGTGTGGCACCCCCACGAAATCAGACAACTACAGCATCAGCCATAGAGCCATGCCATAATTACAATATAAAATAGAAATAATGCACAGTCATCAGCCTTAGTACCTCATTTTGCTCAAGTTAGCCTTCAGATCCCCAATTTTTTATTACTTTTTGCATTTGTGTTTCAATGATACTGTAAGCTATTTAAAACAGAGACAATGCCTTCCCTTATTTGTGCACAAGATTCAGCACAGTGAAGCACCAAGCTCAACTGAGGGCTTTGAGAGCCAGAATAAGCCACCATTTGTTTTAGCCTTTTGCTGTCCTAGGAGGTAAATGATGGGTCAGGAAACGGCTCTGGGTTTCAGCAGCGTTTTCTAAGGTGTTTGTAACATATGTTTTCTCAAAAAGCATCTATGAAATAATATTATCTGTTTGTCTTCTAGAATTTGTAATTTCACCAGTTTCCTGTGTTTAATAACAGGATGAAACAGCTCAATAGTGACAACCCCCCCACACCAAAGCCAAGCATACCCTCCCCCCACCCCCGCACTGCGGAAAGAACAGTGATATCCCACACTTTTTACAGGATAGATTTCTGAATCAAATAGTAACTCTAACTGTAAACTCATAAAGCTTAGAAAAGAACAAAAGAGTGTTGAAAGTTATCCAGGGCTACTCTATTTCTCAAGTTTACTGTGTTAACATGTTACTTAACAGAAGGCATGCAGTTCTTAAAAGCTTACGGCTTGCGAATACTGAACTGCATAAAAAAAATTTTGTAGATACTGTCAGATCCCACATAATCAGTGCAGCTGCTTTACAAGCTTTTGCTTTTGAACCATAACCTCAGAACAACAGGGAAAAAGATCATAATCTAATTACAAATAATGACCAAGTATAGAATTCTGGCTTTGATAAGAAATACTTTTAAAATTGCAACGATAAACAAATTAGCACGCTTTTACTAGGCAGCAAATAGCTACAGTTCATTATAAAAAGAACAAAAGAGTATCATTGCTGTAGGTATTCAAGATAAGTGTGGGACAAAATACGGGGCAGCAGACAATGGAGACTTAATCCCAAGTGAACACTATTAATACCATAAAAATTCAGCAATTCTGTGAATTCTCTACATCCTCTGCCTGGAAATGGAGACGACCAAAATGAGATGCAAATCAGTGCCTTTATCTAATGAATAATGCAAATGAGTGCTCCTCTTACGGCGCGGCAGTCTGCAGGAATCCTCTCTGCCTCACCTCACATTTCTTGTGGATTTAAGCACCATGTGTCAGAAGAAATTAGAGAATGGAATTGCCAAGAAATGACAAAGCCTCGGAGCCCCAAGTCAGTGCAGACAGCAAGGTACATTAAGATGCACGGTACAGAGGAGGAGAGAGCAGACATCTCATTAAAATGAAAATGTTGCTATTTTTCCTTCACCTAGTTAATGGAGTTGTATAATGTTGTAATCTGCAGTTATTTGTATGGCTACTAGTTAGAAACATCCTCTAAAATGATACCAAGGTGGGATCTCAAAAACTTCACAAAATCTTTTGGTTTGTGGTTTGTGGTTTTTTTTTTTT
>VYZM01022924.1:558850-579581 GCA_013398915.1 Dromas ardeola | reverse complement strand
TTTTTTTTTTTTTTTAACTCGGTGCTATTTTATCTCTCTGTTATCAGTTAAACACATCAGCACTTTTCTCGCAGCATCACAGAGCACACTGCATTTTATCCATTAGTCACAAGCCTCGCTGTAACTTTCCCTTAGCATCTAACATTACCCTCAAAAATATTCTCAAGCAAACAAACCTGAAGGCGTGCAAGCCCTGAAAATTAACTCTTTTCCCCCCCCCCGATCTTTATTCTGCCTGAATGCATTTGTGATTCAGAATCCAGGACAGACTTCATCTGCTCCATTAAAATCTCTTAGCATGCGGACCAGCCCCGCTGCCACAGCTGTTGTCGAGTCCCTCCCCTTTGTCATTGCCCAGGGTCCCCAACCCGGGGATTTGTGTAATTTAATGCTTTTCTGACAGGTACTCTCTTAAAATACAGAGCAGGTAGACACAATCTAACAAGCCGTTTCCTCCTCAGACAACTTCTTAGTTATCAGATACAGAGTGGTGAAGGAGCAGCCCAACCGTGAAAGGGATCTCCCAAGGATTTGGCGCGGGGAGGGGATCCCTCCTCACTGGGATGCGCAGGGGATACACAGGACTAGAGGTCCCAGCATTTGGCCAGGTGGTGGTTCAAGCAAGCACATTTTGGGGTGGAGGGAAATCACCTCTCACTTGAAAAGGCAAAGGCACCTCAAAGTCCTGACCTGTAAAGCTGAGAACCCAATGCAATCATGAAACTTTAGGATGCCAATCATACATGACGCAACCTCAGGGCTGTGTTCCTGCTGCTCACTGAGCTATGTTGTGAACCAGCAGGCAACAAAGCAGTGTTTTCATTCAGCAGCCCATCAAACGGATCAATCTATGTACAAAGCAAAAGAAGAGATTAGAGATGTCTTACTGTATGTCCTTTCAGGAAATGTGGGGTGGGGGGAACCCCAACCCCTTTTTCTCACAAGCTGACAAAGACATCATTGCTATTTATAGTTGTGCTTCAGTTCATCAGTTGGAGGCACACTGCAGAAGATGCTAAAGCACTAGCAACATTGCCACTAAATTAAGAGCTTACAGTTTCTTTTTAATAGTTGAAAGCAAAGCCATTTCTCTATTGGGCAGTTTGTTGCAAACTTCATAACAGAGCAAAAAAAAACCAAACAACCATATTATTTTGGATGGATTTTCTCTTAGCTCAATCCTAGTGAATTAAGGGGGAATTGCCTGGGATGTAGGTCTATACGGAATTTGGCGTGAACTCCATAAAATGCGACTTGCAATCAATATAGCACTTTCACCCTCTTAAATTAGAGGGACATGGACAGGTTCTCTGCTCCTGTTCCTGTTAGCAGTTACCATACCAGGAATACACAGAGAGTTTAGGTTTCTTATAGCAAGGGCAATGATAACTATAGAGGAAAAAACCCTACTGTTAAAGCAAACGAAGCAGTTGATTTGAAGCAGGGAGACAATTAAAGCACAGCATTTCTGAAACAGTAATAAAAATGTCACTGCGAATGACGGATTGTTACAAGTCCTTGGCTTCTTCCTAGCACTGCAATAGAATATGGTGTTAAATCAGTTCCAAGAGATTATTAGTGGTATATGTTATTTTCACAGACTCAAGGAATTGAGTATCATTTCATAAATCAACTGCAGGTTAAAATTAGATTTTTTTACAACTTTAGTTCCGTGACCTTTACACATACAATTAACAAAAAGAAAATTATAAAAAAATAGTTGGAACCCGACTTGAACTGAGAAAAGCTAAAAAACAAACCAAATTGGAAAATAGCCCTTTTCTATGGTTGCAGAACTGCTCAACGCCTGAGGTTCACTGATTGCAGAATAAGATGTTGAGCCACAGATACTGTAGAAACAGACTCTTGTTTCTCATTAGCTTAAGGCTCTGTAAATTACCTGTAAAGCATACCCATTTTTTTTGTGTTACGTGTTTACTTTCTGTATTGCTTTTCTGCCTAAAGCTTCAAGAATCCTAGGTCAGAGAACTATAAATTATTAAAACCAACAATAACTGAACCCAACTACCTGGCATGTGGAGATCTATGACGTGCAAGGCTGAAGCAGACATACGTATTGTCAGATACAGCAGTATTATGGGCTCAATGATAAGTTTCTTTGCTTCGCGTGTTTATGAGCCAGCTAATGCCTTTTAACAAAGCTGTGTGGAATGCTGTTGGAATCTCGCAAGCATTTCTTATATGGAGGAAAGCTGATTTTTCCTGCAAACAAATTATCCAAGAATATTCCAAGATCCGCACAGAAATATGAGGGACCTCTGTCTTCTTCTAAGATGTAATGTTGCCACATGCTTTTGCTCCACGTGCCCGGGTTGCTTAGGGGCTGCAACACCTCCTGGGACACCCTGGGCATGCGTAGGATCACCGGGCAGGGTCTGCCACCAAGACCAGCATTACCTTGTGGACTGCCATTACTAGCTCAAGCGAGGAGGTTTATCGTCCCGTTCTTCAGCAGCAGGAGCCCTTTGCTATAGCTGCACCACCCATCTTCACGCGTATTTCCCAGGAAAACGCTGTGGATCTGATGATCCCTGGTTAAGAGGGGTATTTCTGAATTCCAAAGGTGTTTCGAATTTATGATTTATTTCATCTTTGCAAAAATAAACATGTTCTGCTCTTCCTGCAAGGCTTTATACAGCTCATAATTATAAACAAACCAATTACTAATCCAGAGTAAAGGCAGTGACAGCAAAGGCTTGCTCAGCATCACCCTTACATCTACTTTCTGAGGCCTTGGACATTGGCTAGGATGACAGCCAAAAAAACCCAACTGTGACTGGCTTATGGGACAGGAGTTTAGAGAAGCTCATGTAAGGTGATGTCATTAAAAAAGAAAAAAAGTGTTAAAACAGGTTATCATAGGTGCCATTCATCTCTGTAATTAATTTGTGAAACGCATTATTTTTTTTTTTGTCAGCTCCTGTAAATCTTTTGGGGTATCAGAAGGAACTGGCCTGGTAGGAGGAGGATGCTGACAGCTGCATTAGTGTAGGTGCAGTGACCTTGAGGATGGGAATTCAGCCTCAGGTTTTTTTTAAACTCAGTGGGGCCTTTCTGATTTTTGTTTCTGATCTTACACACAATTTTATCATTCCAAACCCAGGAGTATAAGGCCCTTGATGAGATACAATCACCAGCATGACATTTACTCCAAATTCTTAGTCAGATTATTATTGATCGGGAGAGCCGAATGCAGCCTGTAAAAAGGCTGTGCCTGCTTTCTCTTCACTCCCGAAATGTATTTACTCTCCTGGAGACTGCCCCTAAGAAAAGCAGCACGATGAGGGGGTCCTCAGAAACCAATCCACGTTTCAGCACATGCTTCTCCCATCCTACTGCTGAACTTCTTAACCTTAAGACTTCAAAAGGATTTTGAAAACATTTCACCTGTACCCATCTAAGGTCCACAGCTGAGGTCTGTATAGGTTTGTACCATTTTATAAAAGACTGTTGCCCAAAACAGGGTAGCAGAAGTCTAAGTCAGAAGAAACCCATCAGCTCTGGTGGCTTCTCAAGCCGTGGAGCACTTGAGGTGTGATGAGACAGGGATGCAGCCAGGAGGAAGGCAGGTTTTGCGTTCTTTGGAGCAAGTCCCCGTTTCTCTCTCCAGTCTTCCTTTTTTCCACCAGTCTGAAGGGCCTCCATTTCAGCGGGGCTGGAGAGAGGGGCTGGCCTCAGGGGGAGGGTGCAGGGACACCACAAGTGGCAGGCGTACGGGAGCCACCTTCTCCACGGTGGTTGCACCATCCCATTCAATGCACACACACCAATTTACGCCAGCTGAGGACTGGTAGAAACAACTCGTAGGAGGGGAAATGAAACCCCTGCGAATTTCAGACATCGACCATTTGTCCATTGTTTAACATTTAAAAACGGCATGCTCTCTATTACAGCTTAAAATTTCACAAAATGTCATGCAGAAACCCCTATCTTTTCTGATTAACAAAAAAAGGGAACTGTTGAACTCTTGTTCAGAGACTTGCTTTTAAACCTATAAAACCTGAAGTTCATGAACGATGATGCTTAGCTAATGTTGAGTGCTGCAACCGATGATGGTGCAATTATGGAGAACTATGGGAAGATTATTCAATAATACTCTTCTGCCCTTTTAAATTATTTACAAATAAGCCATGAGATGCATAAAGCTAAAATAATATCTTTTAATATGCAAACCCTGATATGTACTCTTTATATGTATTCTAGCTGGCACTTCCGAGCTAGAAGGTCTAAAATAGGCTTTTGGTGCATTCTTGCATGCCCCAAAATTGCCAAATCTGTACCCAAGAAAAAAAAAGTAACCTATTAACCAAATTCTGTCCTGTCACTAGAGACAATCAGCCTTGCACTAAAGCTCACAGGGGTGAAGTAATCTAAGACCAAGCACCAATGTAATGACTAAGCAAGATTTTATGACTGGAAAAGGCTGGAAATAAATGAACTTCAGTGAAATTGCTTCTGACAAGAAAAAGATGAACAGATAAAGGCATACTGTTAATTTTGCTTTTACTTAAGATGGTTTTAAAGTTTCCAGTTGAGAGTTTCAAACTGGTACGGTACAGAGAATTATGTGTACTACTAAGGAAGGGGTATTTGGGCACAACCCATTGCTGTGAGTACAAGTCCTTCTGTTGACTTACACAGGGCACATTAGTTTTGATGGAAGATCATACTTTAAGTCCTGTTTAGAGAAAGTCAAACACTGACTCTTAGGCATGAAATACACATCATGATTCACCTCTACCTGATTTTTAGTTATTGAAGAATACCTTTTTTTAAAAATCAAAGCCAGTGCTTCAGGTAACATAAAGCTCATATGTTCTTAACCTTTTATTTTCAAAAGCTGCTCTCACTTCTATTCCAGGAAAAAGGGGACTCCGGCTGCAAACTGCTGGCAAAAATTTACCCCAAAATTTTAGTGAGGAAAGCTACAATGCTTGAACCCCTTAAACCCATTAACCCCATTACTTAATGATTCTGGAAGTCTGAGCGAACCCGTGAGTTGAGGCACCTTGCTAGGATATTTCTGCAGGCTATCCCTACAGCATTCCTACCGCTTGGCAGATCCGTATGGTCAAGGAAGCCAAGAGGCATGTCAGAGTCTGGAAGGAGGCGATAAAAATAGATAGAGGAAATAGCACAGCTAGAAAGAGTTGTTTTAGCAGGCAGAAAATTATATTCTGCACTTTTTTCTATAGGTATGCACACTGTTGTTTTTAAAAGATGAGGGCTTTTGTGTAGTTGTTTGCTATTTCTTCTTTTTTTTTTTTAAACCACCTTTCTTCCCCTCAGTCATTTGTAAATGTCACTCACAAGCAGCTCTGTTTCTAGTTTTCACTGGAGGAAAGCGCCTTATGAGCAGGTGTAGATGGTAAAAATCAAATTGATGAGTTAAAATGATGGCTCCTGACAGTTTTACAGATAAAAATCTAAAATGCAGCAGGATGCTGGAAAGACACAGTATGTACATGTAAGAAAATGCTCCTCTCATCATAATGGTGTCCTCTTTTAAAGGTTTTACAACTATTTAGCTATAAAAATTCTCTCTGGGCTGAAGCCTGACATAAAATACCTCTGGTATAGTACAATTTCTTGCTTGTAATAAATATAATTAAAATTCATTCGCACCCTTTTCTTTCCTCTCCTTTTTATTCCTAAATGCCATATAAACAATCTGCCTAAAGAACTGTAAGAGTAGAAATAAAACCATTTTACAGAAAATACGATACAGCAAACATCAAAGCTACGTGAAATCACTTATGTGCGCTGCCAAGCCAGCTCAATGCCAAGGATTTTCATGTCCCTAGCTATATTTGTACTTGTAGATCAAGATGGTGTCACTGCAAGTGACCTGTGAAAACATAAACTTCCAGACCTAAAATGTGTATCAACAGCCATTGCCTCTGCAAGTAAATCGGGAACAGAACTACTTCCTGCTTTTCAGCTAGTGAGATTAGCATCCGAGCGTACATAGGGACATGCATCTCGTCAGTCGATTACCTTGAGAATATTGGGATTATTTTTGACTTCTCAGATCCAGCTAGTACTTATAGGCCTTAAAAACAAATAAAGAAATATTTGGTTTAACAGATCCTTACCTGGTTTTAGCCACTCTTAAATAGGTATGTGGGTTTTTTACGTATAGGAAATTTCAGCTTTGGCAAAACAGTATCGGTATTGTTTAAAAAAAGAAAAAAAAGAAGCAGCAGTGGTACTCGTACTAAAATTCAGCAGGTTCCACAAATTCAGCCCTTTCTAGACTCTGTGGATAAAAACAAGTGACAGGTTTTCATCCTTGCGTAAGTAGATGGGTGATTTCCATACTTTGTCAACAGGGACTGCTAATGCTTGTCTGGTTTTCTCCCCCTCTGCTCCACAGCACAAGCAGAAGGGATGAGAGAGCCTGGTTATCATCTCAGTCTCTACATTTTTTTTTTAATATTTTTTTTTCTTGAATGCTCTGACAGAATACTGTGGGCTTAAATGTTTGCATGGGGTGATCTGGGATATATATAGGACTGGTTGCTTTATACGTAACATAAATGCCTACATGTTAAAATCATTATTTGTGAGTCAACTTATCCACTTCTGCCTTCTTGAAGGACTCCAGGGGAGCTGGCTAACCAGAACGGCTGTCCTGACACACCAGGGTTTGCAGAACTCTCGTCTGAGTTCACTTGGCTTTGTTTCAACTAAGATGCTTACAAATGGAAATTTTAATATATAGAAGTGCCTGAGGAACCTGCATTTGTTTTCCAGTGATTCTTAGCTGTTACAAAGTATAAGCCCTGCAAGAAAGAAACACAAAACTCTGGGGTTTAGAGACATACAGGTACTAAATGACGAAGGAAATATATGTTTGTCCAGATAATTTGGACAAACCTGAGCAGCGTAAAACTAGTTCTGCTCAGTTCTGCCAAGTAAATCCAAAATTCGCGCTCTGAGACTTGTCCATCACAGCGTGAGGAAATATAGTATCACACTCCTCATACCCTGTCCTCAAAACGAGACGGCAGCCTGGAAAGCCCCACACTGCACAGCTCATTCGGGACCGCGGGGCATCGCGCCCGTGACCGAAACGTGCGGAAGCCAAGTGGCTGCTCCCTGTGAGGGGCCGATCCCGCGGCACCGCTCCCCCAGGGAGGGCTGGACAGGAAAGGTCACTCTGCTGAAAGGCGGATTTACCCACCCTGGGCAAAAAAAATTAAAATCTTAGTTGAGGGTTGCTAGCAGGGAAGGAGTGGGGTCACTCCCAGCCCAGAGGGTGGGGAGGGATGCGCCGCCCCAGCCCGGGCGAGGAGCGCCGGTCAGGATGCTGCTTTACTGCATTGTCTCTCTGTACCCCAGTAAATCTTCTCAGGAGAGCTTCCCTACAGCGAGCCACAGGCTCGACATCACCTCTGCCTCGCCAGAAGAGGTTCACATTACAATACGTTGCTAGTAAAGATTTTATTTATAAAGTAGTATTGTTTTATTGCAGAAGACGGCACTAAAGGTGCTGCTGAGGGGACATTTCTGGTCCAGCCACTCTGACAGCCAGCCATTCAGATTTCCCCGTGGATGTCAGGGCATCCATTTCACAGTGGAAGCTGTTTATTTCTTTATAAATTTTCTGTTGCTGTTTCCGCACCCAATCAAGACCAAAAGCCCAAGTTCCCACAGAGTATTTGGGCAGCTCCCCCCAGATACCCCCTCCTTGGCTGGTGGGGGAAGGCGTTTCGGGGGTCCTGGGGTGCCGAGGGCAGGAGGGGGAGACATCAGCTCAGGTATTCGGAAGAACCTCATCCGCAGAGCCACCATTGCCCCCAGCAATCCCTTGCTTTCTAAGATCAATTACTATTGCAATAAATCGATGACTGCGTTAGCTACAAATGTCTAATATTTCCAGCTAACTTCAGAGGAAGAAACGAAACAGGAGAGCAAATACCAAATGGCACTTGGCAGTGTTAAAAGCAACAGTTAAGCAGCTTCTATGAAGTGTATTTATAAAATATACATTTTGTTAAAAGGATGCGCTTTTACACATAGCAGTGATAGATGCCTTAAAACTCTGCAACTGAAAAATAAGTAGAAGCCCTTGACTTTGTTTAGGAACCCTGCTTTTCCCCCAGATATTTTTAACAACTTAAGTACTCTGTGGGCGTGTTTTTGCTTTGTTTAAGGTTTGAAAACATTCCAGTACCCAAAGTGTAACTGGGGGGAAAAAAAAAAAAGGCAACTGAATAGAATTTTGTTAATTATTTACTGGGGACTCCTGATGTGTGATAATGAATATAATGCAAATCTGTTTTTCTGGCAGTCCTCAGTTTTGATTTATGAGAAATTATTAATTTTTAGATTGCTTCCAGTTGGAAGAAAACAGAGATTTTACCAAACCTTGGGTTTTTTTATTCCTGCTATCATTAAGTATATCCATTTTTTTCTCTTTCATGGAACCAAGAACTCCTTTCCCAAGAGGCCGGAGGAACAAGGCACCTTTGAAGTGTCTGCGGGCCGGCTGCTACCAAAGGCAGAGGTAGGCTTTCGCCTCCGCGCTGACTGGCGGGAGGGAGCTGGGGGGGGACACGGAAAGAGCAAAGGGCAGGCTGTGTGCTTCTCGCTCTCCTCTCGTCCTGCCGGCTGCCCTGGTCTGAGGCTGGAACATAAGGGCCAAAGTGGCGCTTTGATGGGAACAGCCACATCGGTGGGGTTGGCGGAGGTGTCCTGCCCTACACAGGGGAGGGGAGAAGGGACGGGGACTGTAGCTCACCATATAGGTCTTGCGGTATTAGAAATGGAATGAAATATCCAGTAACTTAAGAGGAAACACCAAAATAACAACTCCGCTCCGTGAAAGACAAGGTTATTTCCAACAATGTCACTTACATTAATGTGCTCAAAAGCATTCAGAACAGATTAATGCAGGTATTGTAAATAAAGTCTGCCATAACTTTGACCCGTACATACTTTTAAAGTATACAACTATGAAAATCCACATTAAACAAGACAGCAACAATAGCCTCATCTTTAACTCCCTGTTCCCATTCTACTCCATGCCACCTAATAAGATTGCACAGATGGAATTAAAATGAAGGACTGTATGTCCTTATTCAGCCCATAAAAGAAAAAAGCTTTTTTCTTATCAGCATCTCTTAATGGTATTGCTCAACACTAGTTTAAAATGTCTTACCCCAGAATGCATGTATGCATGCCAAAATGCTTCCAAAAAATACATTTTTATTTCACATTTTGACTTATACATTACTCAGAAGAATATCTGTTCATTTAATTATTTCAGTAAACATAATAATGGTATTGTTAACTACACTACAGAGTATTTTCCCTTTTTTAAGGAATATGAGCCTACTTGTAATTAAAGGAATGCTATATTAATGATGCTGAAAGTCTCAGAGGGAAAAATTTAACGTCCACCTCATAATATTATGCCAGAATTACATGCACAGAAGACTTTTTAATAATCTTTGTTTCTTAATTTAGTTTTGATTGGCTCTGAAATACAGAGTAGCACTCAAGGGCTCAAATTTCTACTGTCATCAGCATTTCTGCTCTATAAATTGTACAGATGCACAGGACTCCCGTCTGTAGGCTTCTTTGCAAGTTTCCGTTTAACCTATGAAGAAAATTATCTGCAGGCAATGATAATTGCTGATAATTTCATCATTTTTTAGCCACTGGGATGTCGGATAGTGTTATGATAGATAGTTATGATAGCTAGGTCTAAACATAAGCAGAAAATTGTATTTTAATGATGCCATTTCAGCCGTAAACACAGGTTGATAACGTAAATTTGTCTCTAGTTTGCAAATTGCAGCAATAGCCACTAGGAGTCTCCTGGTTAAGTTCGTGATGAATTTACACACTGATGCTGGCGAAGGTTCGAATGCAAACCCCACGCTAAAGGCTGGACTCCAGCAGAGGGGCCAGCCCGCCCGGGGGCCAAGGGACCCGTGAGCGGCACCACAGGGGCTCACGATGCCCATAGCGGGGGCACAGCTGGCAAACGCTTCCGAAATAAAGAAATCAGAAGCCACCTACGCGCTGTGTTATTGTAGGTCAAAAGATAGTGACGGTCATGAAAAGTCAGATTTGTTTCTCTTTTATAACTGGATAGAGTTTTGCGAAATTGTAACAAGTGCTTAAAAAGAGGGAAGTAGAAGATTTCATCAGTAGTTGCTCCCAGGGATTTAAAGCAGATTTGTTTTGTAAACTGCAATGCTGCAGGTCACAAGAACTAGCATTCCCAGGTACTTAAAAATTTGCGTGCAGTATCTCTGCAAAGTGAATCCTGCAGTTCTGAAAACATGAAGTAGCACCTTTCTCTTCTCCTCCCCCTTCCCTCTCCTCCCAGGCCAACTAAGTGTAAGCATATGGTGCCAGACACACTCTTACCAAAGCCAAATTGCTCAAAGTTCATGAATAACAGACCCACAGGAATGGTCACGCTGGCTCAGACGCTGTGACCAACTCTGAGACTCTGTGACTGACAAAGGACGGTCAAATTTCCTTGAAGGAATGCCACAGAAAGCAGACGTGGATCGTCTGCCAGCATGTGCGTCTCACTCTAAGCAGCTAGAGATGGCTTCAAAACATACAGGGAAGCCAGAGGCAACCAGTCAATCCCCTCCGCAGGGGACTGGTTATCCCGCGGGCAGGTGCACTCCCTGTTGGGAAAGGGCGCCGTCACCTCCGCCCCACAGACACAAGCAACTCCATGGCCAGACACCATGAGCGTTCACTGCTCTAAGCCATTCATTTGTTTATATGTTTCTTTCACGCATCTCTCCTCTTGAGCAAAATCCTCTCCCAAGCCCTAAAAATCCTGAGCGACTTTAAAAATGCTGAGATTTTAAACAAATAATAATTGGGAGGACTACTTATTTGGCTTCTGCTTTTTGAGCTTCTCGGTTTCGTTTTCAAACTTTTCTCTGCAACCAGAAGGACTAAGAAAATAACAATGATGTTTTAAATGAAAGCTGAGAATCTCACGCAATCATAGGACTCTAGGGGTTGGAGGTTTCAGAGTAATCTCATGAGTTTTCAACACTGAATGTCACCAGAAACTATAATGTTATTCATAGAATAGACTGCATAAATGCAATTGTGGGATAGTTTTCCTGCTGCGTTGTTCCCCGTAATACCTACGGATGCTGTGCTGGAGGTATGACCCAAAGGTACTCACAAGCGGTGAGCTGCCACGTGCTGGGTTCAGCCACCAACTGGAGGAGTGCTGCATTCTGCAACAAATCTGCACGTGCAAAATCTGGTTATTTGGTCTGTCAACTAAACAAGCTCACCAAGTGAAAATTAATAATGGACTCGTAAAACACTTAATTCCATGGGGAATACGCAGGAATACAAAAGAGGCAAATTTTACCATTAACTGCTCATCTGCGTATGCTTGCGTGCATTGCAATGCACGACTGCATTGTGTGTTACTGCAGACTGCCTTAGCTTTTACCACAATCTCCCAGCAGGACTTGGATGAACCTCTCAGTCTGGTTGTTTCAGGGGTACAACCTATGCTACACTGATAGCTGACACACACTCAACAGCTAGTACCTTAGTCCGTATAGTCTGTGGCGAACAAAAAATCGCTAAGCCTGATCAGAGAACTCATACGGAAACAGAACAGGAGGCTCCTCCTCGTCCCGCAGAAGCAGGCTCCGCATTTTGGTACCTGGGCTTATTGTTAGGATATCTGCAAGGACCCTCGTGTCCTCCAAGGCAGCGTTAACTCAATTTCAATAACAAAACATTGGTACACAGGTTCAGCATGCAAACATCCAATACTCACAACAATAAACCCAAGCATTTGTAGAAGTCAGCTCGGCACTTCACCATGCTGAAAAGAAACCTTTGAATCTCTGTCATTTCAAATTCAGGATTTTTTAGTGCAGGAACACGCCCAACAGGAATGCACTCTTTTCCACTGCCCACCTTCTCCAAGTATGTCAGTGCTAGCTTCTTAACTCATTTTCTAAAACTAAAAGTGAACGCCAAAATAAAAGATCTCCTCATTGGGAAATGCCAAAGGCTCAGCCCTACAAATATGTAAAACTTCATTTTGAAGGAAATGTGTAATTTCTACATGTAGCTATAGTACAGATAGCCACGACACATTTTTAGGAGTGAGAATGCTCTGCTGCTGTGCAGTACCACAGGAACATCAAATATTTCTGTCATTTTCCTAATGTTTCAAGGAAGTCAAGCCATCATCACTGCATACCTGAAGACAGTGTATGTGTACAACATACACATATACTGAAAGCAAATGCAACAGTTTATTGTGTAGGAGTCAGTCAGTCTACACTCACACCACCAAATGCGCACCCTCACTGCGTGTGCTCTCTCTTCCTCTCCCCAGTTCTTCCTCTTTCTCCACTTCTCGTGTCAGGATTCTGGTGGCCTTCTGCATCTCAAGGGCTTAAGCAGCAAGCGAGCTACAGCTGTTACCTCAGGTTGTTCGCAAGCAAACTTTCATCCCCCATCACAGCATCAAGGATCTTGCTGGGTCAAGCATTTTCAGGGGGAGTTCTGGCACCATTTTTAAAACTTAGATTTAATCAAGATGTTTTTTTTTCTGTTTGTTTGTGGGGTTTTTTTTGTTTAAAATAATCATTCTAGCTAGAAGAGTAACCAAAACATTCAGAAACTTAAAAAATTATTTAAGACAGGAACTGCTACAATGTTTATCTGCACTAAAAGGAAGAAACAAGTTTTGTTGGGCAGTTTCTTTTGCATTAAAAGAACAACTTTTCTTACTCACTACATGATGAGTTACTAAAGGTCACTGATTGAGGGCTAAATCACAGCTATTACTATTCTGAGGGAGAAAATACACTTCAAGATAAAGAAAAAGACCATATTACACGGGGCACATTGCTTTTATTTCTTTTTAAACAGTGGCTGCTTGAAGCTGCTCAGAGGTTTAGAGTGTCAAAGCCATGTCAGCAGAGATGGATTAGTGGGCAGAGAGCAAGTGGTGCAGCCAAAGGTTTACAGTGAATGTAATTTATTCACGTAGCTCCGCAATTTATCACGTGGCTATTACCATAATGTATGTGGGAAGCAGCTGCACGCGTGCACATAATGCCCTAAATGTACGTGTGGTTGGACCTGAACTCCTCACAGAACAGCAGTGGTTGAAAATGATACCATAAGGCATTTAAAGGCAAATTTCCTTCCTGTGGGGATGCTGTCACACAGCAACGATGATTTGTACACAGGCAAATAAATATCTTGTAGATTTTTCTCAGTTATGATAACCTCACTCAATGGTTTTTCAAATCTAAATTATGTAGGTAATGTGATGTACATTTCCAATGCTTTATTAATAGACGAAAGTACAAATGTTTTGCATCTCAAACTCACATTTTCTAGTCAAGGAGTACTATGTTTTCCCCTCAGTTTCTAGCAGAAATACTCAGTGGCAAAGAAAATGAATTCTCCCTGTTTGTAAGGAGCTGAAGATTTCCTTGAACTCAAATGACCTCTTACAGCACAATCTATCGAACACTTGGGAGCAACACAGTTGTAAAAGGTCGATATATATAGTATCTACCTGGTTTCTCATACCTGTACAATTACTTACCAAGCCCAACATTTCCAAAACCAGTCTGTAATTTTAGGAGCATCTAAATTAAGGAGCTTGACTTTGCTCTCTTTTAGTTGGCTTGAATGCCTGCAGTTTGAGTAGAAGCAGCAAGCTGTCAGTAGCTGGTAGACCTGGCCCCCGCCTGAAGGCGTTTCTTGCGGCAGTGTCCACACGGGCAGGTATGGACCTGCTGGGATGCACCTCCTGGCAGCGAGGCTCCAGCAACACTGCCCGTGGCTGCCTGGGCTTGTCAGAGAAATCCACCAGCCCAGCTCCCACCACCACTTTCTAAGCTTCTGCACTTTGAGTTTCTAACAACGGTCTCACGTTCAGTAATGATGCTGAATTATACCACGCTATGATGCTTTCCAGGTGACCCTATCAGAACCAATTGACTCAAGTCTTTCATGATCCAGGCAAACGCACCCCAGTTACAGGTTAGTGCACTAGGGGTTTTACACTGCTTGCTTTTAAGTTGCTAAAAGCTGAACTAGAGAGACACCGAATTCAGACAAAGTCAAGTTAGGTCCCCATGAGCAGAACAGCTCATTTCCCTGATTAATGTACTGCTCAGCATTTTCTTCAGCAGAACTGTCCACATTCGGAATATGATGCAGAATTTCTTGGATAATTACATGTGTGCTCTAGGGCTTCCATTTTGAAGCCATCTATCCCAAATATACCCACTAATTATGCAAAATTAAAAGCTTGCCTTACCATTGCACAGAAAGTCTCAGGAGGATCTCCACACGTTATGTCTGGGGGATCCAGAGTCACTTTTACATATTTGATCATGTCTCTGGCTTCCGGCTGGCAGGCCATGTAATCCCATACTTTTCCTTCTTCTGTGTAAATCTGAGTTTTACACACGTCATAGTGTCCCCACACGGAAGGGTAGTGCTGCATCATGGAGGACACGGTAACCCAGAGGGCGTGAAGTGACAGGAATCTTGACAAATACATTTCTAAATCCTTTTTATGTCACCTTTGTAAGGATGCTCAGTACTGGCGCACGTGCAGTCTATAGATTACGCATAAACATACATATACATGTATATATTTTATAAAATAGGTTCCAACTCAAATGTGAAGCATTAGGATAGGGTGTTTGTTTCACTAAGTTGAAGACTTTGGTAGAAGCCACCCAGACCCCGAAGACAGCCTTTCACAGCAACGCGGTGCTTGTCCTTTGTCTTATAACTTATCTGTCAGGGCTTCTTGTAAAAGATGTCCAATAGCAGATAATAATTTGTGAAGTTGCAGGTCTTCAGCTACACTGTCGATAACCCTGAGTGATCCTTCGTCTTCAGGGCTCACCGAGGATGCCCAGATGCACTGATAAATCAGTATCCGAAGCAAAAGGATGAGTGTCTACAGGCTGGTGTCTGTTTCCCATCAATCATCCTTTTCTTCTGGCACCAGCACCCTTTTAGAAACAATAAGAGTTAGAGTTATTGTCCAAGAATCAATGCATTACAAAAATATATGATATGTTGACATTTTGGAGGTTTGATGCAATATAAAGCAAATTGGTATAATATGGATAACCTTTACCGTGGGTGCTGTGCTAGAATGAACAAACTACCAAAATCATTCACAGTGAGAAGTATTTTGACATGAAGGATTTAACTTTTCTCTAACAAAGACAGATTTATAACATTCCAGGTGAGTTACAGGTTTCTGCTTCCAAAAACTGTATTTTTACCCTAGCAAAACCAGAGAGCAAACTACCGAACTCAGCCGTTGCCCAGATCGTGCAGGCAGGGGAGCCGGCAGCCCGGCACCGCAGGGCAGCAGCAGGAAGGCTCTTTTATTTCAGCAACACAAAGATGGGTATCCGGGCTACCAGGTGCTGACAGTCTCGTGGCAGGAGGATCTCGGCGAGCTCCAAAAGCCTTACACATTTCTTAGATTTTTTTTTTTTTTAAAGAGTAACAAAGATATTGCAAGCACGCTTCCATTTCCTTGAAACTTCTCGTTAGCATTGGAAGAGCTTTGCTCCTTTTTTTTCTTTCTTTGAACTGTGGTTTACTGATCACATAAACTACTGATAAAGATAACGGTTCATTTGTAGCTTACTATAAGGATGCTTTCCCCCTCTGTTATGGCAGTCTTTTTTTTCCTAGGTTTGGGTGTGGGGGTCCCTGCGTACTCAGTGTTTATTTCATAGCAGATACATCCCCTTTCCTCTCTTGAGAAAGCAACTAGAAATTCCCTCTCTTTCTATCATAATCGTATTATTACTGCTATAAAATCCTAGGATGTTGTTACAATGACTTAAAATCTACCTTTGCTAAAAACCACAGGTGAAAATACAAATTATGTACAAGGGAAAAATACAAAGACAGAGCAAGTACTCTAAACACGGCCAAGGAAAACCAGGGCTAGGCATTCCAACTGATTTCTCCCAGCCTGTGCCTGGCGTCAGCCCGCGCCAGCCGCGGACGGGGAGCCTGGGCGCTGGGCGCTCTGCAGGAGGAGGATTTCAGCCAGCTGCCGCAGCACCTCTGCGCTCGTTTCGTCTGGATGCTAAAATCTAAGCAAACCCGTCAGACAGATGTTAAGAAACAACCGTTATGTCTCCACTTTCTGCAGCCTGCTCTGCTTGTTCCCAGTTTTAAATTACGCCCAGTGTCACTGAGCCTCCTACACCCCAAAAGCACGGGAAGCGGTACGTGACCCGGTGAGCTCCTCAGCGTGTCACTGTGGTAACACGCGTTTTCAAAACTTATCTTCAAAGCTCTTCGCAAATGGCCTCCCTATATTTAAATAATGCTTCATCTTAAACTGAGCTAAACTACAGACACTATGAAATGCCAACAGATGGTTGAATTGTGTTTCCATAGAAAAGTAATTTACAATAATTGCCGTATGGACGTAAATGCAATTTTCCATTATATTCATTTTATCAAGTGTTACCACACAACTCTCGTATATTTTATCAGAGTATGCAGAGAATATCTGAATTTCCATGCAATAACAATTCTCAATCAGTTCGAATATATTTAAGCTTCAAATCTGAATTTGACACAAAAGCTGAAATATCTAAGACCAAATTTAAATTGAATCTTTTTAAGAAGCACACTGTGTAGTACCACTGTTTTTGTAGCGACCTTACATTCTTTTTTGTATTCATTGGGAATGTTTACTTATTATCCTGGAATTCAGTAATTCAGAGAACACTTTCCATGTCATTCTAAAGACAACTCATACTCTTTCCCTCTAGTCCTTTTCAATGTATTTTACTATTTTGCAGGGGGGGGGAAAAACACTCCCCAAACCCCACAGCTTAGAACAGTCATTATACAAAAGGGAAACAACTGCTCTGCTAAAAAAGGAGCCAAATTATTTTAAATTTGGGACAAATCAAAACATGCTCTGTATTCTAGAAGGCTTGGTCATAGTTGGAATAAACAGTAGATGAATATCACGTTTCTGTGTAGAAATAAGAAGTTGCTGAGTTTAATTATCCTTAGACTACAAGCCTGTCTATTAGGGCAAAAATAGATTTGTTTAATATTTTCCTTGCTAGCTCTTCAGTTACCTGTAAACTTTTACAACTGCTGAGACTCAGATCAACTAATAAACAGGACTGGATAGGTCTAAAATAATGTGAAGCAAGCCACTACCTTAACACGCTGCGTTAAAATACTTCCCATATAACGAATTCTCATTAAAGTAAGCCAGAGTCATAATGATGGTCGTTACACAGAATTATAGACCATAACATCGATCGAATTTAGTGCACTGACATGGAAAAAGTGCAGAGGAGTGCAAGACATCTGAGCATTAGGCAGCTGTAGCAGTGTACGACAGACATTCCTGACAAGAAGCAGCCAATTATAGCTTAAATTTCTGGCATATAACCAGTTCTGATTAATAGTTTTCCATTACATTACAGACATATTATTAATGTATTAAAAATGTCAAGCTTTGGCAAGAACTAATACGGCATGGCTCAGTTAGTCTGCAATATCTTCTTTTAATGAGCTTCCATTGATACAGAGAAAGATATTGACCAAAGCACATAAAGGATCGTGTGCTGAGCGCTGCTGGGGTTTTTCTGATGGAGCTTATACGATTTGTCTTGCTTATATTTATTCCTGCAGAGTCACTCACGATATGCATTCTACATTTCACTGCTCTATTGCTAAGGACATGCCTAGTTGAATTATTCTGTAAAAAACCCCTTTAGAATAACATTTCTGAAGTTTACAGCTCTACCAGCTGCGTAGTGCTAAGCCTCTAGCTGAGGGCAACACAAAGCAGTGGGGTTTTGTTCCCAGTAACGCCTGTGCCATTTGACCTTACAGAAAAGCAATCAAATGAATCAGGAATAATTAATGCCTGGTGCTCCGATCCCCTGCGCCCCGCGGTGCTCTGCTCGTCGCACACCCTGGGTGCTGGGGGTGGCAAAGAGGGAGCGACGTCCCTCCTGACCGGGGGTGAGGGAACGGCGAGCTGCTGGAAGGACATTAGGGAATGAATGCAAAGCCTCCTGGAGATCTCCTCTGCGGGGCAAACGGCGGTACGAACTGCGGGACGTTGCGAGCCTTGAACGTTCCCATGTGCCATAACCTCTGCAATATGGAAAACACCGGGAGGCACCCGAGAGGCAGAGGTGGATGAAGGCCACTTCTGCCATCTTTGTCTTCCCACAGAGCCCTGCGCCGCCCGCAAAGGGCTGGACGTTCAGGCCACAGCAAGGATGTTACAGCCATTTGGGAAGAATGGCATGCAGCTGACCCCCGGACCCAAATGGTCTGTGAAGGCGCCTCTGAGCACACGCGTCCCTTTCCAGGTGGGTAACTCACACCTCACGCGGCATCTCAATTCTGCAGCCGGAGCAGACACCACCCTCGCAAACCAGCTAAAACGCATCTCGGCAGAATCGGTGCCAGAAAGAACTTCAGATCTCCTCAGGGGTTGTTAGCAAACACTCCTCCTCTGCCTCCTTCCATCACCGTGAAAATCCACCCCCTTCCCCAATAACTCCCCCCACACAACCTGCGTCGGCTGGACGCCCCGCACCAGTTCCCTGCCAGGAAGCGGCTGTGCCAACCGCACGGGTGGGCTACTGGCCTCCCTCTTCGGCAAACAGCAGGTACGCGAAGGAGGTAACAGAATAAGGAGCGATCGCCTCTCACACAGACCGTGCACTCGATAAAGTGCACGCTGCTGCCACCGAGCACGAGTAAGAACGAGAGCCAAACCCGGCTATTGTAATGCTCGTCAGCCTGAGGAGAACCGGCTAAAACCACAGAGCGAGGTGAGGAGCGCTGGCCTCACCTCCCAGCACCGGCACCCGCACAACAGTTTTTTCCAAAGGAAACACGTTTTAAGTTTGTATCCCTAACAGTGTCAGCAGCTGAATGTATCTAATCAAGCCCAGGTGAAAAGACCCTTTGTGTCCACTCCAGTTATTAATTATTTACAGACGGTTTAGAACCTATGAAATAATGTGTGGTACAAAACAGAACTAAGCCTCATACCTGCAACTTACATTTAATAAAACCCAAGTGTTTTATTCCTTGCTACACCCATACAACTTGAGAACCTGGTACATATAAAGCTCCAATATTTATAAAAAATCCCAACCCATCCTCTTCTATAAATGCAAAATTATTCATCTACACAAACGAGAAGGAACCCTGTACTGAATGATTTAATACACACTTTCCATCATACTTGCATGAAATACAGTGTATTCCAAACAATTGCTGTGGTGCCTTTGGACTCAAATGCTGTTCCAAATAAAGTTTAGGTTCTATTTTTATCCAGCTTATTTAACTGTTTAGCAGAAAAAGATTTCTTTGCCTCAGGAATTTAAAATGTCAATACCTATTGGCTGAGGAAAATAAAATACAGCATTCTGCTACCAAAAAACTGAGATTCGGCACTATACTTAAAATATTTCTGGTTTTCCCACATCATTCTTTGCTGAGTGACACCTCACACTACCACTGCCATTACTTGCCGGGTATCATCGGCTGGCAGCATATGGAGTAAAAGCACTTCAGCTATTTAAATTTTAGAGGCTTCGTACGTAGCTGCCTTAAGTTTTTCCTCTAGAATCTTTATAATTGTGACTTATTGCCTTAAATATCTCTGTACCTAGCATCAATCTGTTCTGTAAGCTTTTCCTCTCAGAATTTAAGTCAGCATTTGGGGCAGTTGCAGTTTTTTTGGTCGTTATTTTTCACCCCTCAATAAGGTGATAATGCCTCAATAAGCCATGCTCCTGAGGCAGTGTATCCGGGGTACCAAGCTTTCAAGTTGTGGTGTGAGCTTATGGCTTTCTAACTGTAAGTTCTTAGCCTCAAAACTGAATGAAAAAGAAAGCCTAGTGAATCCTGAATTTGTTCCGTGCTATTGCCAGATTTTACATACGTAGCTAGAAAGTTGGTGCCACTTCTTATCACTGTCACGGGGTTGAGGGTTGATGGCAAAGTCCAGGACTCCGTAAGAATATTGTCGCTAGCTGCTGGAAACTCTCTGGTAAACATCCTTTAAAACTCCAAAAATATGCCAGAAATCAGCCTTTATTTTTTTTTCCCAAATAAAAAAAACAAACCAAAACAACCCCCACACACACCAAAAAACAAGTCGGGAAAAGTTCTACTGTGTTTTTCTTCCCTTCGACTGGCTGCCCAGGCCACAGCGTCTCATCCTCAACCGCATTGTCCTTAGGCAAGACAGTGATTTATTCCCTCTTTAAGAGCATCTCCACCGTTTGTTTCACTCACTGTCTCCGCCAACATCCCCGCAGAAGTACGGCTGGCTCCCGGCACATCACATCCGGAATATCGAAAAGTTGATTGCAGAACGATAAAAGTGTATTCAGCAGAGGCCGAAAATGCACATGCACCAACTTTGCGAGTACAAAAGCATCTGTTTTACCGGGCTGAGCCGATCCGCGCCGCTCACCGCCATGTGTGTGGGGGGGTTCTTTAGGGATTTAGCGTGTGTGCGGGAACGCTCAGAAAAGCCGCCTGCAATTTCCGATGCGAGGGAGGGAAGTGTTTCCAGGTTGGGTACCAGCGACCTGGCCGCTGCTCCTCGGCCGGGGGGGGCTCTTCCCTCCGCCCCCGCCCTCTGTCAAACGGGACTTTGGATCTT
>VYZM01022924.1:531379-557679 GCA_013398915.1 Dromas ardeola | reverse complement strand
GGGGTGACCCGGCAGCGGCGGGGCTGCGGGTGCTCGCTCCCCGCTGGAGCGGCTTTATTTTCCCTTGCTTCTTTCGGCTTCAGCCCGGTGACGCGCACACGGGGATCGCCGAAAGGGCTTCTGCCGTGCGAGCCCCCGCGGGCTGAGCCCAGCGCCCCGCCGCAGCGGCGCCCGGGCCGCGGGGACGGGGCAGCGTCCCTCCCGCCTCGCCGCGGAGGGTCCCTCCGCAGGGTTGGACGTGGCAGGGAGGGAAGCGCCGGTCCTTCCGCCGCCCACAGCACCAAAGTGCCGCCGAAGCGGAGCGGAAGCGTTATTTGTTCTCTTGTGGTGCTGCTGTGACTGCCCTCCTCGTACCCGTCCTCCTGGGCTCCGGAAAGATGCGACAGCTCCGGCCCCGCGTTCTGCCCTGCGCTCCCGGTCCCCTCCCGCACCCGCTCCGCTCCTGTCGTTTCAGTGGGAGATGAACACGGTTCTCCCCTTCGGAATTCTGCAGGCTTTAAAACAGTATCTAAAACTAATATCGATTAGTGAGTCCCGTAGTTGCGCCTACTCCGGGCAACTACCTGATTACTGAGTTTGACCAACTCCAGGTGCCAGCTCCGGGCAGTCGGACGCTCTCTGTATTGAGAACACTCAGGAGCTGTGTTTATCGTTTCTTTGTGTGCTTTGCCTGTTGAGAAGTGTTAAATGTGTTTATGTAGGCAACAGTGCCGTAGTATTCGGTTGACAAGATTTGGCATTTTGCAATGCCAGGACGTAACTAGATGAAGTGAGGCAATGGATTTCTGGTAGAGTAGGAGACTTGTTCCCCATTTGGTCCGTGGAATTTGGTAGGTTGTGTAAATAACTGGCAGGAGCCATTAAGAAGGACGTTTTACTTCTTTCCCTTATGCCCAGCTAAACCGGCAAAGTAAAAAAGACGCCTTCTAGTTCCTCCTTTCCTTTCCACAGGGAAACAAAATTCCTTGTGTGGGCAGTGGTGTTGCTTTGCTCTTTCCATTCCTTCCCTGGCATCTCTGTGGATGTGTTAGTGCAGGTACCACATATATGGAAAAGCCACTTGTGTGGGAAAGGCAGGAATGATCAAAGGGGCAGGAAAATTCAGCTTCGGGGTTTTTCAGCCCCCAAAGCAGTTCTTGCTCTGTTTGCAGCCTCCTGGTGCAGGGAAATTGTCCCTGAGCTGGTGCAAAAGGATAGAAGATGAAAACGAGTAATTTTCTCTTTCCACTTGAACTGGAAGCGTGTCAGGCATCGAGGCTCCATAGGGCCTTTTGTAAAGGAGAGGGGCAGAGTTTCACTGCAGCTGGAAGAAATGGGTTGTTTCCTGAGTTACAAGACAGATGGCTGGCTGTACAGCAAAGTGCAAGACCCCGTACGCACTGAGCCAAGTCCCTGCAGCGGCACGTGCGGACGGACCAGCCCCGCTGCCCATGACAGCTCTTGGGGACCTCTGCCTCGGAGGTGCTCCAGGCGTGGTGGCTTTGGCTGGCTGTGGGCCGGTCTGGGCCAGCTGTTTGCAGATGCCGGAAAGTGACCGGTTTGGGAAGGCTCGAGGAGGGCTCTCTTGCTTCCGACTTGAGTTGGGAGAGGAAGATTCCTTTCCATGTGCGGAGAGCACAGCTCTTCACGTTACGATAACGGCAGTGGTGTAGTCGGTGGAGAGCTGAGCCGAGCGTGCTGCACGCGCCTGCTCTGCACCTTGTGCTGCTCAGGTAACCTGCCCTAAACCTCACCCACGGGCACGCGTTGGAAGTTTTCCATCCTCCATGCAGAGTCTTTGGCCTGTCTGCTGAGACCATCACTTGGCTGGTGGGACTGGCTGGCCACAAAGATTAAAGGCAGGACCAAGTCATTTGATATGTCAAACCTCATTAAGTTCTTCTGCTAATGATATTAGCCTCCTCTGTATCAAAGCTGGAGCAGCTGGTTTGAGTGCAGTGTCACCAAGTCTGAGATTAGATGTGCAGTACTGGTAAAAATGATGGCCAAAAATCAAATCCAGTCTGAGAGTGTGGCCAAACTTCACAGCCAAATTTTAAGCTCATCAGAAAAAAGGGATCTGATTTAAATTCTTTGTCACAAGGCTGTTGCAAGGATGAAAAAGCAGATGGAATTCAGCAGCTAGAGGAGACTTGCCTGTGTTGTTTTTTTTTCTTGTTAGAGTCATAAGCTGGAGTAAAATGGGGAAAGGACGATGTCTTTATAATCAAACGGAAAATATTGCGCGAATGCCTGTATTGAATTTTTAACAGCCCCTTTAGTAGTGAGAAACGATTGTTCACATGTAAATGGACTGGGGAACTCGCTGCCACAGCACCTTGAGACTGGACTTTAGCAGGATTACTAAAGCAGATTTGATATTTAGACAGAAAATAAGATTAACCAAAGTTTGAATGGAATATTTAAAAACATACAGACTACTGAAGGTCCCTCTACTTGCCTTACTGGGTTGGAAATTGGCTGAAATGAAGATTTAGCCAGTTGTTAAATACCAAAGGATGGAAAGTCACAACACTGGGAACCTGTTTTCTTGCAAGTGCTTCCAGCAGTGATTCTTATGTCTTCTCAGTAATAGCTGGTATTGGCCCCTAACAGAATCAGGGAAAGGGATTAATTTTTGATCACTGGCCTGGGCACGGGAGTGCCTATGCCTGTTAGGATACGCCTTGCTACAAGGCATAATTTCTCCTGGAAACAGCACAAATTGCTGGCACAGGATGGTAGCGCAAACTTTTCTGTGCAACACCAGCCGAACTGCAAGTTTTAACCAAGTCCTAAACCTAATCGAGCTTTGCATGATTTCCAGCTGCGGTTTGGATATTTAGTGCATCCCCTCATGTGCCGTTATGAATCTTTTATTACCTGCTCTAGTCCGAGTTGACCTCTAATGATACAGCAGAATTATTTTATTAATGCATCTCCCGGCGGCAGAGGACCGCTGCCCTGGGCAGCAGCAGAGTCCCTGCCGTTGCCTGAAGTGCCGGGTGTCCCTGGAAGTGTGTCCAGCGACACGGGGAGCTTCCCTGCCTGAAACCCAGCGTATGGGTATCTGAGGCCTGAAGTGAAGTATGCAGATGTGAGGTGACGCAGCGGCGGAGGCCTGAGCTCAAACCGAAGCGGCCGATGGTGTGGCGGCAGGGCAGCGGGGAGCGGGCAGCGCCCGCAGCCGCTGGGGCCTGAGCGGCGTCGTGGAAGGTCCCGCTGTGCGGAGAGCGGCTCGGTGCCACGGTGCGTCTCCGTGCTGCGGGGCCGCTGCCTGCTCCACCCGCTGCCCTGCTCCCCCGGCACGCTGCGTACACCCTCCTGACCTCTTCTGCCGGCAGCTGAAGGAGGTTTTGCCAAGCAGCAGGCAAAAGGTGTGGGAGGCGAGAGCAGGAGGAGTGCTAGCTTGCCCCTGCCTCCCTCTGCTGAGCTGAGACAGGGGTAGAAATAGCCAAGAAACGGCGAACTCTCTCAGAGGCAGAGCTCGTCTGTCCACTTTATTGCCGCTTTGCCCACAGTAGTTTAACCTCCTGTAAAGTCAATTGGCTGGCGAGGATTTGAATGTTGGTCTGGGCTTGCACCTTTAGTGCCTCCAGCAGCGTCATTTCCAGCAGAATGATTGGAAAATGGTATTGAGATAAATGACAAAATCAAAAGGCTTCTGCATGGGTGCAGGCAGGGGGACAAATCCTGACTCTGGTCAGCGGAGCGGCAAAACCGCAGACGTCCCCAAGCAGCGTTCTGCCACTGCTTGAGCCTCAGTGCAGCTCAAGGGCAGGGGACAGGGAGGCTGCTGAAAAAAAATGCCACCCCTTGCTCTGAAACCTCCATCACAGTACAGTTTGCAAGAAGTTTTCTCTGAGCGGGATGGACGGCAGAACAGAAAAACGCTGGCAGCTACAGGCGCCTTGTCTAGACCAGGGCTTCCATCACAGCGCTCTGCCCAGAGCGGAGCCGGCTAGCAGCACTGGGGAGTTTTAATGGAAAAGGCCGGTGGAGGCACGCAGTCCTCTCAAAAGCCCTCCAGCCCCTGAGTAAGGTAATCCGGGCGGCCAGCTGGGAGTATGATGTTGCACTGATGTGCACCACATAAAGAGATACGCGAGTCTGACATCCTACTCCCGCCTCCGTTTCCGTACGGCTTGATAACGACTTTTGCTCCTTAGAGGGTAAGAAGATCTTTCCCAATCATGTTTCAGGGCTGAGAGCTTCTCTGAGCAGGACATCTTGGTCTGAAATCTTGAAATTGGGTATGTATGAAGCCTGGGAGAGAGAGTACCTCATCAGCAGGGTTTTTCATTGGACTGGGATTGTTTCCCGCTGGCAGGGCGTGGAACCCCGTTACTCATTCCTCGGGTCTTGGATAGAAAACGAACTATTTCGGGTCTCCTGGGAGAAGCATTTTTGTAATTCCCATGCAGTTCCCCAGGGAATGCGGGCAAAGGAGTTCCACGGGGTGCGCCCTCGGTGAGAAGGCAAAGTCAGTTATTTGCTATACAAAGGGTTATTCTTAAGTATCGGACTTGTTGATTCAGAGATGCACATAAATTACAGCCTGTATTTCTGCTCACAGGATGAAAAATGTTTTGTTCTAATAATAAATACTGAATCTCTGCTGTTTCCATTTACATAACACACATGACACAATGTGTAAATCCTTGACAATATTTTTTCAGAATTTAGCAGCTTGTTTTTCTGCAAACATAAACATTTATTTTTGGTGTTAATAATTAATAATATGCCACATGCCCATAATAAATGCAAAATCTAATCTTGTATAGACATAAATGTGTCTGCCAAAGTGGTCTTTCTGTGCTGTAAATGACTTTCACAAAGTGGTAGCACACATCCTATTTTCAGTCACTGGTGATTTGTTTTGTGAACAGATATGTCATTAAACTAAATTTTTTCCTTTGAAAATAAAAAATACTTCACACTTTTTTTTTTTTTTTTTCAGAAGAAAAATAGTTGGTAATTACGAAAAAAGGGGAAGTGGCTAATATCGAAATCTTTGCAGCTGTATCCGAAGAAAAAGATAGACAGGAATGTGGAAAATCCCAGCAAGAGAGGGAAAGGAACGTGAGATATGGGAGCATCAGTCCTCGTCTCTGCAGTGGAAAGAAGGAAATGACCTCCTTGGGGGTCAAACTTGCTCCTGCGGTTGGGCAGGGAATGACTCCACATGGTGCAGAATAAGATACCGGAGTGGTACAGGGTAGCAGATGTAGGTACACCCTTCTCTCACCTATTGATTCCTCCCTTCAGACCCCGGTATTTTTAGGTTTCATCATTTCCTAGAAACTAGCAGGAGCTGAGAAACCTCCTGACAAAGCCTTTGGGTTGTGTTGCTCTTAATGGCTGTCCCAGCTGGCGGCCGGCAGCGTGGCTGCTCTCGGTTACGACGTGACTGCTCGTCCTCGCTGCCTTCGGCACCAGCCACCGGGCTGAGAGCTGTAGCTGTGCTCGTCAACCCCGTGGAACAAACGGGATCATATTTTAATGCTGATTTCTGGTACAAGATGGAAAGTAGTTTGTCTCATCCTCAGTGAAACCACATATAACTGTGGTTCGCTAAACGCACTGGAAAGAGCCATCTTTCCAGAGGAGGCTGGGCTGGCTTTTGGGGAAAGGCAGCGATATGCTAACACTAGAGGAGTAACAAAACGCGAGATGTTTTATTAGTCTCTTTTGTAAAGACTTCATAGTTTCTTTATTTGTTCTACTGCTATTTATACTATTCCAACCAACTGATGAAAAATTTAGATAACTCTCGTCTTTGCTGCTATTCAGTTCGTTGGTTGTGGTTAGCGGTGTGGGTGACCTGAGGGTCCTCAGAAATTGGTCAAACCTTCCAGAAAAGATAAACCTTAGTATTCCGGCATGAAATAAGAGAGGAGCTGAAACAGATTTATCTGAAGCATTTTCATGCTATCATTATGCATTCTGTAGAGGACAAATATCATAAAAGTCCAATTGCTATTCATGGGCCAGCACTTATTAATCAAATGAAAATAGGGTGCCATAATAGGGATGGGTTCGGAGTAACTGGACTGGGCTCAATCAAACATTTTTACAGTGACAAACTCCCTGAATGGTATTGACCAAGGTGCTTTGGAGGAAAACTTTCAAAATTCCCCATTTTCTGAATTCCTCTCTGCTCAGTTCACCTTCTGCTTGGGTGCTCTTTCTGCTGGAAACACACAGGCACGTAGAACTTCACGGAGGCTCATGTCTCTGTAACCGAGCTGAGTCCTGGGGGAGCCTACTCACCCACATGGGTAACCATAGGGTACAGCTGTCAATACAATTGATCAAAAATGTGCACAGCAAAGGGCTTTTTTTTGCATTTGCAAAAAGGCTTTTAAGAATGAAATGTTCTATAGGAATGGCCAGCACCAATGCAAGCTTCAGCCATTTTTCAAACATAACAGTAAGCATAATGTATTATAAAAAGGAATAGATTATTTGTCCAAAAACATTGAACCTGTTTTTGAAATGGAGGTTCCATCTTTTAATTCTGTATTTTGAAAATATTTCATGTGCTTGTCTTTTTTTAGCAGATAGACTTGTCAAGTCTTGGAGTCAGGGACCGCTGCTTACGTTTGCGTACAGAACCTAACGCTGCACTCATCTGAGTTATGCATCTAAGGTTGGACTTGCCACATATAATACCTACAGTAATTAACAGTAATTAATCATCTGTCGTCAGACATCTTCTAGCTGTTAATACTATCCTAAACATCTTTCCTTGTCAAAAATAGCTCTTTAAAGACACGTAGCTCTCATAGTACGTATGTGGTAGCTAGCTGGGACAACCAGCCACTCTGAATTCGGTTCCCTAATGGAGCTTAATGTTGGGGTACAATGATGATTGCATTTGCTGTGCTAAAGAACCAGCTATATTCTGTTCCCTCAGCAGGGCAAAAGGCACGCATTGAGAACTACCGGTTATTTACCCAATCCCACATGCGTTCCTACACAGATACGGACATTACTCAGTACCAATTTTAATCAGCCCAATATTTTAATATTGAATGGAAACACTCCAGGGATTATTTTCATTGTTCTATTGTTGATGAATTTCTTTCATGGGGGGAGAGCATAATTTAACATTCAGAAGTGAATTACAGTAGTGCTCTGACATGGGATAAAAACACAAGAACAATGCGGAGAAGATAGTATTTGAAATTATCTTATCCCTCCCAGTGAAAAGGAGAAATAAGTGTATAAAAGCATTTAATACTTGAAAACCTGGATTATGAAGAGGCATTTTTGGGTGTTCATTTGATAGGAGTGTGGAACTACTGGAGAGGGGAGTAGGGAAAACTCGATCAGTTTTCATATGGCTGAGCCACTCTTTGTCGGGTAACCATTAGTTTTGATTTGTGGTATACCATTACGAACCAGTGAAGGGCAGCACTAACCAACTGTTTTAGGTAACTAGAAAGATCACTAACTATGTTTTCAAGTTTAAAATGATGTAAACGTTAATTGTTTGACTGGATTTGCTATGAAATTGGTTGCATTGCTGTGTTACTGCAAAACAGTAACTTCAGGAGCGTTCCGTCATCATCAGCGGAATCCTGCAGCTAGAAATTAACAGCTTGCTTGTAATGGATTTTAGGAAAGGACATTTCATTTATTGAAAAGCTGAATCTCTTGCTAAGAGTGTGGTCAGTTCAATTACTTTATTAGGTTATAGTGTAGGATCTACACACCAAAACAGATTTTAGCAGATTGAATTATGATTCGTATCAGAAATACGTGAACAATAACATAGATATTTTTGGAGTTCAAAACACTGGAGGTATACTTTTCTACACATATTGGTAGATGAGATTAGTTCATTTATTTCTGAAGTTTCCTTCAGCTTTTTTAATAGGAAATAATGATTTGTATGTCTGATAAACTCATATTTATGCTCAATATAACAGGATATTGGAAAGAACTTTCATTGGCAATTTTATTTTTTACCTCATGTCTGAAAATTTAGCTGTAAACTTGCACAAACTCTTTCAACATAATATCTTATTTACTATGGTGTTTGGGAGGGAATAAATTAAAAGGTGCTCTAGTACTTAGTCTCACTTTAAATGTCCTATGCCCACGTGCACATTTAAAAATTACTTTAATAATCTTTTTTTTTCCCCAAAAAAAAAGTAATAGCTTGACTTTTCATAGGAAGCTATATTATACTTTAAGTTAATGCAAACAATAGTCAACTATTTACTTGTAAAAACAAAGCTATAAATCGTTCTGAATTTGAAGCATTTGTCATGGCTGTGAAAAACAGATGAATCAGTCCTGTTAGATGATTAACTGAATAGTAGAGAAAGGTCTCTCCATGTATATTCAAATAGCTACCGACAATATTAATTTTGCATCATTGTCCCTTTTTACAGAGAAAATAATTACTCTAATAGTAGGGGTATCTGAGTGCTAAGGTCTTGACTCAGCTCATAAAAGCAAGGGTGCGCGCGTTCGGCCTTACTGTCTCCTCCACATCCCTGCCGCCCTCTGTAGCCTCTGGCCGCCCAGCCGGCCTGCCGCGGGGTCCCCAGGGCTGAAGAGAGATGGAGAAACCTGCCTGAGGTCTCCAGGAGCACTTCTGAGTAGGGTGACTCCTGCCGACCCTTTGGGCAGCGTGCTGCCGATCAGCTTTTTAGACATGTGATAAAGATTAGCGTAAAGCCCAGCGGTCAGGCAAGCCCTTGTCTATTAATCCAAAAGCATCTACTTTAACCTCAGAAGTTTTGGTGTGTGATATATCTACGAGTAATCGTTGCGTGTGCCTCCACTGTGAGCAAAAACCAAGTTTGTGAGGAAAGTTTTAAATAGGTGCTGGAGTTAACAGAACTTCTTGCTTTATCTGGAATTATTTTTGTTGTTTTATCTGCTCTGAATATTTGAAGTACTAATGTGAATTCAGATCGTGCTGCTCGCTGTGTACTTGCAATGTTTTGCATACAATCATAGAACCATAGAATGAGTTGGGTTGGAAGGGACCTTTAAAGGCCATCTAGTCCAACCCCCCTGCAGTAAGCAGGGACATCTTCAACTAGACCAGGTTGCTCAGAGCCGCATCAAGCCTGGCCTTCAATGTCTCCAGGGATGGGGCCTCCACCACCTCTCTGGGCAACCCGTGCCAGTGTCTCACCACCCTCAGTGTAAAGAACTTCTTCCTAATGTCTAACCTAAACCTGCCCTGCTCTAGTTTATAACCATTGCCCCTCCTCCTATCGCTACATGCCCTTGCAAACAGTCCCTCCCCAGCTTTCCTGTAGGTCCCCTTCAGGTACTGGGAGGCTGCTATAAGGTCTCCCCGGAGCCTTCTCTTCTCCAGGCTGAACAGCCCCAGCTCTCTCAGCCTGTCCTCACAGCAGAGGGGCTCCAGCCCTCTGATGCCGTGCATGATGTGAATGCTTTAGTTTGGTTGGGGTTTTTTTTAAAGATGTCTTTACAGAAGTCTTTCTGGCATACAGCTGGCCTTCCTGACAAAAAAAGGTCCGAGTGGTGGGGAACAGAGTAGAAATGGCATCCGTGGCACTTCAGGCACAGAAAAGTAGACATTTGGTCTAAGCGAGTTACCTTGGCTCCACAGTGCAAGGGAAAGAAATAGGCAAGGATTCCTGCCATGTAAGAGAACTAAATTAGGGAGGATTAATTACAGCGAGGACCCAAGTGCGAGCCTTAAGGCTTATGGGTAGGCTCTAGGTGAACAATCCCCTGAGCACCGTCTCTGCAGCCCAGGGACGGCTCTGCCGAACCACTTTTGGGAGAGGTGCTGGTTTTATTTCCTCTCCTTCACAGGGACGTGCGGTTCCTTCAGCCTTGCCGTAGTGGAGGGAGGTTGTCAGGGCCAAGATGACTCGAGTTGTTTTCTTTCTCTAGCGGACTTATGTACTAACTAAACATAAATATCAGGATTTTCACATTCCTATAGTCAAAAACATTCATTTATATTTTAAATTTCACCTGCATTGCAAGACATTTATTACTATATTTAATGTCCAAGACTGTCCAATTAATTAATGAAAAATTCCTCTTCTCCTTTTAAGGTATTAAAATAATATTTTATGGGATGCGTCTGGGACACTGGTTACAAATTAAAATGGCGACATTTGCTGCAATAATGGTTTTTATGTTGGAGAACCAGACCAATAGATCAGATTATAGAAAAGACAAATGAATCAACAAATGAATTAAATGATTAAAAGCTTAAGCTGACACTGAAGTTTATATGTTTACTCTGATATGTAAAATATCTATTGATCTGAAGTTTGATCAGTAATATTTACAAATTTATTCCCATATACATCATTATTATTGTATTCTCTTGTATTACAAGTATGCTAGGTTACCCGAGTAGGCCCCTGGCCCTTCTGCCTGTACACTGCTTACCCGAGATGCTGCAGTTGCTCAGATACCTTGAGGAGCTCTGCTTTCCATGCATTGGTAGGGCTTCCATCTAAAAATAAAAAAGAGCAGGAGGGAAAATGTTTTCACCAGGTGAAATTATACCAATGTCCTGGTTTGAGCGACACAGGACTAATTTCTCTTTCAGTAATTCTATTTTTCAGTAAAGCCTCTTCCACTGCACATCTGCAGTCCCCTGCTGGGAGCACACAGCTTCCTGCTGATAGAATGGGCTGAGTATAATCCTGGTATATTTTATATTGGTATCGGGATCAATATTGGTTCTTTAGTGGTATTAATGTTAATTATCTAGTCTTATTGTATTAATTCTGTTTATATTTACACCCTTGGGTTTCCTTGTTTTTCACATGATTTACCCTCCCGGGTGAGGAGGGGTCATGTGGTGACAGAACAATTGTCTAAATGACAATAAATTGTGTGGGTTCCTCAAACCATAACAACCATATAGGTGCATCAGTTCACTAGCGGCGGTGTGTGTTGTGTGTGACAGCAGGCTGAAGAGAGCTGGTGGGAGCATCCCTGGGTATGGCTGGTGCTGCCACGTCCCAGACGGCTGTGGATGGACAGGGAGCGAGAGTGGCATGGGGCTATCGGCAATGTCTCCTCCCTCGGGACTGGGTTGTGTTTCTGAGCAAGAGCAGTGGAGCAGAGAAGGCCAAGGAGCAAAGAATGCATGAGTGTGGCTGTTGGCATGAATAAGAGCTGGAGGAGAGGGAAGGCAGGAGGAGGTCAGACCCATCTAAAACACGGACCTGTGTCAGGCTTGTGAGCTTGGACCGCAGGGCAGTGCATCTCTGGAAATTTCTTTTTTTTTTTTTTTCACAGATCTGTTTCTTCAGGGCTTTTAAGAGTAAAGTTTCTGTGGGTAAGCGTTTCTTTTCCTAATCCCTTATTCCTCCTTTTCTTGACACATCCTCTGAAAATGCATTATGTTGGACATCATACACAGCTGTGACCTTGATGCCGCTGGGGAAGGGTGCAGGGTGCCCTCCCTTCCTCTGAGTTTGGACCTTTTGAGGGGTCCAAGTACTGGTTTCAGGACCTGAGAGGATGGGTCCTCGCTGTGCCATGCTCCAAAAAGGCATGTACAGAGAACAAAAGATGTGAACCTGGAGGTTTCTCTTATAAAATAGAGCTTGAAAGGGACTGCTTACAATAGACAAGTAATTCCAGAAAAGCAAAACTGGATCAAGCTGAACCTGGGGTTTGTTAAGAGCAGAAAGCTAGGCAAGGACACGGTCTGCTGGTGAAAAAGAAAGTACAAAAGATCTCCAAAGGCAAATAGTTTAGCAGAATTAATTTTTTTCAGACTTATGCACAAACACAGAAAAAGGATTAGAAAGAAAAGTTTCTGAAATCAGAAGTTAAATGCCAAGGGGAAGCATCTGCAGTTGATGCTAAAGCTACAACTGCTTTCAACAGGTGCATGGCTCAGAGTTGTGTTGCTTTTGAAGGTGCCTGCAACGTGTCTGTCGTGGTTTAACCCCAGCTGGCAGATAGGACCACGCAGCCGCCCGCTTGCTCCCCCCGGTTGGGACTCGGGAGAGAACTGGAAAAGTAAAAGTGAGAAAACTCGTGGGTTGAGATAAAGACAGTTTAATAAGTAAAGCAAAAGCCACGCAAGCAAATGAAGCAAAACAAGGAATTAATTCACTGCTTCCCATCAGCAGGCTGGTGTTCAGCCATCTCCAGGAAAGCAGGGCTCCATCATGCGTAACGGTTACTTGGGAAGACAAATGCCATCACTCTGAATGTCTTTCCCTGCTTCTTTCTTCTTCCCCCGGCCTTATATACTGAGCACAACGTCATATGGTGTGGAATATCCCTTTGGTCAGTTGGGGTCATCTGTCCCGGCTGTGTCCCCTCCCAACTTTTTTGTGCCCTCCCAGACTGCCCTCTGGCAGGGCGGCGTGAGGAGCAGGAAAGTCCTTGACTGTTCAGCAACAAACTAAAAACACCAATGTGCTATCAACAGTATTTCTCATCCCAAATCCAAAACGAAACAGAAGCTGCTAGCAAAAAAGTGAACTCCATCCCAGCTGTAAACATGACAGTGTCCTTTGGGCCTTCTACCCTCTTTAGCTCTTTAATTTCACCAGCTTTGATTGCAGAACTGGAGCTGGGTTCACAAGGACTGGGAACTGGGAGCGCGTTTTTTGACAGTAGCATCTGCCATGCTGGAGAACTGGGCCACTGGCTTCCAGTCCTGCCCAGCTTTACATGCAGATCGGAATTGACATCAGCTAAAGCTGTAAACTTAAGTATTGGCCATGTATATCGTTCTGCCTGTCCAGTTTGCAGTGCCCCTCTGTATTTTTTCCTAAACAGAAAAACGGTAGTTAAAATTCTATGAGGAACATACAGTTGGACATTGAAGTGGTAGAGCAGAAAGAGCATAGCCAACCGATGTAAGAACATAAACTAAAGTACTTGTTCTTATTTTTCATATTCTTCACCTGATGGCTGAAAGCACAGACTATATCCAGAATGAGAAACATTGTGCGCTTGACTACTATATATCGCAACGTTTAAAAAATGTATTATTTATAAAGTCATAAATATATTATTTTACATTTGTAGATATTTAGTGGCATGAATCTAAACAATATTTTTACAGGAAATAAAAACATGCTGCTCTGATTGGAATCTGAAGTGACCCTGCTGGAACAACCCATAATGGGCACTGCCAGCAGGCAAAACGGGGCCGGGAAGCCAGTGGCAAGATGGTAAATACTCCTGTGAGAGTAAAGGCAGTACAACTTATAACTGCAGATGCTGAAGCTTGTAGGTAGCTCTGCTTAGGGGAATAATTTCATATTAGTTCTTAAGGGTTCTTTTGTCTTTGTAATTGCACTCTCGTGTAAATAAATATGTAGGATATCTTACCAAACAGAAAACACAAAGTCTTTTACAATAGGGAATTGCGATATTTAGAGTCGTGTCATGTCACAAGTTGTTGCCTGAACACCCATTTACTTCTTGAGAAACTTGGTCCAGCTGTCCTGAAATAGCTGCTTACTCCATTCAGATTCTTATTAAAAAAAAAATCTATTAAAATTGGGATCTGAACTAGTTTTGTTTTTTTTTTTGAAAGGCTTTGTTTTGCTCAGCCCAGCAACCTGGGAGTTCAAAAGATAAGCATTTCTCAACATGAGTAACCTGAAATGTATTGTAAAAGAAAGCCATTAGAGACATTGTTTTCTAATAAATTTCATAGTTTATTGATGCTGAGTAGTGCAAAAATTGTGGAGAAATTCATCTAGAGTCATTTTGTCACTGGAACATCATAGAAAGTGTGATTAGTCTCATAATGAATAATAAACAATGTGTGGCTGGAACTGCAGGGAGGAAGCACGTGCATGACTGCAGTAACAGTCTTGTGGGACTATTATGGGTGTTAAGGTCCTCTCCCCTCCCCTGAATGCAGAAATGATCATCTGTCAGTACAAATAATTGCTGTTCCATTGTCTTTCATGCACAGGCTGCTAAAAGAGTATGGGAAGTGAATTGAGATGTGTGTCAGAAATGACATTAACATGGGAAGTCTATTCCCTTGCTGTGGTGCTCTCTCGGATAACTTGTGCATGGTCATCTCACTGCAGCTGTGGTTTTACCATTATCAGCATCAGGTGCATCCACTTGCTTATTTCTGCATCCTTTTATTCACAGCAAATGAAAACCAGAAGGTCCTTTTCAGCTGTATGCATGGCATGTTCTCCAGTTGATCCAATAACTTCATCTGTTTTCTTCTGCAGATAGGCGTCTTCGCTCCCATCTGCCATGCAGATCTCTAAAGTGTTGTGGGAGTGTAATGATAGGACACGGGGCAACGGTTTCAAACTGAAGGAGGGTAGATTTGGATTGGATATCAGGAAGAAATTCTTTCTTGTGAGGGTGGTGAGGCAGTGGAACAGGTTGCCCAGAGAAGCTGTCGATGCCCCATCCCTGGAAGCGTTCAAGGCCAGGCTGGATGAGGCTTTGAGCAGCCTGGTCTGGTGGGAGGTGTCCCTGCCCAGGGCAGGGGGGTTGGAACGAGATGCTTTTTAAGGTCCCTTCCAACGCGAACCATTCTGTGATTCTGTGTGAATTGCTTAAGCAACATTGCTGTATCAGATAGGAGAGAGAGGCATTTACTGTGGAACACATAAAGAACTTTTCTTCCCTTTTAACAGTTTTGAATCAATTAGTGGAAGGTTAGTGGTTCATGTAACTTGATGGCTCCTTGGCAGCTTCCTGAGAAGACAGGAATCTTTGGATGGTGTTATTGCACCACGGTGACATAATGTATGTGACATCATTCTCTACCACAGTGGTTGTCAGCAGGAGGGTGGAATTAATCCAGCAGCCTGGCGATTTCTGGAGAAGCTACTTTAGTTTTGTCCTGGCAAATACTGAAAAGAATAAGGGTACCAGTAGGATGAAGTCCTTGTTAATGCCATCTTTGCTCCACCCTGTATGGTATATTAACCATACCTCAGTCGTCTCTCTATATCTGCACCTCTCAATCCTATTACCAATTACTGGAACCAGCCACTCTCCATATGTATTTTAGAAATTAGTTTCTGATTATTAAATCATGACTGCATGTTAACACCCATTATTTTTATAAACCCACTGCAGACTCCCATGCATTATAAATAAATTGTATTAACTCCAGTTCATATGAAATATTTATAAATATTATGGAAAGGGCTCACTTTCTGTGCATAGTTATTAGACATTTTAGATTATAGAAGATTGCAAATGGTCAATTATGTAAAATTATGAGAATACAGACTTAAAACTAGGCTCATAATCCTACGACGAGAGAGACACACAAAACCAAGATTCCAACTGGGTTCAAGAAGAGTGACATGCTTTATGTTTCTTAATTATCTTTATTTCCCAGTAGTATTGCTATTGCCAGATCTCAATTTACTATATGCCAATGAAAGAGTAATAAGTTGCAGAGACACTCCTATATCAGATGAGAGATTTTCACTCTCCTGTGCTGTCAGAACATAAACCCATAGGGGACAGATGATTTTAGCTATACTGCATTTGACTCGGAGCAATTTTGGAGTTTGGGCAAAATTCAGTTGTGAAGTAAATGGTTCTTACCAAAAAACCCTGCTGGAAATGGGCAATGAGGCTGTTGATGTCACTGAATGTTAAGCAGCTAATAGGAATTACAGATCTGAATATTTTTGTAAATCTAGGTCATAACTCCTAACTGAATCTTTGAAAATATCCCCTGATGTGGTAATAAAAACCAGAAGCCAGAGCAGGAGTACTGAGGCTGCTGGTTTGCAGTGCTGTAGTTTATAGAGTAGGGAAGGACATGGCTGAGTGACAGCAAGAAGTTTTTTTAAAATATTCATCCAGGTTCCACTGAATCCAATGGAAAACCTTTTTGATTCTTTGGGAGAATCTGGGGAGACCAGTGATGAATACCTCTGGAACCCTCAGCCTGGTGGTCCAAGCTGGCCTGTTGTACAGCTTGGTTTGACCAATGGAGTTAGAAGTTTCTCAGGTCTCAGAGGCTCAGCTTAACATCCGTCACAGCTGATGGGAGTCTTATTTTGGTCACTGAGGAGAACTCAGGTGGGCATTCAACTTGGAAAAACCTGGTAAAAGTGCCTCTCTCGTTTCTCACCGGCTACAGTAGACTTTGAAGATACAGGGGCAGCGCTTGGGTGGTTCACTGTGGTGCTGAGTGGCTTTGGGGGATCCCTCATACACAGCTGCTTTCTGCCGTCCCTGCGGGAGGTTACGGGTCCCTGCGAGCTCTGATCTGTCATTTGTTGGTGGCTGGGGGAATATATTTGGGAAAGCATCATTACATGTTCATCTTCCCAAAGCGTCTGCTGCTGATCAGTGCTGGAGTTGATCAGTTATTAGCTGGAGATCAGATTAGCCCCAACTCTTAGTTTCCAGAGTAACTGCTCGTACAGTTGTTCCTTTATCTTTTAACTGTGGCTTCCCCTTACCCAGCTCACACATCAACCTGTGACTGTAAATATATTTTGTAACATAAACAGTCCTTTGATCCCAAACCCTAACTCTTCTTGCTAGCAGTTCTGACAAACCCATGCCTAGACAGGACTCTGGGTTTTCATGGGGGAACCAGCCAGTTCCCAGCACTTGGTCGGTTCCTCCAGCACGTTGTGATAAAGTTGCGCTGAAATGGCTGTGGTTCGAGTCGGTTTACGCCAGCATTGGAGAAGCAGAGAGCCAATTCAAGGAAGAGAACACAGTAAAGCTCACACAATGGTCACACAGTGATTTTTGGGAGTGGAATGTCTTTTGAGAAGTTTTAGCTTTTTATTTTGTTAAGGAAGCTCTTCTAAGAGGACTTGGTATGGTCTTTTACATAAACATGATAAACCTGTTTACCCAACCTCCTTTCACCCACAGCCGCCTTCTAACTAAATCTAGGTTATGTCCCCAGTTAGAAAAAATAATTAATAAATAAGTTAAATGTTTGTACAGCACCTTGAAGCTGTAAAGTGCCGTCTAAATCCTGCGTACTAGCAAGTCTCTCAATTATGATACAGCATGTTTATACAAATATGTTTGATGTCCTCAGAACATTTGGACTAAGTGGAGCATATTTCCTGTTGAGAATAGATTTTGCTGGTTGGAAACCATGCCTTATGAAATGCAGACTGCTGTCACAGCATCCAGTTCAGGAAAAATAACAACATAAAGAAACATAATTTGCAGCATTAAAACTGCATTTTCTAAATATTTGGAAGCAGGAGTAAAAGATTTCAAAGTATCCCCTCTTCCTTGTTTAATCTGAATCGTGTTACTTCGCTGATTGTAGGAGCACCTGCAAGTTTTATTTTAGTGGTATTGCATTTGGCTGTAGTTAATGGTCTGACTGTTTTCATTATGTATTTTTATGAGTTTATCATTTGGACATTTTAAAATGGAAACATAACGAAAATCATAATAGAATTAGGAAGCTTTTCTCTAGAAGAACAATTTTCTCCGTAGCCTGCTCCTACCAATACCCCTTTTCTCATCGCAGTTAAGCAGAGGAGGCTGCCGGCTTTGGGAACACCGGGACTTGCTGGGAACTCCGAGACTGCAGTCAGGGAGAAGACTTGCTCTAAACCGGTCTTGCTGTCACTGCAGTTGCAGGGAAGATGTAATAAGAGTCATGGTAAGACTAAGAGAAAGTGTAGTCTAAGTCAGAGTCCTCTTCTGTTTTCACACTTAAGACAATGACTTCTCCCTGTATATACCAGACTGTACTTTATTACCATAAGCTTTCTTTGACTTAAAATATCTTTAGCATTCTGATTCTCAAGTGTGGAAGCTGTCAGGCAGTGCCTCAGCAAGCCGAATCTATTTTTTTCCAGGGAAATATTTCACATCATTACAATGCTTTTCAACCCCAACTAAGGATAGTTTATGAACTACAATGTCACTGCTAATGCCAGTAAAGAGGTCACATTTTTCTGTGATGGAGAAGAAAATTTGTGCCTAAGGACACCAGAGAATGCTCGTACATTTTGGGTAAAGAGCTGTTAGACTTCTAACAGCCAAGTCAGAATCCATATGCTCGTAATTGAAAACTGATACTAGATAATTAAGCCATGCCAACGGATAGCCTCAAAGATATGCTACCAAGGATACAGCATGCTATTCATGGCATTAACAAAGCTTGAAGGTAGGGAGCTCTGAATTGCTCACCATTAGGCTGGCTCTGCTGCCACTGAAGTCAAAAGCAGAACTCCTGTCAGCCTCCACAGGAACCACGCTGCACTACTGACACATGCGTCAGATAATTTCATCAATAATTGCATGACCAAATATCTTAATTGTAAATCTGACTCAGCCTTACTCATCAGTAACATATTAAAAGTATAGATGTGCAAAGAGCAACTGCTCTTGCAATGACTATCAAGCCTTCAGCATTGTGGGTTGGGTTTTTTTGCCAGATGAAATTAAAGTTGAGAGGAGATAGAGAAAACCCCATTCAGAATAGCGGTCTGATAAGAAATGGCTGCTTATGCGGTGATTAGTAAGTCACCTAAGTGGCGGTTAAGAGAATAATTCGAGGAGAAGTTGAGCAGCAGCCCGCTTGTGGGTTGCTTCCCCTCCACTCCCCGGGAGCCGCTGTGCTCTGGCAGAAGTAATAAATCACGGCAGGTCGGGCTGCCAAAGGCTGCCCAGGTCCCCGGCTGCACCCTCCCTCCTGCGGGCTCTGGGTGCCCCGCTCCCCTCCCGCCTCCCCCGACGCCGGGCTGGGGCAGCACCCACACGGCACAACAGCTTTCCCTGCAAAAAATAGTCGGCATCAAACTCTCCTTCTGCAGCTTCACCATCTTTTGTCGTGCTGCTTTCTGAGACCATGATTAATCCCCATCTTTTGTGTCAGCTGTTACCCTGAAAAGCATTTCTGAATGGTGCTCAGGTCCCTGGGAGCTTCCCCCTTCCAGGCTATGGTTATTCGCTTCCTGCAGTTGCTCTTTGTAAGCCAAAGGCAGGGGTTTTTTTTCTGCTGTTTTTGCTTTTAGCTCGATTTTCTCTGATATTTTCTATCCTGTGGAAATCAGATGACAGGCAGAACTACAGATGGAATTAAACTGAGTAATCCTCAAATTCATTATTCCAGACTTCTACCTATGCTTTGCATATCTGAAAGCTGGTAATGATTTTTCTGTGGATAATTTATCATTGGTGCAACCTTTTCTTGTCTCACGTTTTCCCCTATCTTATCAACCGAGACCAAGCCCGTAGAATAGAAACATCCTCCACTTCTCCGCCTGATGCTGTACTGAGACCTGCTGGCTTCTCTGCCGCTGATCCCACACCTGCAGCACCGCTCTGCATTGTTGGACTTTCCTTAACTGTCTCATGATTTTTGTATTAAATACGTGAGATGATATTGCAGACAAGTTGAGCTGCCTTCAGTACACAGTTTTTGCTCCCATAACACAGTGGCCATGGGAATGGGCTGCTCTACTTTCACCTGGACACCCAGTACACTGCCGCAGCTTCACCAACGCACAGGACTTCTGTGTAGCCAAACACATGTTCATCCCATACCTGCTTAATTGCCTAAGTCTCTGATTTCCAGTTTACTTTAAATCTTGTTTTGCAGATGAATTTTTCGATGTGTCATTTGGACTGTAGAAGCTTCTTTTCTTTTCCTGTGGGTCTTTCAGTTGAGGTGGCCCATCGGTGCAGGCTTCCTGGTCCTGTGTGACCTCAAAGGACTTCTTGTCCACAGGAACTTCAAATCACTATTTAAGCTGATTAGTAAAGAGCATTTACTATAGATATTAAAATCCTGAACATTTAAGAGATCTCCACACTGCGTAAGCTATTATGCAGCATCTGCACTGTTTGTCTTTTCTTCTGAAACAGTCATATTAGTATTATAATTTCATTCCTCCCCGTGAGCAATTTCCAATGTTGGTCAAATGTTTTCTGGTGATTCCTGAAGCTTCGTGGCTGTCACCTGCGGTAGTGATCCAACATGTATTTTTGGTGTATGCAATTTCCTTCTTGAGAATGATGAGGAATCCTAATACAGAGTCGGGAGAATGCTGTGTTTTCTTCCCAAGCACTGAGCTTCTTCACCCACCATGTTGTCCAACTGGGCAAAGTTGCAGCCAGTGCCTGAAATATCTGTTTTGTTTAATGGGGAAGTGATGGATGATCACAGTGTGGATCCTTTCCTTGTTTCTTCAGTAAATATTAAGACTTTTCCGTGCTTTACTGGGCGAAATCCTATACTCATTTACATGAATGAATACTACTAATGTCCAATTGGATTATATTGTTAAAACTGAGCAGAATTTAATTTATTACGTTTTGTTTGGTTAAATGCAATTTCTAATTAAAAAGTAGTGGTTCCTGTGATAATCTTTGCATTCTTTGTAGCACATGTGCATTTTAAAGAAACATACAGTATATATTGAGATCATACTAACTGGCATGAGGGTTTCCAGAGCAATTGCTTTAACTGAAATCTACAGTAAATAGAAGAATAAAACCCAAGGTAAATGTCGGTAGCTTTATAACTCCACATAGCACAACAGGGAGTGCTACAGGAAAGCAGTCAATTTCTATAAAGGTTTTATTTTTCAGCACTGTTTTTTCAGCAGATATAGCGATCTGGAACTGAAAAACACACAAAAATAGTTACTTTCACATAAGCAAAATACTTTCTCCAGCACTCTTGTCCAAGTGCCTGACCAAGACATGGCCAGTGAGACATGTAAGAGATCCCCAAGCTACAGCTCTATTAGCCCTGCTGAGTTGAGGACCCCTGGGCACGTTTGTGTGACGCTGCGCGGTGTGAGACCCCCTGTCCCTCCCAGCCACGGCGGTGTGTCCACAGCACAAGGTGGGCTGGGTCCCCTGGAACGTGGAGGGGGCCAAGGGATGCGTCTCAGCCTCTTCCAGAGGTGGACGCTGCCTCTCTTCTTGCCCCGTTGAGTTGTCCCATTTAACGAATCTTTAAAACTGGTTCCAGTTCTCGCTCTCCAGCTTTATTCTTCTGTTACTATGAAACACGTATATAGATAGGAATATTCCCCAGCAGAGTATATGACGAGAATTGTACTTCCCAGTACTTATTAACATGTTATCTGGATGTGACTTCATTAGGAGTTATAGTACACATGTGCATTAGAATACATGAATGATTTAGCTGTTGAAATAATCTTAATTAACAAAATTAACATTATCATTTTCACCGACCAGTGGAAGAAAGGAATCAAGCATGGGCGAGGGAAGTTGTTTTATTTTGACGAGAAGTATGAATTGCACTTTCTTAAGCCAGAATGCTTCCCAGTTCCCTTCCCCCCTCTGAAATTCGGAGTGCAGGGCCGGAGGAGCTTGAGATTGGCCAGTCTAAACTTCTCTTTCTGTTAGACCAGGCAGTTTCTCCCTGTTTGCTATCATCAGGCTCAATAACTCACTGAATTCATAATTAAAAATATGTTCTTAATCTTTAGTTTGCATTAATTTGCCTTCATATTTCAGCCCTTGCTTCTTGTTATGCTTTTTCCTGCTAGATTAAAGATCTCTTTAGTGCCTGGTATTTTCTCCCCAGAAGGTGCTTATCTGTTGTAATCAACTCACCACTCAATCTTCTTCTTGATAAGATAAACAGATCGAGCTGTTCAGGTTTCTCACTGTAAGGTATTTCCTCCAGCCTAAAATAATGTATGTGTGCATCTTGTGCAGATTCTTCAATTTTTTTTTTTAACATCCTCTGCCTTACACGGCTTCTCATATCTAAAAGGAGCAATCTACCACAAAAATTGCCTTTTTTTTTTCCCCCCCTAAGGAACAATCACCATACAATGACCCTATGCAAGCCTCAAAATAACAAGAACTGGATTTCTTTTGACAGCATTCATTTATTAGGCAGCGAGGCCAGCTGAACGTATCTGAATCTTGCTGCTTTGCTTCCACGTGGACCAGATTGCACCAAAAGCCTCTGATTCACCGGAGGGGAAGGTGAACAGTGGCGCATGTCCCCAGGAGGGGCCACCTAGCCGTGTCACAGCTGCTGACGTGTTGGACTTAAACCTTGGAAGCTTTGTGGAGGGGACAGGAATTGTGCCCAGCACGGGGACAAAGCTGGGGATAATGCCGCGGCCAGCCCTGCTATGCCAAACCTGGGAGCACGCTAATACCAGAGCGATTTAGTGATTTTAAACCTACCCGATATCCAGCAGCAGCGAACATACTGTGGGTGCGGGGTTGCTGGTACTGCAGCCTCCGGGTTTATCCCGGCTGAGCAGGGGAGGGCTGGGAGCGAAAGGAAACTGCTTCCCCACTGGCAGATGTCGCACAGACCCCTCGTTTACTACTCTTGTCATGCTCGCTGGGGTTGTTGGTAGCGATGTGGTCCAAGAACCAAATGGTATCAGGCATCCCAAGTTTAAAAAAAATTGTGATTTGCCGAAATTTGGTAATTACCTCACTTTGAAATGCAGAGTAAGTTGTACATTATTAAAAAGGCAGTTTTAGGGCTAGTAAAAAAAGTAGAAGCATAAAAGACATACTGATTAAGTTTCTCTCTAATCTATCTATCTGGTGGAATCAAACTGCCTTTTAGAAGTCAAAGCGAATGACAGGCGAGTTCCTCCTGATGCTGTTGTACAGAACCTGGCTTTTCTGCTGTCCGTATCCACCAACCTCCATGTGAACGCAGGGAAGCTGCCCACTATGACTTGTGCTGCACGGCCAGGGTCTAAATAACCAAAAATTCCTGCACTCTAATACAGGAATGCTATATATGGTGAAACACACGGCGTTCATGCCTTCAGCTGCTGAAGGACTGAGGAGATGATGTGTTGGGATTTCAATAGTCGTCTATGACCGAACAGTCACGGTTCAATAGTTTTTCCGTGCTGTTTAAAAAAAAGCTGTTTAAGAAATTGCTAATACCTCATTTAAAACCTTGATCCTTTTGATGTGATGACAGGGGGTCAAGCTTGGAGGCGGTGTCACAAACAGAAAGATATGAATGTTCAGCATATAGAAGTATTCATTAATGACTCATAAGCAAGTACGCCTGGCTACTAATTGGAGATTTTTGTGCAGAAGGATTGTATTTATGGGCTCCATACAGTCTAACTTATTTTCATTCTGCTGCTTGCGAGGCTATCTTTTTGGCAGGAAGAACTCATTAATCAAAATCCTTCCTTTTATAAATGACAGGGTATTGGGAGGGTGGGGAGAGAGGAGGGCAGGTAGAACATGCATCTGAAATGCCAGAGAGATGCTGCGCTGATACAGCTCATACCGCCAAACAGTAAAAGGCGTGTCAGGAGAGAGGAAAACCTCTGTTCCAGTGCTCCTTATGTCAGTGCATCGCTGATGAAACCCAGCTCTACTTCTGCATGTGAAATCTGAAGTTACACTTTTAGGATCCTTTGGTATCTGTTAGTTTTTTTTAAAGCAATGCAGCTAAAATCCAGTCTGCTGGTAAGCAGTAGTATCAGTCAGAGTATCTGAATTAACATTTTACATTCCCGGCCGGTGCAATCTCCTCATTGTCTCAGGGTTCTCGTTGGGGTGGGGGTTTGTCGGGGAGCTGCGGGGTTTGGGCAGGTGTGGGGTCCCCCCTCTCTGCCCACGTGCGGTGGCCGCGCCGCAGGAGAGCAGGATGCGCAGGGCAGCGGCGGGGTGCACCGGGTACTGAGAAACAGAGAGCCGCTACGTATGCGCTTAACAACGGGCAAGGCAAGACCAGGTTTTTCAAGCCGTTTCCTTGGCTTGCTCCCCTCAAGCTGAGGCCTCTGCTGTTTTCACATTTTATTGCTCTTGAGCAAGAAACAGATGTAATTTAAACAGATAAAAAAAGGTATCTCCACCCTTTTAAAGGACTGAATTATGCATTCTGTGAAACAGTTTTCTTGGCACAGAAAACTTTGTATTTAAGCTCTTTTTGCTTACTCTATATCATAGGCTAACAGATAGGGATTTCACATGTTTCTACTGTCAGAACAACCTTTTATCCTGATCTAGCAAGGCCAGATTGATCTATTTTTTAAGATAATAAATACGTCATTGACCCTGTCTGCTAGGATACTTTACAAATTCATTAACACTTTCCTATGTTGTATTATTTACCGTCCCGTACAGCTATGCAAAGAGAGCTCCAGCCATCGTACCGTAAATTAGTGATACACAGCCTGAAAGCCGTTGCTGTTAATGAGATAGCTCATCTACCACTCGCATGGCAGAGATGTTATTAAAAGCAGTATGATGTGCACAATTTTGGTGGAGGCTGAATTTGTGCCTGTAATAAATGGAGGAAAAATGGACAGGATGGTTGGCCACACATCTGAGCAAACTGTCTGCGATGCCAGCACTTTGCAAAGAACATTAGAGAAATTAACTGAGATGTCCTCCTGATTAACCAGCTTTTCAAAGTCTAGCATAAGCTCTTTACTCTTTGGAAGGAAATACTTCCAAGGAGGATAGAGAATTGTTTTTAATGGAGGTAATCTCCTAATAAATTACTTCTGACCAAGGGGAGACTTGGAGGGGCAAGTTAATCCCAGAGTAAAGTTGATTTAACTTCTCCATTATCCTCAGGAAGGCTCTGGGATTGGAGCTTTGAAGAGCTGTATGTGACGTTTTTACAAGGCTTCAGCAGAGGCTTAAGGTCCTACAATGTTAAATATGTTTTCTGAAGCGATGAGATTCTCGTACCAGGGGCAAGACATGAGCAACATTTTTGTGTGTGCACTAAAGCAGACGACACTGGCTTTTTGACAAGGTTACAAGATGCAAAACCACATTTGGTTGTTTTTTTTTTCTTCTGTGTACAGTCTTATTACTTTCCCAATTAGCAACAAGCAGGTGTTTTACATTTTTCTCTGGAATTCAGCAGTGTACGCTGTAGGGAACTTGTGCTTTCGGTTCGGTTCCAAGTGGACACGACCGTACATCAAAGCGGCGCCTGATGCAAGCTCTGCCGGCGTGCAGCGCGTTGCAGGGGACGCTGGCAGGGCTCGCAGCGTCGCTCGCTGCCCTCCCTGGCCTGTGCAGAGAGAGAATATGACTCTGCAATCTTGAGAACTGGCACCTTTCACATCGGAGCACAAGAAGGAAACCTGAAATTGTCATTTTTCAACAGGACGTACTGATTTGCATTACAAGGCTGGGTAGAAAACATGCATTTCATCTGCTTTGACAGTTGGCCTTCTGAATTACACTCATCTGCCATATTAGCCCGGCGGCCTTTGGCAGAGGAGGAGCAGGGGTTGGTAGCATTGTTCTTGCCGATCAGGGACGATGCACGGCTCTGGATTTCTGCATTCTCATCGGCACTTTGGTGGCATTTATAAATGTGACAGCTGTGAATTAGCTCAGCTATTTACAGGCTGGATTGCACATGGCTCACTGACAGGGAAGGTGCAATAGATTTTTTTTTTTTTTTCTTCCCGTCACTTAGCGTTTGATATCCACCAGGAAAGCCGCGGCAGCCAAATATAATAGCGATCACAAGCCTCGATAAGACTCTGCCGATCTATTTGCCTTGCTAATTTCTGTGGACAGTTATGTTTGCATCTGTGGTCGGTCTCGGCAGGAGGATCTTCCTTGTACAGCTCGATGCGGTCGTGTTGTGGGATAATGAAGATGAAGGGGGCTGCGCACCTGAATTCCTGCCCTTGCGGAGGGCTGTGCCTCACCCTTGTTAGTTGTTGTTCGGGTGCTAATGGTGCTTCTGCCTTTCACATGGCCTCCTCGATTGGTGTTCCCTGCTGGATGGGGCTCTGTAATGAACAGTAATGCACGGTGAGAAGTTCGCACAGCCCCTGCGCTGCTACTTTGTCTTCCTCAGTAGGAATAGGGGAAAAAAACCCACACACAACCACTCGGCTTTTATTTTCAGAAATTCCTCTCTGTTTTCTACTTAGCTTGAAAGTTTAAACTTTTGATGAATTTCTCTGCTGTAGTAGAGAGAAGCGAGCTTTTCCTTCGAGTGTACCGGCACGTCTGCGCAGGAGGCTGTGCGGGCGGCGGGCTGGGGGGTGGGAGGGGAGGGAAGGGGAGCTCGGTGGGAAGCGGAGGGGCAGAGAGCAGGCACAGCCCCAAATCCGCCTGGGATGGGGGAGAGAGGAGGCTCCCAAAGCCCTGTTTTGCCTGGCAGCGGGCTGTGTGCTGGTGGGATCAGGACTGGATGTTCATCCAGACTGGGCCACTCTATGAGTATCCGGCAGGCGCTTGCCCGTATCCCCTTCCCTTGGCGAGAGTTCCTGCAAGCCACCGAGGGGTTAGGCTGGGGAGACACTTTCCTTCCTCCAGACACTAAAAAGTCTCACTGCTGCCTTCTCTATCAGCCACAAAAATCTCCATAGAATAGAATCATAGAATCATAGAATGAGTTGGGTTGGAAGGGACCTTTAAAG
>VYZM01022924.1:509782-531297 GCA_013398915.1 Dromas ardeola | reverse complement strand
TGTAAAGAACTTCTTCCTAATGTCTAACCTAAACCTGCCCTGCTCTAGTTTATAACCATTGCCCCTCCTCCTATCGCTACATACCCTTGCAAACAGCCCCTCCCCAGCTTTCCTCTAGGCCCCCTTCAGGTACTGGGAGGCCGCTATAAGGTCTCCCCGGAGCCTTCTCTTCTCCTCTCTCAGCCTGTCTTCACAGGAGAGGTGCTCCAGCCCACTCATCATCTTGGCCTTCCTCTGGACCCGCTCCAACAGGTCCATGTCCTTCTTGTGCTGAGGGTTCCAGAGCTGGACACAGCACTCCAGGTGGGGTCTCACGAGAGCTGAGTAGAGGCGGAGAATCACCTCTCTGGATCTGCTGGCCACGATCCTTTTGGTGCAGCCCAGGATGCGACTGTCCTTCTGGGCGGCGAGCACACATTCTTGGCTCATGTCCAGCTTTTCATCCACCAGCACCCCCAAGTCCTTTTCCGCAGGGCTGCTCTCCATCACATCATCCCCCAGCCTATATTGATAACGAGGATTGTCCCGACCCGAGTGTAGGACCTTGCACTTGGCCTTGTTGAACTTCATAAGGTTTGCTCGGGCCCACCTCTCTAGCTCATCCAGGTCCCTCTGGATGGCATCCTGTCCCTCTGGCCTGTCAACCGCACCACTCAGCTTGGTGTCATCGGCAAACTTGCTGGGGGTGCACTTGATCCCACTGTCTAAATCATTGATGAACATGTTGAACAGCACCGGTCCCAATACGGATCCCTGGGGGACACCACTTGTGACCCTTCACCATCTGGACATCGAGCCATTGACCACTACCCTCTGGATGCGACCATCCAGCCAGTTCCTTATCCTCCATGTCCTTGTTGATGCTGGTGAGGTTCCCCTGTGCATCACGAACAGTGTCTAAGGGTCTTAAAACAGGGAGATGCTTCCCCCTCCGCCTCAGCTCCGGCGGAAACCTGGACTTCTCTCGTCAGACCTCGCCCCAGCAGCACCTCTGCAACGCCTCCTTGTATAGGCCTAATCATACAGCTCTCTTATACCATAGGTTTGCAGCACAGAGTAGAGGACTGGTGTGGAAAACTATTTTCTGTCTTATCAGCGTTATTTCTGTGATAAATGCATGTTTACACACGCGCCCCCCTTCAGACTGTTACAGAGTGATCTCTTTTAATCTCTTCAATACCTCCCATACAATTCTGCACAGTCACCACCAAAGTCAGTTATTGTAGAAAATCCTTCCCCTTCTGCCCCCTCACATTGCTAAAATCCAATTTTAGCCTGTGAAAAAATGATTTAAAGGATTCGTATGGGCAGGTGAATTTTGTGACAGACTGGTCCAGAGCTCCATCCTGGAAGCAGTCCTGCCTCTCAGCTGAGCCACTGCAGTATTTGTAATTTTTATGTATTAGTGGTCTGGCACCTTTCTCTGGCATCTTACGCCATACAAAATTAGCCCAGCATATGGGTAGTGTAAATTGGAGGACATAGGTTTGAGTAATGAACAAACAGTGTCTGTGCTAATTGGCTTCATGGGCACAGAGTTCGGCGTCTGCAGAGTAGAATCACCTCAGTTGTTTTACAATAAATAAATAATAAAAATGAGAGTCCCTGATTTGGGGATTTTTTGTTTTATTTTGGCATTGGCAAATATTTCCAGCCTCCTACTTATCGTGATTAGAGTTTGTGTGCAGCCCAAGTCTCTGCATATTGTAACGAATGGCTCTTACAAACAGGTGAGCCAACACCTTTTTCCTTTGAGTTTTTAATGTAGCTGCGGTTGATAATAAAGATCGACGCATCCGAAGGTGTTCATCAAGTTCTAACATCAAAACAGTAAGGAAAGCAGGAATCGCTGTGCTTGTAAGAGCTGTAAATATCTCGTCAGACTGAATATCAATTTTCAAAAAATAAAGCTTGCTATAAAAAGAAAACCCCAGAAAGATGTATTTTACAGTAAGATTTATTTTACAAATTTCTACTGACTCCAGTGGTTTCCAAGCTTGCCAGGCTGAAGGTTTTATTATTTTATTTTTTTTAGCTGCAAGTGTTTTAATGACCCTCATTCTTCCTCTGCCTGATCCTAACTCTGCAGCCCATGGTCACTGCTGGCTCGGGCGCCGGAGTGACCTACTGCACTGGCAATCGCTGAGTCGGCAGCAGCGCCCGCTCCCTCGCCCAGCCCTCTTCCTAAATCCCGGCTGGCAGAAGCTCCCGGTTGCCGCAGGGCTGAGCGTGTTCATTGTCCTTCCAAAAGTCCTGGGCCCTGCCGGGTGGGGAAGATGGATCTGGCAGGGAGTGGGAAGCCGGGACGCCTTTGGGAAGTCGTTCGCTGCCGTTTCGGTCCCTGTTCTCAGTGCGGTTCTTGCCAAACACCAGCGCTGGGATTTAGTGCATTTACTCACTGTTACTTTAATGCAGGCTGAACTTGTGCAAAGTGAGTGCAGGCAATTTCAGTTATCCTCTCGATACAGAAAAAAAAGGGTGGGGGAGAGGGAAAAGGAGAGAAAAAGATGACTTTGCCTCGCGAAAGCTAGTTCCCTGTGAGCAGGTATGCTTTTTCCTCAATGCCGTACAAACACGCCTCAGTCCTCACATTAAATTTTACCATCTGTGTTTTGGGGAACGTGGAAAGTGATCTTCCAAATGGGGTATTTTGGCTTTTGGCTGTGGCTTTTTGGGGTTATGGAGGTATTCAGAAATTCAGAAGTGGGATCTCAGTGCAGTCTACGGAGGACTTCTTAAGCTGCCTTCATTCCTTGGGCTGGTTTTGAACACCAACTATGTGCATTTTAAGTGCTGTTCTTGCAGTTTTAACTGTGAATAAATGAAGGAATTTGATAGTTATGTCTGTCCTGGTTGAGAGGTAGCTGCTGTTGCTCTAACTTAAACATTTTCCCCAGCTGATCATAAATCATAATTCATAAGGATAGCTCATTATTCATGGTAAATGAGCTAGAGAAATTCTCCTTTCTGTCATGCCCCTCATTGATAACATAATAATCATTACTATGCAAAAACCATTAAGAAATAGCCTAAACAATCTGCTTATCAATACAAGCCTTTATAATGGAGATATGTGTGTATGTATATATGTATGTGTAAGAGCCTATTAGTATTGTTATCATAGTGCTGATGTTCTAAGGATTTAAATGGGCAAGGCTTTTAGAAGGGTGATGTCTTTTAGTAGATCAGCAGCTTTAGTTGGAAAACACTGGCAAATTTTGGTCTCAGTTCTCTGTCAGCCTTCAATAGTACTGCCTCTTCAATGCAACGCTCACGCTCTCTTTGCCTGTTATTTATGCTGCTGCTTGGGTTCTCCCTCTAATCATGAACAATTAAAAGCACATTTTTGCTGCCTCAGATTGCACCTCTGTGTAATTACCTGTGGGAATAAAGTCCTGACGGCGGCCCCTCTGGCCAGAGGCATGCTCACAGCGTGTGTTGCTTAGAGGTGTCCTATTTACGGCTGTCCACAATTCTCCTTGGTTATTTTTCAGGCATGCTGCTCTTTTCTTAAAATTGCATTGCAGAGTACTCCTCATCTCACAGCTCACGCAATAGGATCAGGGCAGCAGCAAATGCTGTAACTCCGAGCCAGCGTTTTATATCACCAGCTGATCTGCCCTTTGTTACTGTCCACGTACCTCCACTGGTGAGCAATGACTTCATCTGCTGGGAAAGCAAGTAACCTAATTTTGAGTAATTTTTATAGGAGTCGTGGCTACAATCTCCTGTTGGCTTTGATATCTGCAAGATTTTATGAAGTAAAGGAGCTAGGACTGTTCCACCTCCAATATGCTAACTTCTGTCTTGATTAACAATCTGAGCTTTACGAGAAGAATCAGGTGGGTGATGCCACGGTCATGAAAAGTTAATCTATCTAAACATGAGCACAGATTTTAATAGCAAAAGATCATGATCTATACTTGTTTTGGCTCTCACGTAGTTTTCATGAAGTCCTATATAGAGCACACCCAACAACAACGTGCTCTTGATACTCTGACAGATGACTCTGAGAACAACCGCTCATTCTGAAACCTGAGCATCAAACGCTTTCACCCTTTCTAGTACATAACTTTTAATTCTTTCCAAACAAAGCAGCGCAATTCAGGCACTGCAAAGCTTGGCAGGTAGCATGATGATGAAGATTGAACAACTTAATTGTGTTCTAGATAGAAAGTGCCAAAAGGAATCAATGATACAGGAGCCAATAAGAAGCACAACTCAGGCAGTCACACTCTCGCTTTCCATCAGAGAACAGGGTGGTTTGTAATTTAGTATTCCTGCATCAAATATTTTTTCTTTTTCTTCCATAGAAGTGCACATAGGAGAAATTCACAAACCTTTACAAATATTTAAATTAAATTTCAGGTTCCCTTTATTATTATTCCGTTTCTATGGGTATATCAAGTGAAGCACCTTTTTTTTTTTATATATATGATCAGACTTTGGTCCAATGCATAAAATATATCTGAAATGCCTCATTCAGTTTAATAGCTGCCCATGTATCCTAAAAGAAAATCACAAGTAAACCAAACCAACTGTATTTTGCAGGTCACAAGCAGAAGCTTGGTGAAAAGCGTTTTCCAATTCTGATGTTTTTACCTGCTCTGTTTTGCATAGAGAAATTAAGCACACACATTATAAGTGTGTTTAATAACAAAATATCTTGTGATTTCATGCGGACAGTAAGGAAGCAGCTTACCATCTTTTAAAATAAATAGGAGCATACCCTTTAGGTTACCTGCTCTATGTGATCCATTGAACGCCAAGGGTAACAGTGGCAAATCTACAAGAAAAGAAACAATAATGAAGACAAAAATTCTTGAATGAGAGAGATACAGGTTTCCAGCTGGACAGTAACCTCTCTGTGTCTCCTTTTAGAATATAATAGATTTACTCATCCCAGAGCTGAGCTGACAGTCACTCCCACACAAGTACTGTTAGAAATAATCAAGTATACCATAACAGCACTTCTGTCTTACACATTATTGCTTTAATTGTATACAAAATAGAGTGAATAGGTATTGTATCACTACTTCTGGATTTCAATTTTAGCTGCTCTGCGAGTTTAAAAAAAAAACAGAAAATGAAAAGACACTTTTCATCCTGAGGCAGGAATCATTTCACCTGCCTCTGGTCTGGGCCACAGTAGCTCAGAAATGCCACAGAACGGTTTGGCAGAGAACGAAGAAATAATTCTGCATCTGACTGTAAACCCAGCAGTAATTTAGTTTATCCAAATTGAAATTTCTCCCAGGTACTGTTATGTTTAGCACTCCCACACTTGCAGAAGATGCTCCAGGCTCTTTAGCAATCACCGTCCCTGGGACCTTGGCTTTGTGTTTCCCCCTGCAGCTGGGCTGCCCGGCGGCACGGCCACCCCCTCCCGCGCAGGCACTGGGGTTGCTCCTGAGAGATTGAACTGGATCTCTGGCTCTTCCTCTTGCAGGCTTTTTTACTGGGGGAGAGTAGTGGGAGCATCCCTGCCGGAGCTGCAACATCCTGACATGGCGTTTGTTCGTGGTGATGCCATTCTCAGACGCGCCGCCCAGGGTCCCTGCACGGGAGCGGGGCAGGAGCTGGGGCTGAGGGCTCCTGCGCATCGCCTGCCCCGTTGGCAGCTCTGCTTTTATAAACGCTACGCTGCTCTCTGGGCAGGCGATATACCTACGAATCAGCCCTTGGAGGGCCCCATTTGATCGGTACTACCTTCCCTCTTCCTACATCATTCTGAAGCTTAAGGAGAAGAAGGCTGGAGTGATGCAGGGTGCCAGCTGCCCACCCTTCCCTCCTCCCCGAGGCTTTAGCTGCGTTCCTGTCGAAACAGCGATGCTGCGGCAGATCCTGTTCCTGGAAGAAGCTGCCTTTCCTGGTGGCTCAGTTTTCAGGAGCTGTTTGCACGGTCTCCCCTCTGCCTTGTGAGTCAGTGAACCGCAGCGAGCTGCGCGTGTGGTTTGCCAGCCCTTGTGTTGCTGGCAGCGCTTGCCATGATGCCTCTCTCTCGGATGTGCCTTGAGCGTGACGGGGTACGGAGCCAGGCTGGGCAAGTGTCTTCTCGCAGGCGTTCTAGGGCATTGCTGACTCTTACACTATATTTCCCCAAACTAATTAGATGCAAAATGGAAACCTGTGCATTTAAATGCTGAGTATAAAACCTGCATTAGTCTGGAACTGGAATAAATTGTGTGCATAATTCTCATTAAGAAATGCAGTCTGCTCAGGTAAAACACACGGATAAGTATATATGGCAGTAAAAAGCAAAAAATCAGAAAAGCATGAGCAGTTCCTCTGCTCGTTCATGGCAGCAATTTACTGTTCCCTCTCTGCTCCCGTCCTGCGTCTGAAACTGGATCATCCTTTCATGGGAGAATAGTTATAATTTGGTACTAGCTCAGGTTCCAATTAGAATGAAAATTGATAGTTTCAACAGTTCCGCAAGAGAAGAAATTTCCAAAAAGTTTTAGATCAGAAATGCCAAAGCAGGAGGCGCTGACTGCTCCATCAGTCAGAGGCAATTTCACACATTAAAATCAAATTTCCCATTTAGAATCAGCAAGCAAAAATAAAAAAAATGGTTTCAAATTTTTATTTAAAATAAGAACTATTTTGAAATGTTACTTTGAAGCAATTGTTCTTCAGTTGTCCTGGCTGGAAGATAAAGACCTTTAAACAAAATTGAGTTATTCCTGCAGAGAAATAATATATTGACCATGCTGCATTTTCCCAAGGAAGAACCTTTCAGCCAAAAATACGTGAAATTGGAACAAAACCTAAAGTTACAGTGTTAGACCATGTTAAAATCTATTTGAAAATGCTAGTGTCCAAAACGTGAATCTGCAGGTTGCCCTCTCTTTCTGAAGATGCAGTGTAGCAATGGCAAACCACAACTAGGAGCGTGACCTCTGGTGCGGGCAGAGATTTGGTCTGGTGCAGGGGCAAGATGCAATGGGCCAAGTGACCTTGGCCCCAGCAGGTGTGAGAGGCTGCAACCTCAAAATAATTGTCTCAAAGCTTGCTTAAGCTTCTGCAAATCGAAGGCAGGCTTGTGGGCTGATAAGAAGCTTGCTTGTGTCTATTTAGCACCTTCTGCAGACCATTCTTTTGCTTATCAGTCACCACCCAAGATTGCCATCAGCTGAAAAGGGTGTCGGCCTTTGGTTATCAGAGCGGCCAGACCCTGCCTATGCTGGGGCTTGTTCCACTGCCCCGAACTTGCTGTGGCACCATGACTGTGCTAAACCAAGCTCTGCCCAAGCAACAAAGGCAGGAAGAGCTCATGTGGCAACCGTGTCAAATGACAATTAGCTGGGCAAAGGCCACTGTCATGCTGATTGGTCAAGCTACAGACCGACCTGGACTATAACTGGTGCAGTGACCCACCACAGTGGGAACTGGGATCCCCACCACCACCATCATGACTTGAGAACCATGGATCAACGGGATGCCGCTGAAATTCTAGAGGACGACTGAGATGTCATCGGGTCTGTGGTGGTGACTATACTCTTGCTGTGCTCCATAATACTGCTTCTCCTTTCTGCCTTTCCTCTACTTTTGCCTTTACTCTATCGCTTGTCTCAGTGACTGTTGCTGGGGAATAACAATAAACCTGCAGTGAGCGGCATCTGACATCGTTTGTGTCTTAATCTCACGCTTGGAATCTCTGCGAATCTCTCTCGGGGCTAATGTAGTCGGACTGGGATGTAACAGCAGGTGAATTGCTCCCCTGTCTCTGCTGGTGGCACCCATCCTGGAGTCCCCCTGAGACTGAGACAGCAGCTCCAGCTTGATCGTCTCCCACCTCTCTTGTGGACAGCACCGGAGGGACAGGTCTAACCGGCTCTGCCCTCGGATGGGAGCCCACTGCCCAGTGTGCCCTACCCAGATTTGAGCTTCCCATGGGGAAGAATCAGCTTGACCTGGGAAACGTTGGGTTTCTTTAATTGCCAAACACATTTTATATGCTTCCTACTAATTTACCAACAAATCATAGTGGGGAATACCTCTTGCAAAGCTGAGGAGTGCACTGACTGACATTTCTATGCTTTGGCTTACTAGAAGCAGCACCCACTCGCTTGCTTACGACAAAAAATCTGAATTACATTTTAGCAAGTGGTAGAGCTCCCTTGGGCAAAAATCTCACTCAAGGAGTGTAAAGGGATGGGAAGATGGCAGCTCCCCTGGGTAATCATACAAGGAGCTAAATTCAAAAGAGTTGTAATTTAGAAAAAAAAACCATGGATTCATTGTGACAGTTTATTGTCTGGAGTTTATAAAATGGGGAGAGGAGGAGGCCAAGAGAACAACTAGGGGAAGGACAAGAGCAGCTTTTATAGTACGTACCTATAAATTATTTCCCTCAGTATACACATATGCTGTGACTGTAATTTCATCTTCAAGTTTTGGTAGCATCAACCAAAGTCTTGAGCACCACTGCCGGGGCTGCTGCTCTCTCCAGGATCCCCAGCAGGAGTTAGAAACTTGTGCAGGGACAAGCATGTATTGCTCCTTGTGTCCTCTCAGCTCTTTTAAAGGAGTCTGGATTAAACACAAATGTAACCTTTCCATATATTAATAGAATGCATAAAGAAGAGAATTTGTGTTGCTGCCTATGTTGTTTGCACTGCACTGTTCAGGTAAAGGTGTTGATATCAGGAATATACATAACTGGAATCGCTTTCCTGACGTGGTGGTTATTAGAATAGGTATAGGCCCACACAGGCTGAAAGAGGAAGTGTTTCTTCAAAATATAGCGGCTGATCCTACGTTTTAATGCTTCCTACTATATATACACTTGTTTTTATTACAGCATAAAGTACTTTTCCATGGTACAATAAATAGAAATACAGCATATGCATGTGTATTTATCGCATTTGTGGCTGATATACTTCTGGTGAAAATCAGGAATAGAAATAGGACTACGAATACTAGGTCAATGTGACAAATAAATTTAGAACAAGATAGTAAGCTGCTATCTGGTACTAAACTTTGTACAAGGATTTTCTTTGTAAGGGTATAAGGATAAATCTGAAACAACTCCACAGAATTTATTAAGGTGAAAAACAAATATAAAATTGAGGCAAATAAAGCCCTAACTCTGAGTCTTCTCCACTTTGGTGGCGAATTTTGGAGACTGTAATTTAGGCCTAATTCTCATCAGAATGTATGTTCAGGTATAACTGCTTGTAGATGAAGTCCAAGCCCAGGAATAAAAACAGTGTGTGGCCTGATTGCATATGAATTCATTAATTATATCTGTAGTTATAAAAAAAATTGGAAATAGTATAAATTTTGAGGAAAACAACCACTACTCAAATCCCACTTTAATGTAGTCCTTGCCAATTTGCCTTCCATAACAGATGTTACTTCCCTTGACAATTTATTGTGGCCAAACCATTTACTTCTGGCCAGAAAATTGCATAAATGATAAAAGCCAAAAGGGAGGAAGATGCATGTTTTTGTCAGTGCAAAGGCTTACTTTTGCCCTGAGATGATGTTGGTTGCACAGGAGGTTGAGTGTCTACCAGGCGCACCCATAGACATGCACACTTCTTTGCCTTGTTCTTCAGTTGTGTTCGTTATTTTAGCACTCGTTTGTTTACATTTTTGCTCTTCTAGCTCTTTTCTTTTTTTGGCTCTTCAAAAGTCTGTTTCTCTCTGTCTTTTCTGTTCTGCTCCAGGCGTATCCTCTTGGCCGGTTCAGAACGTTTTGTCTGCGTTGGATCTGATGACCCCTTCTGTCCCCCTGCATCCATGGGCACTTTTACGTCTCAGTTCTCGGCCCTTCTAGATGCTGTCTGACTTCTTTCCTGGACTGAAGGGTGCACTCTGCTCTATAGGGCAGAGTGCTTTGAAACCTGAAGTCCTACTTTTGAAAGATAATGATCAGACTTTACCACTCAAGATTAAAATGCCTTTGATAAGGACTTGCTACTAAACCAGCCTGCTGAAGGTACCATTGGTTGAAAGAGATGGAACATTCTAATTACATAATGATTTACTAATTTATATTTTTCCCTCTCAGAGATTCTAAGCAGGTAATTACACTGCTTCATTTGCGACTGTAGCAAGAATTTTAGCACGGAATAATACTTTGTGGAAGTAAGCAAAATTGTCTTATAATACATTTTATTAGGGTATACAGTTATCACAGCCAGCTACACAGATAAGCAGGTACTTTCATGGACAATAATTCTGTAAAAAAGAAGTGATAAAGCCAAAAGGAATGTTCCTGAGGGAGTCCTGTTGCCACACCAGTGTGCCCAAATTTCCCTCTGCTATTGGAAGAATAGCTGATCCAGATGTATTTCACTCTTAAATCAGGAAAATGATCCATGACCCTTGAGTACAAACTGTCCTCAGAAAGCTTGCCTTCTCTGAGCCAATCTCAGTCTTTTCCAGTGTCCTTTTCACAGGTTTAACAGCCACACAGATAAAAGAAGCGTGCAGAGGCTGAAAGCATCATGGTCACAGTTCCACAAGAAGACCTAGGGTTTCAGCAGAAGTGTCAAAGAGGTGGGCCTGTGCAAACCTCATGATGTTCAACAAGGCCAAGGGCAAGGTCCTGCATGTGGGTCGGGGCAGTCCCAAGCACAAATACAAGCTGGATGGAGAACGCATTGAGAGCAGGCCTGAGGAGGAGGACATGGGGGTGTTGGTTGATGAGAAGCTCAACATGAGCTGGCAATGTGTGCTCGCAGCCCAGAAAACCAACCGCATCCTGGGCTGCATCAAAAGAAGCGTGGCCAGCAGATCCAGAGGGGTGATTCTCCCCCTCTACACTGCTCTGGTGAGATCCCACCTGGAGCACTGCATCCAGCTCTGGGGCCCCCAACATAAGAAGGACATGGACCTGTTGGAGCGAGTCCAGAGGAGGGCCACAAAGATAATCAGAGAGCTGGAACACCTCTCCTATGAAGACAGGCTGAGAGAGTTGGGGTTGTTCAGCCTGGAGAAGAGAAGACTTCAGGGAGACCTTATAGCCACCTTCCAGTACCTGAAGGGGGCCTACAGGAAAGATGGGGAGGGATTCTTTATCAAGGAGTGTTGTGAAAGGATAAGGGGTGATGGTTTTAAACTGGAAGAGGGTAGATTTAGATTAGATATAAGGAAAAAATTTTTCACAGTGAGAGTGGTGAGACACTGGCCCAGGTTGCCCAGAGAAGGAGTGGATGCCCCATCCCTGGAGATGTTCAAGGCCAGGCTGGATGGGGCTTTGAGCAACCTGGTCTAGTGGGAGGTGTCCCTGCCCAGGGCAGGGGGGGTGGAACTGGGTGATCTTCAAGGTCCCTCCCAACTCTAACCATTCTGTGATTCTATGTTTTTCTAGAAGCCACTGGGAGATGAGTACGATGAGAGGTAAAGCATTTTGCAGTGGTAAATGTAAAAGCAAATTTCAGATCTCGGATTCACAGAGGGGCTGTGACTTTCATCATGATGATTTCTTCGTCTGTGCTGAGCAGCCAGGATCCTTCTGCTCGGGCTCCGCACGTGCGGCCACAGCTGAGCATTGGGGCTGAGCGCTGCCTTGAGGGTCTGAGAACAAGATGCTGCCAATGGTTTGCAAGAGTGACTAGGAGCCCTTCTGGACAAAATGATCTGCGTAAACGTAAGATGTTATTCTTACTAATAATACTTTTCATATTCCCTTTGTTACAATTACTTTCACAACATGATTGAAGAGACATGCTGCTAAGAATAAACTTGATACTTGCACTGCATTATAATAAAATTGAATATAATTTTCCATAGAAAGAGAGAGCAAAAAGAAACATTTTTTTTCTTTACTGATGGCATAGCAAACTACCAGCTGTTCAGCCTGCCACCAGCTCTGCACTGCTGCCGTACATGGCAAAGAGGCAAAGGTTTCGTGCACTTTGAAACCTTTAATTTCTCTGACTAAGAAGCCCATTTTGCATTATTTGTAATTTTACACATTTCATGGCTTGTCACAACCTTAACGGCATTCGAATGCGGTTTCTGTGTGTGTTAAATATAGCCTTTTTAAATAAGTGACATTTCCCATATTTTACGCAGTGACAAATTGCTATTGTCAAAGTAAGGGTCTTAAAAATATTAAATGACGTGCATAGCAGGCCGGTGAAAACAGGTTTCTTGGTGTTTCACCTCTTCTAAGGGGTTCAAGCAATATGTAGTCCATATGCAAGGTGTCAGCAAAGACACCACAGGATGTCACGTCATGAGCATGATGGACGCCATTGTGTTATTCCTCTTTATGCCAGTTCCTAAAAGTTGGAGTCATGACTTGGGTTCAGCGTGTCTTGCGTACTGTGTGAGAAGACGCTTTGCCCCAAAGGGTTTGTCATCAAAGCCAATCTTACTCTGATTTTTAATTTTTTTTTTTTTCTGAAATATTATAAATAAGAACAAGTTCTACTGCCAATGGTGCAAATAGTTTCTCTTGATTCCACTGCATAAGCACTGGGCATATAAAGTGAACTATTTTTTTTTCAGTTTTTTGGAAGCATTTAACCCTGAATTGTTTTATTCTATCCTACAGCTATGCATACAAGGAACAGCCAAGAACTACAGTATCCTTACAATATTCTAATTTGGGAACTGCTGAACCAAGTTTTTCCCTCGGTATGCCAAGGCAACATCTGATAAGGGAAAGATCAGGGGAAAACTTTGTTTGAAATTTGTTAGTAAAAAATCACTGACCATCACTAACATCATAGATAAGTGTGGGCATTACATGAAAAAAACTAACCCAGGCTTGCACACAATTAAGCTCAAAGATGATTCTAAGCAGTATAGCATGTCTCTATTGCATATTGCCTTATCTTGTTAATGTCAGCCTGAAAGCGTTCCAGGCAAATCTGTTCAGAAAAAGAGCACAGTATGTACGAATCCCTCTAATCTAAACAAGATAGGATGCTCCTTACAGGTATGCAGTTTACAAGGCATGGAACATATGCTGAATGAGGAAAACAAAAGAAATCGTGATCATGTAGCAATCAACCATCTGAATAAACCAGGATGCTGAGGATAAGTGTCTTTCATTGCTTAAATGATCACAAAGAGTGCAAATTAAGCCTGCATTTTCAAAAGGCTTTATTAATGTATTTTGCTGACTTTTTTTACCCCTAATGCCATTGTTTCATATTCAATAGAAGTACTTTTTAGGGGGACACGAGACACTCAATGTAGCTCATGCAGACAACAAGCAAAAGTCTTAATTAATAAAAAGTCTTCATAGGCTGTGATTATAACAAAGTATCTTGATCAAAAAAAACCCAAACACCCCTAACCCCCCAAATCCAACCTGATTGTAACAGTACATTTGCCAACTGTTCACATGGGAATGGGCCAGGATTCATCATTGAAAGTAATACCTAATTAATGCTGTTTTGCAGCAGATGTCAAGCTTTTTTTTTTTCGTCTCGTGTGCATATAGCTTTTATCTTGTATTAAACATGTCCTCTGAAGCCCATTTTTGACCTCTGTTTTGGTGCAGCCCAACAAGAACTTGCCATAAAGGAATAGCTGAGGGTCGCGCTGATGTTCAGAGCATACCGGGGACCAGAGCTGAGCCCCGGGGCTGCCTGGGGTGTGTAATACACGATCCGGGTCACAGCTGGTCGCTTGTGTCTTCTGCACTAATTTAGATCTGTGGCCTCCTGGGGTCTTAGGACAGCAGGAGGCCAAGGGCATAAGACTGTGATGATTTTTTTTCTCCTCCGTTTTGTCCATTTACGGGCCAATCAGTTCTGCCTGGATGCTCCTATGGCTTTTGTGCCACCCGTGTTCCTGGTAGGGGCGCGCAGAGAGGCTGTGTGGGACAAGCCTGTGTTTTAGCCAGGCAGAGCAAAGTGAGTCAGCCATAGCCTGCACGGCAGCGCTGAGCTGTGCCTCAGCAGAGCTGGTGACGTGTCCCAGGCCTCCCACTGCAGGTAATTTTGTTCCGCAGTCAAGAGAATTTGCTACAATTTTCTCGCCCCCCCCGGTAATTTCCCTCTGCTGCCCCGGCTCCCTGCGCCGTGCGGGCTGTCCGGGGCTGGCACTCGCAGGGCTGCTCACCAGCATCTTCAGGGGCTTTGTTGGTGCTGTGCTTGCCAGGGACTGTTATATTGCAGGCACAGTCGTGCCATCATGTGCCTTTCTACCAAAGCCGCGTTTATACAATGTGCACGGGGACTTATTCATCTGGGTGTCTGAGGAATTTTATGGAGAAGCCCCATTTTACAGACTCAGATGAAAAACCCACAAAACACAACCATAAGAAAGAATGACAAGGAACACAAGAGAGATGGAAGCTGGAAAGAGAGCAGAGGGTGCAATGATAGGGGAGGCAGCTCTGAAATGCTGCATGGTTTTGTTTTCTCTCTCATCTCATCTGCTGTCTAACCTGCAGCGCTTCCAAAAAGAAGTAACGCACAGCTTAGCTTGTGGAATTAAAGAGAGCAAGTTTTGAGGCGGATATGGCCCTATACATCTTGCTTCGTGTAGGGCCCCCAAAATCTAGGGATAAGGGTGTAAGCCACAGGGATGACAGAGTGGGATGAAACACAGAGACAGGCAACAAGGGATCCTCAGCAGAGCAGGCTTGATTTATTTAAAACAAAGTACAGTAGCAAAAGGCATGCGTGTGTGTGTCTGTATTCCAATTCCAAACAAAATTTTGCCAGTGTGACCATAGATTTAAAAGCTCAAGGAAAGATTCATACTTTCCTTCTCCAAACCTTATTCTGCTTCTCTTTTCACCTGTGAAAGGGAGGTGAAACAAAAGTGGAACCAACCCATCTTGTGATGGGAGCAAGATGATGCTTCTACAGCCTGACAGCACTGGCTACGCCCGATATTAATGAACTCTGTTGGGGTTTTTTTTTACTGCCGCTTTTAAATATCCTAGGGCAGAGAATAAAGTATTTGAAACTGGCAGATGACATGGGGAAAACAAACTTTGGGCTGTACAATCTATATGGACACTTTAAAAGCCTAATTTCTAGACTCTAAAGTCTCTCCAATTCGGATGTTAAAAAACATGCTTTGGCCAAGACAGAGTATTACTCTTTGTTTTGAACTTCCCAGCTTTTGTTGGCTTATAACATGCACAGGTGTATTAAAAAAACTGTTTGGAATGTAGTAAACCTTTTTAAAATTTGACATAAAAATACAAAGTATTTACCTTCTTTAAAGAACTTATTTATTTTTAGGACCTCTCCCTTCCCCCCGCCTTCCCCCCTCCCAATTAATATGAATGCAGGGGGAAAATTTAAAAAATGAAGACTTCATAACGGTGGGATGGCTTGCTTGACATTTCTCAACAAAAACTGAGCTCTTGGTTTCAGGCTATTTTTCTAGCTTGAATGAATTTTTATAGTTACATCATAAACCTTTGAAAATCATAGATTACAGGGAAAAGGGTGACACAACTTTAGTTATGATACATCATGAGCTGCCATTCTAAAAGAAAAATAAATTGTTAACTCCTTCTGGGAACCTGAGAATATATTGTGATTTTCACGCACCATCTGTTTGATTATATTCCAAAAAACGTGAGGGTGAAACATGTATAGTCTAAGTGTCAGTCTAGATTAATTTATCAGCTCCATAAACTACAAACATACCTACGCAGCTAACCAATCTATACTTCATTTGTCAGTACAGTGTATTTCATTTGGAGGGTAGAGGACAAATGCATATGTTTAGGGTAGTTAACTTTGGAATTAGACAGCTTTCCCTGGGCTATATGTTTTCCCTGGGCTATAATTCCGCTTTGGTGACAAAATTTGAAATTGGCAAGTCAAGCTCTTGGGAATCCTGATGTTGGCTTAAAAATCACGACTTTTCAAATATAAAGACTTGGAAAACTTTCCTTTGACTTTGAGGCTTTAGGATATGTGTCTCAAAATGAAAATAAAGCAAACAAAAAAAAACCCTTAAAAACATAGCTATGATTTTCACAAATTAGTAGGCAACCGGAGCTGGGACTTTGAACAAGTTCTAACAAGCAGCGATTATTTTGACAAACAAACTTTTCCAGTGGTTAGATAATCAGGGCCTGTGTGCCCTGCAACATTGCTCGTGTCTATCAGACACCAGCCAGAGCTGCCGTATTGAACCGTTACCCATCTTTCGCGTCCACCACGCAGGCGCCGAGCACTTGTGGGTCACAAAGCTGACAGGACTGCAGATACAGGGAGATGTTATTGTTTTAGTACAGCTATCAAAAGTTATTGACCAAAGAAATCTCAGCAGCCGAGGCTGGATCTGTTAGTAGAACTGCTGGCTGAAAGAAGGTAAAAGGATCTCCCTCCCCCAGTTCTGCAGACAAGGAATGAGTGAAGCATAAGAATTTCAGTTAAAGTTAATGCCGTGTTGGCTGACGCACAGGCAGCTTCAATTCTCTTTAATTAGTTCAGAGTTAAGTGACAAAGTATTTAATCAGCGAGCTAACAAGTGCAGCAGCTGATTGCTCTGTGCGTGCGTGCACTTGTGTGGGGGCGTGACTGAAAAAAGTAAATAAAATTACTTTCCTTGCTTTAAATGAAATGGGATCCCTAATTTTATTACACCTGCAATCAGTTTAGAGGCATGATAGAGCAATAAAAATTGATTGTATCCTCTTTATTCCTTTAACAAAGTATTTCATTTAAGAAGATAATACTGTAATTTAACTGTTTGGCTTCTCAAGGTATGAATTTAGGCCTTATTTCCACAGCACCTCTGTGAAGGGAAATGATCCAGCAGGCTTATCTTGATGTTGTACTGTTGTATTTAAAGCACGCCTGTTTCTCTTTGCCACTGATCAGATTGAGCCCCCTTTTCTTAGAAAGGTCTAGAAATCATGATCCACGTCCATAAGCTTATTAACTTTCCGTATTGCAATTCATTACATGAAGGTCTTAAGATAAATACTGTGAAAACCCTCTAACTGCTGCAAGCCACTTACCGGCTTAGTAATGCAGATTACCATCAACACATCACCTCGCGCTGCGCTCCCGGCGAGCGAGGTCCAGTCCATCATTCCTGCCTCAGATCCAACGCCCTCTGCACAGAGCCTGCCGGTGCCTGCGAGGCTGAGTCACTCTAATGCACTGAACTGAGAACATGTCAACCGGCTGAGGATGCCATATGCGGTCCTTTATTGGCACCGAGCTCGTGGATCTCGCTCATGTGAGCTGGAAATGGCCTGGGGACCTGTTCACTTTCAGAGTTATTAGATCCAAGCCGAATTATTGCGGTACCTGGGGCTCCAGGCACAGAGGGGACCCTGCGTGTTGGGTACACACGGAGCGGAAAGGCGAACCTTGTCCTAAGCGATTTCCGAAACTCAATTAGACAGGAGGCAATGGAGTTAGGTGGAGGAGCTCAGAGAAATACTGAAATCAATTAGTATGGGCAGTAGTCTGGCAACAGTAGGAACTCAAATGGGCTTTGAAATAAATGAACCTACAACCGTAGTAGTAGCTAACTACTTTACCTAATCAAGACCTTCCTTTACAAGTCTCTACAGAAGGAGAAAAGAGACTTTTCAATTGATTGGTAAAAAATATGACTCACAAACACAAAGTGACCCTTCCTAGCTGAGTGGCAAAAATCCTGAAAATTCGGTGGGATTTTTGTCATCGGTTTCAGAGAGACCATGATTTCAGCCATGATCAATAATTTATAGGAGGGGCCATCCCACAAACAGGGTTTGAGATCAGCAACGGGGACTGAAATGACTGAGGTGTCGGGGCTGAAACAGCTGAGATGCGAATAGCCGGTTTATGGGGGGCAGTGGTGCAGGGCCCCCCAGCCCTGGGAGCAGCAGAGAGGGGCACGTCCCCACAGCTCTTCCTCGCTGCCCACCAGGTCCGCGCCTCAGACAGGGGAAGTCATAAAAAGTCTGTAGTGTTGTCTCCACTCTTCAGCAACAGCCACGCTCCTGGGAACTTCGTTTTTTAATTTACAGTAGAGAGCTGGGTGAGGTTAGCTTGAGAAGGCAGACATGGAAAACAGACCCTTGAATATGAATCTGACAGGTTTTATTTAGAAAGCCAGCATATGCACTGGCTGCATTCATATCTGCAGTGTTCCCCAGCTTGACAGGCAATCCAGAGTATGGTCTATATTAAAGAGAAGTAGTTTTGGATACAGATTTTGGTTCCCTTCATACAATTCCTGTAACACTGAACATTTTGAGACAAGTACTGGTTTTGTTTTTCAATAAAGACTACAGATCCAGTTTCTCTCATGTCTCTTTATTTAACAGCTCACTGAAAAAAAATTGTGGTTTCGCATAAGTCTGGCTGCCTAGTTAGGCAAGATTACTTGCATTTTTCCTATGCAAGTAAAATACCTTCAGAGTTGATCATAAAGCCCTGCCTGAAGAGACTGTAGGAATGCACGACAAATTTTTTTATGGTTTTAATTTAATCTCAGATATAATATCCAGCAAGTAGAATGCTCTATGTAGCTACATAAACAATATTCTTATATTCAGAATTCCTTTGAGTTTCCCAGGGACCTTAGGAGGATGGGTTGATGCTGCGAGTTTTCCCAGGCTACTGCCACTCCTCTGAGGTGACAAAGCAAACAGCTCGTTCACGGGAGCTAACGTGGAGTTACGCCATCTCAGTCACAAAGAAATGTGTGCAAAAGAACTGTGTGATTGAAACTTCAGTTCAAGTCCTGAGTCAAGGAAATATCCTTAGGAAAGCACTGAAACACAACGCATGGGTTTACATGCTTCGCTGAGAGGAGGTGGGCTGCAGAACACGGGCCAAGTTCTTTCTTGAAGTAAGATCGAAGAAAATGTATGTATTACAGTTTGTAAATCTTCCTAGGACTGGAAAAATTAGGAAACCTAAAAAGAAAAAAAGCCAGGCATAATTGTTGCAGTGTAGTGGTCCAGCATCAAGGTGTTGCTAGATCCATGTAATAAATAATACCAGCTAAGACCACGAAAGCGGAGAACTGATTTAACTTGTCTTGAATCGGTATTCTGTGAAAGCTATGGATAAAGCACTCTGTTTACAGAATCCTTCTCTAAAGATAAGAATAGCCATAAATGTTGCACTTCAAAAAATTTCTCTCAGTTATTAAAGAGGTGGTTCCCACACGAGCCTTCTCTTGTGTGTAGAAGTGTTACTGGAGTCCTCCATCAGATAATTTCTTAACCTGGTGCGTAAATATCCATGTAAAATCTGATTGCACGCAGAGCACACCGACACCGATGCGGTGCGTCTTCGTGGTTCTGGAACCAGGTGGGCAGCTACTTCTGCCCTTCTCTGCCTCTGCTACATGTGGAGGTCACCCACGCTAGCTACCCTTGCACAGGGAACTGGGACAGATGCTGGGAAAGAGGTACGTAGATCCTGGGAATGCAGCTAAGCAGGTCCGTAGCTTCATTTAAATTTGTCCCAATGGTTAAACGTTATTAACTGTTTTAGAGTGAATATGATGTGACTTTTGTAAAGTAGCAAACAGAGAAGCCTTCTGCAACCTTAAACTTAAACCAAACTCAGAAATGACTAAAAATAACATCAAAAGAAGATGAAATTTAAAAATAAAATCAAAAGAAGCTGAAATTTTATTATGCAAGTTACATCAATTTATGTTTCCTGTTAGACTGTAAAATTTTCTTTCTTTGGCTCACATAGACTTATCAATAGATCCCTTTATTTTTACAGCTCTCTTATGGATCTTCCTGATATTGATTCAGTGAGTGCAAGTGTGAAAAGAAAATAAGAATATGGCAAAAATGAACTATTAGGATTTTCCCCAATGTAGGGGCTTAATGTATGTAAGTAGTCTGACATGGAAATAACCCCAGGTGGTAAAGGCTCTTTAGCCTATGAGATGACAAAACGAGACCCTAAGTCTGGCAGCTGATTGACTCACCTGATCCTTATCAATCTGCAGATGAGGATGATTTTGCTGTGGCCAGTCAGGCTATTGCCTAAGTGTTATCAGGGAACCCTCAAAGCAATTGTTGCCCAGTAAGAGATTTCAAGAATAGGCTTTAGAAATGAGCAAACAAAAAAGTGTTAAAAAATAAAATAAAATAAAATAGTAGTGAGGTTGCATAGTTTCTGGGAGTGTGAATGGTTTTAACTTCTAGATGTAGCTATGGAGCCTGAACACCTGGAGGAGTTACAGAAAGCTGATTGCTTACTGTCTGGTAAGTGAAACAAACTTGTGATTTTAATCCAAACCCCATAAGTGTGTGTTCAGATAATAAATCCTACAGCGATTACTACTTGTTTTCTGGTAATCTTAAAAGAAAGTTCCCTGGAATTGTAGTTTAGGACTGGGGCTGGAATACAGAAAATAAGGGGCAATGGTCGCACTGTCAGGAAGGTTTCCACTTTCATTTGTCCACTAGGTGTTACTTCTGTTTCTAGTTAAAGATTGCTCATAGTAAGACAAAAGGATTGACTTTCTGTGGAGGAGCATGTTACTGCACGGTCTGAAAGGTCATATTTAAATGAGCGTTAAGGCACCCGAAGAATTGTTCCGTGATCAAAGCTTCTGGAGAACCCTGGACATGGAGAGGACATGTTAACAGTGCTTTGCCTTGCTACAATATAAGTACTATAGGTGTTTTCTGGGGACTAATGGATTTCTGGCTGGACTAGCCATGCAGATGTGTGGCAACTTTCATGACGCTGCCCTCTGTGCAAACCCTGCAGCTGGTTTCCATTGAAAACTGGGTACAGCAACACAGTGAACATGGAGGCAAATAGATGTGAGAAGTACAAATAGAAATGATAATTTTGAGTGATCCTTCCCTAGATTTTTAAGGCTCTTACTGTACTGTGTTGGAATGCCACTGGTATGTGGGAAATACTTTAGTGTGTACTTGTTTTTCCTTGGTTTAAATTAAATATTTAACCTAACATGTTAATCTGTGTATGTGGACAAAAGGGAATAGACAGAAGGGGGACAAGGACAGGGAAAGGGGAGAAAAGAGAATCGCCGAGGAGCTTTCCAAAGAACAAATAGCATCATCTACTTTGTGGCTAAACTGATTAGCTCTCTTATAATCACATCTCAGCTGATGAACTTTGTGATCTTCCTCTGTAAGAGCCCTCTATGGCTGTTCTGTTTCATTCTTTAAGAAGATTAAGTGGGTAATCCTGAAGCTCCACAAAACCACCTGTTGTTTGGGCCCCTGTGTAATAGGGTTTTTGAGGCAATCCTTTGACAGTTCAGTAGTAGGGTTGTGAATCGGCTCACTTACTTGTGTACCTGCTGGTTTCCAGTCTGCGTGCTCTGCATGGCACAGTGTGCTAGGTTCCTAGCAGCATAAGTAGCTGACCCTTAGGAAAACTGGGCCCAACTAACCTGTCTTCTCTCCGGCTTTCCCCTCCCAAGGGGCAGTTTCTGTCTGCAGGGGCACTGCTTTTGTTGCTATAATGGTGTTTGCAGAGAGATGGTCTCCTCACCATCTGGCTGTTCCAGGGTTTAAAATGCACCAGGTGCTGGTGAATGCATCCACTTCATCAGGAGGGGTCCCTTGCAGCATGCCTAGAACAGCAAATCCTATTAAAAAAAAAAAAGACAGC
>VYZM01022924.1:487051-509736 GCA_013398915.1 Dromas ardeola | reverse complement strand
GGGGGCAAAGATAAATGCGTTGGAAGGAGAAAGAGGTAAAAACAGGAGATCCAGGCAGCTGCAGTTTGAGCTTTAAAAAACAGTTATGCCAGAACTGGGTCAAAATCCTTGTTCTACAAAACCTGCTGGGACACAATGGCAGCCGTTCAGGCTGGGATGTATTCCTGTGAACCACACACTCTGACCATCCTACTCAGATGTCACTCACTACAAGTGAAATTCCTAAATTTAAACCCACACCCTTCACTCCAGAGGAATGTAGGAATGCCGTTTTCCGAACCATTCAGAATCCTGCAATGATAGAACATCTTCGTAAGATAGGAGTTAAATATATTTTGGATTTCCTACTTTTCTGCTCTGCCGATGTTAAGGCCACAGTCCAACAATACGTTAAGCCTGTGCTTAATTCTAAGCGTTTTAATGTTCTGATGGTAGTAGCCAGTGGTGTGGCTGTTTGTCTGCTTTGATTTAAAGACTTCCTTAAATGCATTGCTGACTTTGGCTTCCTCTACCACAGGTTAATAAATTATGATTAAAAATAAATAAGTTCAGTTGTATTGTCATCCACAAAACTGTCTCTGTCAATCCGTTAATATAAGGTTCTTCTCATCAGCATGTTTATTCTTCCCCATCTCCCCCCTAATGAAGCCTGTGAGGGGAGAAAATATAATTTTCAATTCATAAATCTTATTATAAATGGTAGAGGTGTTGCAGTCAAAGGTCTTATATTAATAATATCTTATACTTAGTGACTTTTTTACACGAAGATATAGGCCAGACATGGATGCTCTTAAAGTAGTTCTCTGATGTCTTGCTTACACATCTGCCTTTCTGTTCGACTCTGAGTCCAGCAGCCCTAAACCAGTGTGATTCAGTCAAAAGGTTTTCCAGCAGCAGGGGAATACATCCCAGGAGTAATAGTTGCTCATGGCTCGTGTCCTCTCTTTGAGCTGTGGTGACTGGTACGTCTTCAGCTATTTGCTGCAGTTTGATTACAAACACAAGATTTTGTGAGCCATGGGTACTGAGAAAATCAGGCTTCAACTTGTCAGTGCTTTTCTGGCTGTGGAAGTCTGATTGCTTACTAAAATAAATAAATAAATATTGTAAACATACGGCCATTGTGTTTGATTAATCTGTTCTGTCACGTTCCCTGGCAAGGAATGAAGGGGTCACCAGACTTGAGCATAGATAAGTCACTTCTGGCTGCCCTTCAGTTTGATCTCTGGTAATCACCATTAATATTGTGTGCAGCTTAATTGAATATTTTATATTGCAAAATGGATCAGTACGATTAGTACTTATGCTAGAAATGGCTCAGTAGAAAAAGAATCACCAGAAAAATATTTTTGTCAGGGTGTCTTAAGCAGCAGAGCGAGGGACTAAAACAAAAGATTGCTGTTGTGAGAACCAATTTGATCAGTGGTGCTAAGGGTGGATGGAAAAGGGATTAATCATCCCATTCCTGGCCCTGCAGAGCAGGTAGGGTTAATAACGGGAGTATTCTTTCACAGTGCTCTTCTGGCTGAGGAAGATCTTGGTAACCAAAAGGAGGGATATGCTTTGATTGACAGTTTATTCATCAAGGCATCGATTGTTTCCTGCCATTCAGCTTGAAGATAGGTTGTCGAGTAAAGGAGAAGCATCTAATTAAAATTCCTTTGTGGTGTGATTCCCCTAGAAAGGCATGAAACCAACAGTTGAGATAGCAGGAGAGTTTAAAAATTCTGTATTCCAGGATTTCAAAGTACCTGTTTTGCATGATCAATTTAGAAACCTAATGCTGGGGGTTTGTCCTTCAATGTAGTTACCTCAGTGTATCTGCCCTATGTGGTTTCAAAGCAGGCGCATGCCACTGCCTTCACGTTGGCTTTTTGGGTAATGGCTTTGTATTTTCTAATGACAACTTGCCGGGGAGAGCAGTGATGAACCTGACCTTCTCTCAAGATAAAGAGTAAACAAACCAGGGAATTTGCTCTGGTTTTGGTTAAGAGGTGAATTTGAATCGTTGATGACTCCTTTTCTTCCCCCAGAAATTCACCCATAAACTCAGGAGTGGAAGGGAGCTTAGCTGTCGTAGCTGGCTGAAGGGTATAGCCTGTGATATAGGAAGACAGCTATTTCTCTCGTAGCAGTTGTGCGAAGCGCGGCATTTGCGAAATGTTAATAAACACTGAAAACTCTCTCGCTCCAACAAGTCAGCATGCTGTAGCTCAGCTTTGTTGTGGCTGCTCCCGTTGTCCGCTGGACTGTTAGTAATTTTGTGTGCAATATTCTCCGTAAGCCCAATATCTTCTATATTGTGGATGTCTCTTCCTGTGTTACTCAAAAAAGAATTACAGGAACTGTTTCCCAGCCTTCCTATCTCCCACAGTGTTATACTAACTAGACTGTCACAGGGTAACAAAATCCCAAATGTTTTGTATGAAGGGGGCTTTTAAAGCATAAATTAATGCTGAGCAAGCACAGCTCTTTATCCTTTATTAGGCTGTATTGCTCACCTTGTAATCTCCTGTAAGTCAGTAAATAAAACCTCTTCCTTGTAAGAACTCTAGATGTGTCTTGAAGAATTGTACAACAGTTGAGTGTTATATTCCAAAGGACTGAGATACGGCTATGACGCCCTCACATGAGAGAGAGAAAAAGCTCTTGAATATATAAAAAGCACTAAAGAAAAGTTGACTTTTTTCCCCCATGAATTACTAGTTCCTATTCTTTAGCTGGCAACAGACATATATTTCGTTGCAATGAAATATAAGGATACAGACCCATGAGAGTGAAAGTGATTGTAACTATATTTAATACAAGTATTTACATATTCCAGATGATAAAAGGATCAAATGAGACTTCTTTTAGATCAGTATAAAAGGATGATTCAATATTGTGGTCATTAATTGTGAATTTTACGTAAAATACTCCGAAGTCAAGCAATTTTTCTTCATGTCTAGGTATTTCTAGAAGTTGGCTGCAGCTTTATTGAAGCGTTTATTGAAAATGAGGGGGGAAATAAGAGCTGTGTGTCTTGAGACAGTGAGAGAAGTCTAAAAGTCACCTCTTACAGAAAAGAGGTCTAGACAGATGAAGAAAATAAGTTACTTGTAACCTTATTTCTCATTAACCTATTTGGCCGTGGAGAATTTGTACTCTTTAGCAGGATCATTTCTGAATTTTTGTTGTAGTACTTTCATGAGGATGACGGTTGACCACAAACCTCACTCCTTCTGGCTGTACAGGGGCTCTGGTACAAAGCAGCCGATACAGCCTCCTTCACTGGCAGGCAATGCTGCGCACATACCTGCTGGTAAGTCTTCTTTTACCTGAAGAAGATATAGAAGTCCTTCCTTGGAGGCGAAACGAGATAGGGCAGAACAAGTCCTAGGAAGATCTGGAGTTTTCAGAGTATCTGGAAGTATTTTAATTTACTATTTTCTTAATGGAAGATGGACTTCAGTCATGAATGTGGCAAACAAATCATTTCACTACATTTGGGAACAATGTGAATAATTCTGTGGTGTGATTTATTACATGCCATTGAAAGCAATTTTGGTTTAATCAGAAATCATAGTAAATATGTAATTAAAAAGTTCTCAAAATGTATGGGTTAAAAATGTCAAATAGTGTTGGTTGGTAACAGCTTCATTTGTCTACTCCTGTACTTGGAGTTGTATGGCAGGGCACAATCACATGTACAGCTCAGTGATTTATAGAACCGAGAGCAGACGCTAATGAGAAAAAGCTTTTAAAATAAAGACTTCTATTATATCATTTATGTAGCTATGCCCATAAAGGTCAAAAAAAAAAAAAACCAAACTGAACAGTTAGTTTCTAGGCCTGAACTTGGAAGTGTCCAAGCTTATACCCTTACAAAGATAAGAATTATAGAGGGAAAGTTGACCATAAATTTGGAGGAAAGCTATGTCTTGCTAAGTGGCACTTCAAAACTGGTATTACTTCTAAAAGCTAATGTCAAACTTGGCCTTTCCCTCCCTTCCTTAACTAATGAGGAGTTTGGTCTTCAGCTAGTATTTGCTTTATTTTGTGTTTTAGATGAACAAATACACTAGCATACATTATAGAGGCATTGGTCAGGGAGAAATGTATGGTATTTAATACAATATAGGCAGCAAAGTTTTTAACAAATAATTTATCTAAAGTATTTTTGTGGTAGTGAAGGCTCTGAGCAGTACAAATTGGTGCAGCAATGTTGATATTGAAAGAACGGGGCTGACTTGCATCTGCAGATGTGATACAGCCCAACATCTGAGTTGTGGAATCAGCTCTCGCTCCTGTCCAGTAGTTGGGTGGAATGGCGATGTAGTAACGTGGGCGCTGGCAACCTGGCGCTCAGCTCTGCGCACAAGTGGGAAACAGCTGCAGTGGGAATGCTGGTGCCTGCTTGTCCTAAGTTCTGTGGACCTTCTGCTGTGCCTCTGCTGGGAGTGAGCTGGGTATGAACCACACCAGATGTCTGTGCTGCCGTCAGCAAGCTGTGTCTCTACTAAACAATCCTGCTTATGCTTTTGAGCTGGAAAAGTTTTTGGACAAAAGGAAAAGTGAAGAAGTGAAAAATTATAAATTACACTTCTAGTAGACAACCTCTGCAGCAAGCACAATCTTACAGGAGAATCAGGTGATCTATTGACTAAGTGCTTCCATGTACAAATAGATACCCATTTCTTTGATCTCAATCTATCAAGGAACGTAAGGCCATGTATGTGGTGGTGTTGTTTTTTGCTGACTGACATCTAGGAACTGACTCGATAATACTGTACTGTTACCAGATAACTGTTCCTAAGAGTATTGCAGGGCACACTATGCATTTAATATGGTTTCTGTAAGTAATGCTGCAAACGTTACGTTGCTATTCCAACCGCTAGCTCAAAGCAGGCCAACTTGGGGGTCACTCTCCAAGAGGGACTTGAATGATGGTAGGTAAATATCTATGTATTACAGAAACTAAATAAGCTTCTGCCATACTTTCTTCCAAATTCTCCAAAAACAAACCAAAAAAGAAGAGCTGTGTTCAAGGACTGGTGGATTCTGGAACCAAGTATTTGAATTGGGAGGGAATAGGAGAGGGTTTATTGCCTTTCTAATTGCTTTTAGCAGCAATATTGGGTAGGAAACTAACTGAGAAAATGTAGGAAACTTCTTATTAAACCAGGAATAGGACAGACTTATAAACCCAGCTCCTATCTGTGGCTTTATGGTACAAGTCAGAGGAAGTGGTGGAAAGCCTATAGGGTGGATGGCTTTCCATTTGTTTAATGTTTCCTTTCACTAGAAACTCTGTAGTAGGAGGAAGACTCTTGGCCCAGTTATATATCCTGATGAGTATTGCCTCACTGCCTGGGAAGGATCTTGCTTGCCTCCCCAGGTAAATCCTCTGGGGAGATTACAGCTGAGGAGAGAAACAACCAAGTCTTCTGCCCAGCCCGGGAGCCTGAGCCAGGCCGGAGGCCGGTGCTGGCTGCTGTGCAGTGCAGCCCGCTGAATGACTGCCCGTTGGCTAGTAAAACCATTGCCTTGTTCAGATAGCCAAAAATATAGTAAGTTTTATTTTGGCACTGTATTTATGAGGCAAGTAGTTTGGAAGGATGGTCAGAAACAGCCTTTCAAAGCTATCGTGTGAGGAGGAGCTACTGCGTTCCCAAGTATAACCTCTAAATTTTCTGAACCTCAAGAGTTATTTCAGCCCTGGGGATTACTGTGTGGCATAAAGCTCAGCGTGATTCCTTTGGATAATGTACAATGGGTGGGCTTTTACAAGGAGTATTTGTAGAAATACTGATATTAATATACCTGTTAGTTCATGTACATGATGAATTACAAGTTATGCTAATTATAAAGCAATTTATCTTTCTTATTTAGAAATCCTCATTCCTAAGCAATAGTGAGTCTTAGAGTAAGCTACCAGGAGACTTCTTTCTTTTCAACTAATTAATAAAAAATGCAGTATTTCCAGAATGTATGTTCTTTGCTTGGCTTTTGTTAGATTAATAATTTAGCAAATATAGTTGAGTGTGTTTAATGCAATTTTCTCCTCTTTCACTTTAAAATGTTCTGGTATGTAAAAGAAAAAATCACTTTTATTCATGTTTTTGTGAAATGAATCCCATTTCCCCCCCACTTCAGGGTCATCTAATGCTGCAGCAAAACAGGGTGGGGGGGAGGGCTGAGCAGGCAGGGTATTCAAGCAGAGCAGTCAGGTTTGAGTGGCCAATGCAGATTAATTGCCTTTCGTAGCTTACATGGTTGTAAGTACTTTGCATATCACCATAAACTTTAACTGAAGAAAACTTGGTGACAGCGCCATGTAAAAGCAGGCGGTAGGTAGGTCTGGGTGGGCTTGCTCTGGAAGTGATGGTGAGACATGAGGACAGCCGGGGAAGTGGAGCCTGCGTTTGCTTTACCCGTCCCCACAGGGGAACTACAGTGTTTCACGGGCTGGGATCTGCTCCTTTGCTGCCGTGTACACAGCGTGGGGCTGGTGTTGTTCCAGGTATTAGTACACTGACATGTAGGCATTTGGATTCTTGATGGATTCTCCTGGCCTGCTGCCCTTCCCTCTTCCCACAGAGTGCTCCTTCACTGTGTGCTGATACCATCAGCTGCATAAAAGAGGGAGAGTCCATAGCTGCTCCAGTCACTGCCACAGGCTATGAAGGGGCGATTTGTGCTGCTCTTGTTGCTGTCAGCAGGTGACCCTCCCTTACGTGCATGCTGGGCTCCAGAGCAGATCATGTCTGCAACAGGTTGCCCAGGGAAGCTGTGGATGCCCCATCCCTGGAGGTGTTCAAGGCCAGGCTGGATGGGGCTTTGAGCAGCCGGGTCTAGTGGGAGGTGTCCCTCCCCATGGCAGGGGGGTTGGAACTAGATGATCTTTAAGGTCCCTTCCAACCCGAACCATTCTATGATTCTGTGATGTCACTAGAAAGATAAGGAAGGAAGGATATGGCCATCCACCCACCAGCAGCTGGGCTGAATTACGTAAAATGGGCCTACTGCTTTCTGCTGGAAATAGAAGCAAACAGTAAGCAAGAGGAGAACATGGTGGCTACTTTTAGCACTAGCAGCGGTTTGAAGCAGAGGATACCTTTCTCTTTTTCCCTGGACACTGTCCCGCACGTGGTCTGCTTCAGTGGCCTGTGTGCTCAGCAGCCAAACGTTGTCACTTGGGGAACAGGTATTAAGTATTTTTCCCTAATTCTCCAGAAGTCCTGTTGGAAACTAGACCAGGAATTACACTGCCTGGTATGTAAATTATATGTTAAGTAGTTCAAATGTTCAATTAAAAAAAAAAACCAAACCAACCTAACCTCACCCTTTCACAACTGAGCAGAACATTCAGGTAAAAATAATTTATGATTGTAATTATGGTATAAACCAACTTGTCAGCAGCTAGTTGTTTAAATTCCTTCTTCCCCACTCCAGGCTTCTCAAACCTGTAGGGAAATCACTGTAAGAAATACCCCTTCTGCCTGCTATATTCATCAGAAATAGGAAGCTGTATGTGAACACTTAACTGTGTAATGAAAAAAGAATCTCATTTGCAGTGATCTGGAGTTTCAAGAGGTCGACCAGTGTTCTGATAACTAAGCTTAATCTTTACTGGCAACATCTAATATTAATTACTTACTCACACCTTTCACCATTAAAATCTGAACATTTATGCACATAATTATGAGTCATCTAATGGCTCAACAACTTCAATTTTTTTTCACTACGTGCGTTTCATTTTGTTTAACCGTGAGAGAACTGGACTTCTGTTTATCATGGGCAAAGGTGATTCAGAATAAATCCTGACAGTTTGAGTTACTCCTGAGTTTTTTGCATTTAATTGAAACACAGCGTGAAAGCCCTTTCGGTGCTCCCTGTGTGGGAAGGGGGGATCTGACAGTAGGAGAGCTGGTACCATTAGTGGAAGAGACAGGATGGAACAGGCACGTGTTGCTTAGCTTTTTTTTGCATCAGGAACCCTTCACCAGCAGGGAAATACCAGTACCCTCACAGCGCATCCTTATTTTAAATACAGCTCTGGCCTGGCTGCCTTACCACAGATAAATGAAGAGCAGCTCCAATGGGCAATAGAAGATTGCTGGTATTACTGGCTTTACACCAGGGGTTTCTGCAAGGAAGATATAGCCAACAGAAGATCAGGCATCCCTTCTTCCACCCATCTCTTGATATCTCCAGGCAAACTTGAAGTCTGTATGGTAGGAGCAGGTGCTGCATTCAGAAAGCAAGCATGGTTTGGGTGGGTGGTTCCTCATTGCCACAACAACTTCACAGAGCAGCCCCTGAGGTCTGGCACTTACAGGACTTGAGATGAAATGCTCGGTCTGGTGGGACGAGCATGGATGCCAACTGGGCTAATGGATTTATTGCTGCAAAACTAGAAAATGGTAACCAACTCATTTCACATAGGCTACTGGACAGACACCAACTGGATTGAATAGCATGAACTTGGTTTGTGATTTAAGAAAATAAAATAAAAAAAAAAAAAGTCAGTTGGTAGCCATTGAGAAACAAAGCATAAATGAAATGCTGGCCACTGAAGGAGGCTAGTGGAGGACAGTGCAAGGCCCCAGGGGAATTCCTTGCAGGAGAACAATTGTTGCAACCGATCTCAGAGATGACAGAGAGATGATCATCAGGAGGGAGAAGGTGGAAAGTGTAGGTGAACAGTCTTTGGCAGGGCAACTACTGCCATTGCTTGCTTGTCTGCCCTGTTTTTTTTCACTCTGACTCAGCATGAATAGTAGCTTAATAACTACTTGTGTATAGGTAGTCCCCTGAAGCTGGCATACTATCAGGCTGGAGAAGTTGTTAGGAAATTCTGGACTCCTGAGTGCAGAGATGGCTCTAACCTCAGGTGATGAAGCTTGGTACCTACCCTTCTGTAGCTACTCACTCCTGCTCCCAGTGCCAAGGGGACGATTTCTCCTCGCGAGTTCTCTGTCACTTTTCAGTCTTTAAGATAGTTTTGTAAAACATGGATGTTATAAAAGAGTTGTATCTAAGCTGTCTGGATCTCAGGATCTTTTGCAAGGAGACTGCTTGACAGGGGGAGAATTTTTTTGTAGTCCTTACCCCTGCAATAGCATAAGATAGTGAGCAGGAAATGGTCTGATAGTTAAAGCAGATGGTTTCTCAGCAACAGCCTTCTGTGGCTTGTATTCTCTGTAACTTTTTTAGTGAGACAAACCAGCTTTCCTGATATGACAGCTTCATCGCTGTGCCTTGTGGAAACATGCTGCCACTTATACTAATTTTACCTTGTAAGAACATAAGTATGAGAGCACACTGGTAAAGCAAAAAGTCAACATTGCTATGGTTTGAGAGATGCTTTTTTTTGGACATAAATGGTTGCCAATAGACGGAAGCAATCTATAAAAGCTATGCAGAGAATAATAACAACATTGAAATAAAGATAGACGTGTTCCTGCTTCTCCTGAGTTTTACATGTGCACACCATGAGCCAATGCAGTTGCTAAAAGAGTCCATCCCAAAAAGGCTGTTCTACATGGTTTGTAAATGACAACAGTGAGGGAAAAATAATAAAGACAAACTTATTCCTGCACTAACTGCACTAACAGTGACTGCACTAACAGGGTTTAGAGTCTGAAAACAGGGTGTATGGAAATGAATGCAGAGCACTAGTGTTAATACTAAGACCAGAGACTGCTGCTAGCAGGGGACTATGGAGCCGGGAGCTGTAAGAGCGGGCTGGTCTTATTGGGACGGGGGCAAGGAGGTGGTGACACCTCTGACCTTGGTCTGTGCAGACCAAGGGAAAGAGAGGTGCTTCTGCTGTTCCGCTGAGGGCAGTGTAAGGCAGGAGCGTGCTGACTCACGCTGTCTTCTCCTCTAATTAGAGTATCACAATTCTGTGTAAACCAGAGATGAAAATATGATGATCAGTTTCTCCAAGGCTATACTGACTTCCATGGAATATATCCGAAGGTTTCAGATTAGAGCCTGAGTGGACATTGAGGACCATCTTCCTACAGTGCTATCAACGATGTCTTCCTACAATCATAGAATGGTTCGGGGTCAGAAGGGCCAAATAGTGCCTGCTTTTGCTGTGAAGGTTCACAGTGGTACCTGATCGGATCCATGTTTTGTCCTTAGAGGTCTCCTTTTGGAGTGATTTGAGGTCCCTGAAGGTCAAACTACAGGAACTAAAACTAATATTTATAATCATCCATGATCATTCAGAAACAATCTCTGGAAATGGATTTGTTAATTATCTGCCTTCACTATATTAATTTTTGGGGTAGAATAAGAATTTTGAAATGATTGTGCACCTGTCATTCACATTTAAACTTTACGTGACTGAACTCATTCATTTTAGTTGCATATGTTTGCACGGTCTCTTATTTGGAGCAGGAGTTTAAGGTGAAATCTAATCTGCTCTGTTGGGGATATATAGAATCCAAAGATAATGCAGTTAATGGGGTCAACTCTTTTTCACTTTTAAGACTGCATATTTGAAATCAGTTCAAGAATTTCAAAGATGGCAAACAAAAATTCAATTAGAGCTGTGTGGTTCTTTTCTCCACAATCTCAGTTAAACCTGCACATAGGAAGCATTCAGTATAACCATGTGTAGAAGCTAAGCATTGGCTTCTCCGTGCGGAGAACTGAGTGAGAAGGGAATGAATTGCAATCTACGCAGTTTCAGACAGTTTAAATATATTTTTTCAATGCCACAACACTGGCAATAAGGACAACTAATTCAGTCCAGTGCCTTAATTGGTTTCTGTTGCAGAAGTGCAGTGAGAAAGGGCAACTACGTGAAATGCTATAGTTGATGTCCCAGAAAAGCATGGTCTTGTAGCCATACCTACTTGTAAAAGAAGCCATGGAGTCTAATCATTAGAGGCCAGGATAAGAGCTGCTTGTATCTCAGAGCTTTATATATTAGATGTGTTAGATAACATCTGGTAGGCAAAAGACAACCTGCATCTAGCAATGATCAATTAAGTATTATTTTGGGTATCACAACTGGGAAGGAAAGCAAAATATTCTGACCTTGAAGATCAATGCATCATTTTTATGGGATTGTGCTAATACCTGTACTGTGTCAATTACCTTAAGTAACTTTTCCATCTCAAATGTACTCAAACACCTAGTTGTAAGCACCTCTTCTGGAGCAGTGAATCTGTTGGAATGGTTTTTTTATCCTGATTTGTTTCATATGCTCTCTGTCAGCCGACAATCTCATTATTGACCTTTCCATATTGTTAGTTACTCTTTTTTTATCAATCTTTGTCAAATTATACTTGATTTCCAATAGCCTCCAAGAGGCACCTTGTCTCCTGTTTTGGTGTCAGGGTCACTGTTTCTCTGTGCAACAGTTGTGGCTGGCAGCACAATGTCACCTGCTCTCACTCATATTTCACCTGGAAGTACCTTGGCCTGGAGCAAGCCCTGACCCTTCTGAGGAGGACCAATTCTCATCTTCATACAGCAGTCAGGAGAAGGTCACATCCTCCACTCTGCCTGCTCACACGGAGGTTTTTTTTAGGTAGAACAGTACTTGCGCATGCTGTTGGCATGATGGGCTAGATAATGTCCACCACAAAGGGACGGAGCTTTTTAGAAGGAAAAAAACCCTGATGTATAGTGAATGCTGAGGGTCAAATATTTCTGCAAACTTTTTTGGAATTGAAATCCTGTGAGGACATTCCTAATCATGCGTGACCACTCTGAGTAAAGAGGTAGGAAAAAGAGAACTGATCCTGATTTAAAAGTAGACAATGTATTCAAGAACACTAATGCAGAGAGCCCTGAAATGGGCATTTGAAATAAGTCTCTATAGCTTCCACGTAAAAGCATATACCTCAGAGGAATTTCTTGTGCCTCTCCTCGCATTTTTTGTTCACCATTTAAACAAAATAAACCTCCCCCAAAATTCCAAAAGCAATGACTTTTCTCAAGGCACACTGCAGTTTAGTTTCTCAAGACACTGCCTTTGGTTATTTGACCCTGCAATAGGGCTCTAAATGACAAATTGTTGACATCATAATAATTTTTCTTATGTAATAAATGGTGAAGCCATTAACACAGGACTATATGACTTAACTGCAGACCAAAGAAAATGAACAGCTGGCTTCTCAAAGAAAAAAGCTCTTATTCAAACACATATATCTTCAATAATAGCAGGGAAAACACAGAAAATTACTGTCAAACTAAATTGTGTTTTGTATGAATGCCATCTCCTTTCAAGTTTGCCCCAGCACGATAATCCTTCTTTATTTAGTGGTGTTGCCCTTTTCTCTTTAGAGACCTTTAGTGAAGTCTTCTTTTATATTTCATGTATCATTAAAGTGACTTAAATGACCAGGGATGTGGTAGGCCTGCCACTTATTTTTAATTATTAGCATAAATAAAGATGCATCTATATTCCACGCCTGCTGAAATTATAAAAATATATTTTCTTCATTTATAAAACAAATTATGTGCTTCGGGGAGTCAGCCAGAGAAATGAGAGGCAGTTCTTTTTGGTAATCTCTGTATATTCTCAATGTTTCTTAGACCTGATCGCAAAGGACCAACGACGTGGTTTTGATGCCACTTAATTCATGGCTTCCATGCAGTTTCTGGAAAGGTTATCTGCATAGTATTGAAAAGAGAATTGTGGTAGAAAATTACTCCAGAACTGTTTTATCACAGCCTCATATCTACGCTGCTGGGCAGTGCAGCCTCAGACATCGTATCGCTTCTGAAAAGAGCAGTTTGGTGAGAAATGCTGTATTGGTCACCAAAAAGTTAAGCTAGAACAAACAGAAAAGAAGCCCCTTCAGCCATTTAGACACCATCTAGAAAAGCACTTCAGTTTTAATTTTCTATCACTTTAAAGATGGAAAGTTTCATATGAATTCAAAGAGCTGAGATACATTTTGCTGAGCGTTGCTTTCCATTTTTCATTCCATTTGTATGTGTAAGTCAGTGTTACTTGTAAAATGCATACATAATTACATTTTAAAAACTACAATCATTGCAATTAATCTAATCTGAAATTCCACTTGTCAAAATACTCTGTTTTAATAGTTTGTACTCCCTTCTTACGCAGGCTGTTCTATTTCTTTTTTTCTTACCAAAAAATCTATCTTGAGATGGTAATGGTATTTGTTCTTGGCCAGACTGGCTACAGCACAACAATGGAATCCACTGGTTACAACTAAATCATTACTCTTTAAACTATCGTGCAATAGGTTAAACAGTCTCATCTAACATGGTTGAGAGAAGCTTTTTGTACTTTTCTGTGTTTGGTGGAAGACAGAAACTATCTAGTGTAACATAAAGGAGGCTATTTACCAAGATCTTCCTCCTGTTCAACAATTAATTGACTTCAGTGAACTGTGGTATACAGTAGTGCAAGTGAAGATGATGACTTTCTTTTGGATGTTTTGTATCTGGAGATTTCTTGTGAGCCCCTTAGACGTAAGGGAGCTAAACTCTAAGTCTGCTGAGGTCCATGTGGCTCTTAGCCTCTGCTGTGGCTTCTCCATCTTACAGCATGTCACAGCTCTTCAGACTAGCAGAGGTTTTCACGGTCCTGGCTGTCTAATTTGACATATTTGCCTCTCAGGACACACCTACATTGTCTCTAGCATTCAGCAGAATGTAGGATATTAGCTAAATACCTATTGATAAAATAAGATGTGATGGTAATTTGGCAATTTAGTGTAAATTCATACAATTGTTGTTTAAAAGTTTAAGTAATTAGTTAAAAGCTTTTTGATTAATGGTAGCTAACAGCTTGTATGTATGAATATTATAATGCTGAGTGGCTGAATTCCAGGTGAAGTGATTGATTGTGTTCTGGGGGTGCACATATGTTCCTGGGTGCATATAAATTATTGTTAGTCATGCAGTTTCAGCAATAGGATTATTTTCAGTGATATCTCTTCCATTTTAATGTCTTTGCTTTTCAGTCTGAATCTAGACATCCAAGACTGCCCTGTCTTCTATCACTCCCTTTGTAGTTATTCCCTTGTTCTCTTTCATGTAACTGTCATACCTCAGGGACAATGACAACAAGAAGAATGAAAAGAAAAAGTATTTTGATGTCTTGATGAAAATAGCAATTTAAACAAAAAAAACACAAAACCAAAAAACCAAAACAAAACCACTTTACATTTTAAGCAAGTAAAAGGCCTACTTTGACTTTGTTGTGACAAGGCAATCTGGCTTTTAGGATAATGTTTTCACAAATGCTCAACAGGCACATGGGCAAAACTATTTAGATGTCTGTCTTCCATTTGCTGCGATTGGAAATAGGAGTCCAGTCTATATGGTGAAAAACTGGTCTCTAAACTGTTCACACCATTTGTTCGTCAGGATTTAGACCTCTACATCACTTGACATTCAGTGAAAGTTGTGTTCTTTTTTTCCAAAAATGTTTCTTGAAATTTTATTTGAAGGCATGGGCTTAGTTTACCAAGTGTGTTGCAGCTGCTCTGGCCGTTTTGCTATCACAGATAGCCCATCTCATACCAAGAGCTCTGTGGGAACACTCAGCTTCTAGAACGTGGCCAGAGCCAAAGAATTTGACTGAGACTTTGCTGCATGGTGTCAGCTAGAACCTTGACCCACTGGGGGTTTTGACATTTAATGTGAAATGGAACAAACTATGAGGGGGAGAAATTTAATACCATGACAGAGTAAGACAGAGGGAATGTAAAGGTGACATCAGTTCAGTTTTGGCCCCAACCTCTGACTTAGGCAATAGCTCTTTGGCTGCAACCCACATGTAAAGAGCTATATAACATATTGTCCTGAAAAACAAACCAAGTGTCCTAGACTGACAGCAATTGCTGTGGAGTGCTCAGTCACCTCAATGATGCAACCAAAAAGGCAGGAACCGTGTCTTCCACCATTCCCTACACCCATGAACCTCACCTGAGATTTGCCAAACCATTTTTCGAGATAAGAGTATCCTCATGTCCTTTCAGGATTTGTCCTCCGTGCTCAGCTCAGCCTGTTGTCTGGAATTCTGCAGGGAGGATGCCTGTCTCCCGCAGCCCAGACTGGGACCATCCACTCATTTCACACAGGGCCCAGAGCAGCTGTCAGATATAACTACTTTCATTCACCAAGCCTCTCGCTCTGTTATTTGTACATTACTGTCATTTCTGCCTCTCTTCTCGTGTGCAGCATATCAGCTTCTAGATGTTCAGAGCAGTTTCTGCATGCAGATCTGGAGTAGGTTTGCTATCAGAAATCAATATTTTAAATGATGTTTTCCCCAGAAGATTATTATCATTGTAAAATCAAAATATTTTGCAATTCTTGAAAGCTCAAAGAATATTCTGTGTATGAGCTGACAGGAAACCATAATCAAATTGTCAAGCAATTGCTCCTACTGTGGCAAAGTGAGAATGTTAGATTACATGTGTCAGCATGTGAAGATAAAGACTGCATAGTGAACAGCACACTGAAGGCTTGATAGGAGATGGGAAGTTTATCACTGTACACTGTAACCTATTGTAGACAGTTCTGCTACCTCAGCAGTCCTCAGTTTGCATTAAAAACCCTTGTGATCAATAAAATGCCTCAGTTTTGTCATTTGGAAGACATTTTACATTTTCTACCAACTTTGTTCGGTCAATTAAACTGAAGACTAATTGCTATTCCAAAGGGTTAAATAATAAAAGATGCAGAATACTAATATACGTATGCTAGTTGTTTACTGGCTCTAATATTATTATCACTTCTCTAATCTCTTCAAACAGGCACCCAAATGCATGCTGCTGTGATTATTTGAGTAAGAAAAATGGCTCATTTATTCAACATATGCATTGGCTGCTAGTCCTGGTTTTTGGATGTTTAAAGATTTATGCTGAAATTATTTTTCTCCAGTTTTCCTGTCCTTTTGCCTATTCTTCTGTAAACTCTTTAATCTTCCTGTTCTCTGTGGCTGCTCTGCACAGTGGATGTTCACTGAAAACGTCTCACCGAAGTGTTCGGTTCTGAGCTCGAGGGCTGTAACTTGAAACATGCTGAGAACCTGAACTCTCATTAAATTCAGTCAGAATTAATGACTCATCACCTCACTAGATCAGGCTTCTGGGGCATGTTCTCAAGCAGCCCGATCGTTCCTGTAGCTCTTTGTCTTTCAGAGGTAGGATCAGAAAAGAGATTTGCAGGAGCGATATTTAAAAGGTTTTTTAACTCTGATAAACAGATTGTCTTTCAGGCTGGTTACTTAACTGCAGCACAGAACAGGCGCTTCATGCCAGTTAAATAAGTTCAATCACTTTAGAGAAGTACAGTATTTAGCCACTTAACTAGTACAACCGTCTTTGTCTGACCCTGAAACAGCTTGCAATTCCTTAACAAATTTTGAAAGGAAAAACAATAGTGATATGTGACAGGAAGAGGAAAATAAATAGTATACAATCAGAATTAGGTCAACGATGGTAGATTAAACTGGTATTGTACATTGATAAGGTGACTGACAAAGGGAATGCATCATTTTGGTTAGCAGGAAAATATTTGGAAGGGTATTCTTTAAAAGTGTATGGAGGGAAATACAATGGAGGATCACAAATACTTGAGGCCTGGAAACATCATGCATGTTTAATCTAATGTCAGGAAAAGAAAAAAATGGATAAATTCTGAAAGTTTAGACTGATTTAGAAATAGGTTTCTAATATTCCTGGAGTAAGGGCCTGGAGCATCCTTCCAGCAAGACCAGTAAGTGGGAAATTGAACCACGTGGCTGCAGGTGAAAGCAGAGTGGGGCTGAATATGGAGGCAAGGTCTTTCCTCTGACTTCCACTAGAAAGGGCAAAGCAGCCAGGCTTGGCTGTGCCTCTGCTTTCCTGTTAGTGGGTGCAGCAGGTGGACTGTCACCTTCATACCAAAAAAGAAGGTAGATTTACTTTTAAACTGGAAATTAGTCAGTTAGTGAGACAATCGTGTAACGTGGGGCTGGGACTAGATTGGGTGTCCAATGAGTCAGTTCCAGTTCTTTACTCTTACATACTTTATCCTAAAGAACACATTATTTCTCAGAACTATTATATGTCTTGTGTGTGCATTTAGTCACACTTTGAAGGGCAAAGTCTGTGCTTCTGCAACCAGTATAGCTCCTCTGCTGCATTAGAGCATATCATTTGGAGAACCTGTGCTGTGCAGCAATTGTGTCTATTTAGAACCTCCCAGGTGAACTGTCTAACTCTCTAGATTTGACATCCTTTGCTGCTTATGGGGGTCATGAGCATTTATAGCTGAGTCCTAGCTCCATTGAAGCAATAGGAAGACTACAGATGAATGATAGTAACCTCTTGATCTGGAGAAAATATTCTTTTTCAAGGTCTTGAAGGCTTATCAAATGCTAGAGACTGAGACTTGGAGGAGCAGAAAGACTGAAGCTGTGACTGGTCCGAAATCTGAGTGCAGTGCTAGGAAAGAAAATCACTTCTACTCCAAGCTACTGGTTCTTGTAACTGAGCACCTCATCGTCTCCTCTCTCTGTGATCTATCGCCATGAAAACACTCTTTTCCTACAGTCAGCAGCGAGGTATACCTCAATGTAAGTGATTTGAGAATGTTGTTGAAAAAGGTATGACTTTAACACATAGAAAAATGATCATACATACACAATATTCTAGAAGAAGATTGAAGCTTTAAGTACAAAATGAAAGTTAAGAAAACTTTGTGGGCTGAAAGCTTGCTGTTGATTCAAGTCCAGTACACACTAATGCTAGCGATCTGAAACTTTTGTTTACTAGCAATCTGCAGATCTTTTTCATTAGTCAATTAGTACTCATTGTCAATCACTGTCTCCTCATCCCAAAGGCTTATCAACTCTATTCCACTAAGCAAATTCATCCTTTCAGTGAAAATGAGTTGATCATCTTAGTTGACAACTAAGCAGCCGATCACTATTGTGTATCACCTGTGCCTAAGCTATGAGTCCCCACTGGCTACTTCCTCTGTGCTGCCTCCACAGGAGCTGCAAATGAGGAGGAATTAAGTAATAATTACTGTTGCTTTAACTCTTGGGTTGAAACTGCTTACTTGTTTATTTTTGCACTGCTCTCCAAACTGCTTAGCCGAAAAGGCATTTAAAATGTTTGCTGTATTGCTGGGAAGGATGGCCTGCCAAGGGCTATTACGATGATAAAATAAATGACAGTGACTGTGCTTTGCCAACAGAATATTGGACCATAACCTTTTCCTTCGGCGGTTTCCACAGTCACTATCTGAATGGATGATGGGGATAACATTGGGGTGAAATGCCTTAGATTCAGCATTCTCCCTCTTTCCTTAGAAAACCTTAAGCACACATCTTCTTGAAATGAATCTTACACAGGACCCGCCTTTATCTTCCCACCTCTTTCAATTTCTGTGGTAATGAGCAGAATTTTAGCATTAGAGGAATGTCTTTGTAGTTTCATTCAAGGAGGAGTCTTTGTTGTCATACATCTTAATAATTTATCAGGCTCTTGATAAGAATTCTAAAAGATCAGTAGATAAGAGTAAACAGGCTCAGGGAGACAGCCCTTTGATGCCGACGTTGTTAATTTTGCAGCAACTGAATTGGTCTTCTGTCATTACAACTTAAGACACATAATTGCAAGATCATCATTTTGGGGAAGTTACTACTGCCAAATATTTTACAAAATGACTGTATATTAATTAAGCAGTCTAAAACAGAAACTACATCTTTTCTTACTGACACAGAAGGGAGGAAAAACCTGCAGTGTGGAGACCTTAAAACATTTATTAATGAGGAGAAGAGTGAGTTGCAATCTCCTTTCTAAAATTAGAAACAGAGTTTTTTTGGAATATAACCAAGCCATTAGATATGGGCAGACTACTTCAGATAAAAATAGAATTAAACTGAACCTATAGTTAATATTCAAGAAATACTGAATGCTTGAGAAACTGATAATCATTTCTGCATATCACAGTAGCTGGGGTTAGTAGGGACTAGAAAACACGGAAATGTGTCATAAACAAGGTAATTCTGGAGAGGGAAGTGGTTTAGTGGTCTAAGCTTAGGGAAAGACGTTTGTGAGGCCCTATGACATAAACTTTTTTTGGTGGTCTTAGGTGCTTTTTGTCTCTTCGTGCTTCTGCATGGGTGGTTTGGATACTCGGTTGTGGGTGTGTTTGGGTTTTCGGCAGGAGTTTTGACTTTGATTTTTTTTGTTTGTTGTGTGTCGCCCCCCTGACTCTGTGTGGAGAATTTTCTGTATGCAATGTGGTTTTCTTCATGGTCTTGTCGGCTATAGTGTTTACAAACAGCTGTGGTCGGGAACTGTATGGAACAGGATCATCCAAACATCAGCTCCTGGGGAAAGAAATGCCTGCAGTTGCTTGTGAACCTGTCTGCCTTTGAGAATAGTGCACTTTGTAATGCCCTTTGTCAGTGGTAAAAAGAAGGTGGTGGTTCTTAATTCCCTCTGGTGCACTCCTCTGTTTTCTTGGACCGCTCAGTTCTAAGAGCACAAAATCTGTTACTTCTAACAAGTTTGCGCTCAAGTGCAATGAGAACAGCGAAAAATGGATGCTGGGTGTTAATTGGTGTCTACTTCTACCATATCGTCATACTTAGTTACTACAGATTTCTTTCTACTGGCTAAAAATCCATTTGGGAGAGAGCAGACAGTTGTAGCTGGGGAGATAAAACTACAGCATTACTGAGTATTTTGGGGAATTTGAGGAAATGAAACCGAAATCTTCAGGATCAACCCTTACAGAAGTTTAATGCTTTGGAGCATAATGGAAGGGAGATAGTTCAAAAGGCAGTTGATTTATTTATTCCTATCAGAGAAAGCTAGAGGTTAGGTTCTGGTCTAAAATGCAGTGGTAGAAGCCAGGAATCACTTCATAAAAATGAATGGTGTTACAAAAGTATAACTAACAAAATCTAACCTTGTGGCTGTGGTGACTTGGGTTCTGCTTGTGGAGTTACGCTTACTCTTAAAACAAGACATGTTCAAGCATATGTCTCATTATTTCTCTGAACCAGCTCTGCTTCTACCTGTAGGTAAATATCTAGGTACAGCCAGGTGTGTTTGTTGATCAATTTTGACTAGACCCCCCCCTACTCAGACCAGCTTAATGCTCAAAGGCAGGGGAAAGCCTGACCCATAAATCTGCTTCTCTGTGCCTTTGTAATCCAAGTCCCTGTTCCAAAAGCACTGATTGCCTGCTATCATTTCTGGTATGAGGACAGCAGTAAAGACAGCTATTACAGAGGAAATGGAACCAAGCACAGCTAAAAAAAAAAGCTAATTAAAAATGAAGGGGATGAGGAGCCTGGAAGATGTAATGGTCCTGGAAAATGTTTTCGTCCCAGAACAAAAGGGTATCTTCTGAAATGTTTTCTTAAAAGCATTGTCAACATAAGTTCCTTCTGTTCTGTAGAGATCTCTTTCTGGTTTGGGTATCTGTCACAAAACTGCTGGTCACTGTGTAATTGTTGCCATCTCATCTTGTCCTTCTGGATGCTTTCTCTTCAAAACGATTTTATTTGTTTCAGTAACATAGCTATCCTATGCATCTCCTTTGTTGCATTCTTTAAGAACTCTTCCCCAGTGCCGAACCGGAGTTGAAGCTATCCATTATGAACCAAACACAATGTAGCTTCATAAACAGCATTATCGAAGAGGTACTTTGCACGATTTCAAGTACCCACTTTACTAACATGTGACTGTTCTCAAGAGTAATAAGGGCTGCATTTGTTCTCGATACCACGGTGAACAATTCAAGGGCCAGGGTCTAGACTCAGTTGCGCTAGGATAAATGTAGAGGAGCTGTGCAGAAGTCAGTTGTTACGGCTTTGTATGGGGAAATTTTTCTCTGTATCGCAAATAGGCCTCTCCTAGGCCCTATACATATATTTGTTAAGCATTTACCTTACCACCAAATAGATGAAAAAAGTATTTAACAACCTTACAGAAATGAAAGTGTGATTTAATAATTTTTTAAGTTATTCACACTTTTTTTTGTCAATCTCCAGTTGTTTGCCCTTTTTCTGTAACACTATTGCTTGCAGCTTCTTATTTTATTTGGGGAAAAAAAAAGATGAAAAAGAAGAGTAATATCTTCTAGCACTTTTATAGTAACAGTTATGGTAATTTTAGAAAATTGTCGTGCCAGTCAGTGTATAAAGGTAATTTGCAAACATTACAACAAGATGAGGGGGAAAAAAAGGAAATATCTTTTGTGCTGATTGTGGCTGATTCACCAGCAGTGGAAGCCTGCCTGGGTTTTCATTACTGTTAGTGTATCAGGCCTGTTACACCCGCCTCGCTACTTCACAAATAAAACATGACAGGTTCTTTGAAAGAAGACTGAGAAACTTAAAACAGGGAATATGCTGTATTCCCTGTTTGACCCAGTATAACTCCCGGGTTTGGGACACTCCTGACTGAGCCCCCACTGCTGAGACCAGAGCCTGACCTGTCTTGAGCAATGTGCTACGGTATTTTATTGAAGAGGACTGAAGGCAAAGAGGTTAAAGATATTTAGCCAAAAATCATGCAGGAGTCTGTGCCAGAGGTTTGAAATGTGTTTTTTGTCCTTCTGCAGCCTGGGATATGTTGTGGTGCTGCTGAGGTGTGCTTCTGGTGTCCACTGGGTGAGGCAGTGTCCCCCATTTTGTGCCCTGCTCCTCCTGCCTTCCCAGGGCCTGGCCCTCCTCTCCTCTCCCTCTCCTCCCCTCCTCTCCTCTCCCTCCCACACCAGTGTGGGCAGGAAGATGTGGTTCCCCTGAGCTGAAAAGGAGACTGTCCCTTTTTTGCCCTCAGTGTTTCAGTGACTTTAATGAGCACAGCAGGTATAGGAGAAGGGCTGGAGCTGGCTGAGGAGGAGAGGTTGCTGTGAGATTGCCCTGGGATGTTGAGGTGGAACGTGGGGCCGTGCCCCCAGCCAGGAGCTCTGCTGAGGAAGAATGAGGACCCACCCCATCCCAGCCCAGGAAACGTGGAGACCTCATCACCACTGAAGCCGCTGAACCACAAAAGCGGATCAGTTCAGGTGTGCTTTTAGCCCAGGTGACTTCCCTCCAGGGCAGTTTGTGCAGCCACCTCCGCCTTGACCCCATTTTCCATATGGGTGTGACAGGGGCTACCATGTGGCAGGAAGAGCAGGAAGGAGCCATTGGCCAAGAAATCCAGGGAAGGCCTTTGGGGATTTGCAGGGGAAGTCAGCTGTTCCTGAGCCAAAGCTTCCTTCCCGAGGTGAGGACTAACTGCTCCTCCCTTGTGAATGTGGGCCTCTGGGTTGATGGCAGCGTCCCTGTGCCTGTAGGATTTAATCTAGCCAACAGGCTGAAGCTCCCGACCCGTGGCTGTCCCTCGGAGGACAAGGGGCTGGCTTTGCCCGTCCCGTTTAGCAGGCCGACCGCAGAAGGCCTGGAAGGAGGCTGGCGCCTGGGGCACCCTCCGCCCGTGAGGGAGCCGGCGCCGAAGCCAAGGGAGTGGGGGTCTGCAGGAGCCTTTTCACACCCACACAGGGAGCAGCGGGGAAGGAGAAACGGGAGCAGCCTGTCGAAAAGTTAAAGCTTAAAGCATCCTTAACAGGAGAGTGGGAGTGAATACTGTTTAATCTCTGAGTTTTACCACTCTCTCAGGAGAGATGAGTGGAGGAGTGAGGAAAGTACATCATGACATACCCTGTAACACGGTAGAGAAATGTACTTTTTTTTTTTT
>VYZM01022924.1:469560-480984 GCA_013398915.1 Dromas ardeola | reverse complement strand
AACTCTTGTGTTCCATAGCATTCCCAATCTTTTTTTTTTTAAGTGGATACAATTAGCTTGGAAAAACATCTGCTATGACTTTTAGAGCATGTTTTGTTTGACTTATAACACTATTACAATATTATATTTCAGTTGGTTAAAAATAAAATAGCTGTTGGTGTTGCTACATAAAAATCTTGCAACAAATTAAGTTTCAACTTAACGATTTCAGATAACACAGGCAAATGCTTGAGGCAAGCGTGTCCTGATTTGCTTTCACTGTTGGCAAAAAAAGAGAGGGAAGAAAAAAAAAAGCTATCTGCAGTTATTCCCTTCCTGGGGAGCAGGCTTGAGGAATGAGGAGTTCTATGAACACCTGCAGCAATGCTTGGTATTTCTCATATACTCAAAGTTAGCAGCAACACAAAGTGCTTTTGCATAGGAGACACGTCCTCCAGTGAAATGGACAAGAACTACCAATACCCTCCAATAATGATGGATAGGGTGTGTCTCCATGCGAGATTTACTGGGCAACATACATTGTTTATAGATATGAATCTTTGTCACGTCTACACACGCAGTTCTGTGCCTTGTGCAAATGAGCACTCAGTGGCTTGTGAAATGGTCTCTCTCAAACTGGTTCCTGAAGTGCTGCAGCATCACGAAGGCTCTTGAACTTCTGTCTTTTGTTTAGCCACTTCCATGTTGGAGCCCTGAGACTGTATGGATAAAACAACTCATTTGTAGAAAACTTTTATAAATGTGTATTCACTATTTCCCTATAGTTATCTCAGGAACCTGAGCTGACTAGTTCACCTGTAATCTATTAAGTAAAGAAAGCATTATTTTTTATTTATTATTTTAAATAGTCAAGTTATAGATTTAGAAGCTTTGCAGCACCAGTTTAAAATAAGCAAAATAGATCCTATGGGTGCATTCATAGTGTCAAACAGCATTTAACAAGGAATCTTCTATTAAAATCATAGGTTGCTGCCTGGGAAAAAAAAAAAAAGAGCAGCAAGAGTATAATGGAAAACAAAATAAATCAAACAAACGCAAACTGAATCTTAGCTATGAATCTGGCCTTAGGCAATTTGGCACCAGTTTGCACCCTTGGAGAGCAGCTGCATTGCAGAGGAGCTGCTCTCCGGCGGGAGGGTGGCTTTGCAAGCCTGTTCAAGGCTCTGCTGCAGCACTCTGCCAAGTGAGTTTCTTCTGCCCAGGGACAGGTGCTGAATCATGTCTCTCTTGGTCAAACAGGAGCCATCTGCTTGTGTACCAGCACTGTCCTGCCCTGGTGGAGATGTTGGCCTCTCCTCTGCGATGGAGAGGCTGCAGGAAAAGTGTGATTCTGGACCCAAGAAGAGGGATTGATGACTGGGCAGCGAATCTAATCCTGTATTCTAACTTAAATCTTTCTGTTAGCACAGTGAAGTTGTCACTCCTTTCACTAGGTAGCTCAAATGAGAAGATGATTCTGGAGCCACTGGCATGATATCTAAACCTTTTGTGGAATGACTTTTAGCCAGCATCCAGTATAAACTTATGAATTTGAGCAATAAGCAGTGGATTGGGAGCAACAGCTGAACAGGATGATAAAGTCAGGCTTAGAATAAAGGAGGAGAAATCCCACTTTCCTGGGAGTCTGGGTTGTTCCTGCAGCTCCCCAAAAAGGGTGAAGTAGCTCATATTCAGTTCTTAGTGGTAATGAAGCACAGTAAGCCAGCAAAACCTAAGTTCTGTGTGGCTTCATGTTTAGTGGCATTGTCTGAAACTGTCCTGATTTAGTTCCTTCTTAAAGATGTACACATGACTTGTACTCAGGTACTTTTGTGACTGAAGTTTTAAACTGATGCTATAATTCTGCAGAAAGGGCATTTGTGGGGAAGGTGGTTGACTGTGGCCTAAAATAAATGGCTGGTCCCAGACTCCCCTGAGCAGCTTGCTTTCCTTGGACAGTGCAGGACAGTAGCACACTAAGCTTCAAATACTGAAAAATGTTTTTGAAGTGCTACTAGCTATATTAAAACTGCAAATGCTTACGGTAGCCTCAATTTAGCCACTTAACTGAAGTTTTTCTGTAGTCATTATTTGTTCCTATTATTTTCCTGTAGCTCAGCAATTCTCTGCCATGAAAATGGTACACAGAAATAATATTGACAAAAAAGGGGAGAATAGATAGAAAATATATATAGATGTAAACATTTATGCATCCCACATTAGCTATTACCATGAAACATGCCAATTAAACTAGTCTACATTCATAACTGCTATACAATTACTTGAAAATATTGCAACGCAGCAACTCAATCTGTAAAAAGCACTGAAGAACAAATGCAAGAAAACATTTTGGTACAGGGGAGGATATGTTTAGTTTTAAGCATGTTTAAGCATTCTCACCTAATATCTTAGAACTCACGTATCCATTTAAATGCTTTACTAAGTTATGACCTAAAGCTCTACAACTACCTGGAGATAAGAGTAAAAACAAGAAGTGCATTTAAGAAGAGAAATATTTTAAAAGAATAAAAACAACAATAAAATGTTGATGTTGGATATGTTCCTGGGATTAGTGAAAGGCCACTGGCCTTACCCATCCAGTCATTAATCCACGAGGAATTCCGTGAACTTTGCTAATCACTCGCCTCTTCCAGATGAGGAGTAAACCTGTGCTTCTTAATGTCACGTGGAGTTGTTAGATACATCCCTATGCCTTTTACCAGTACAGAGGTGTTCTTCCACTCTGGGAAACAACAAGTTGGATCCTTAGCTGTTTAAGACCAGCCTAAATTTTACATTTTGCCAGCCTGAGCAAGGACTGAGACCTGCCCTGTGCTGTTAACAGTAAATAATTCTTCTATTTCTCAAGAAGATGCTATTCTTATTTATTGTAAAACAGTTTACTATGTTTTATATATCAAAAACTTGTGTTTGAAAAGCTATTAATTCTTACTGACAGTAGTGAAAAAAAAGTAAGTTCTTCTTAACTCCTTTCTAGATGCTATGAATGTGTTTTGAAAAAGTTTTTAAAAATAAGCCTCATACCAGAATAGTAACCTTCCATAAATATTTTTTCCCTATGAAACATTCAAGAGTAAGAAAATTCTGGCTGAAATCAGCACAAAAAAATTATTAGATTGTTGTCAACCAGAGCAGAGTGCCTGCCAGAAATATTTAAAGTAGATATTGATTGAGATACCATCTTACAGTCTTGGCAGCTAGATGACTTTTACACTGAACAGGGAAAGCCAAAAGGCTAAATCCTCCGAAGAGGAGGGTGTTCAAAAACCTGCCCAGGATCATGACCCAAGCGTAATCTCTTCAGAGCACTTCTGAGTGAAATAGTCTATTATTGATTCAACAGGCTTTCTTGCTTTCCTTGTCTTTAGTTTCCTCTGTTGTCCTTCAGTTCAGTCATTTGGGGCTTTTCAGGAAATCTCAAAAAGGAAGTATCTGATCTCTTGCTTTACAATTTCTATTATTCCCAGCTAGAAGACCCTGTTAAAGTCTGAAGAAGTTTGAGAACACGGGTAATTTAAGGATGAAGAGCATTAAAAGAATATTGCATATATATTGGAAATATATAGTGTGAGATTTTTGTGTATTTTTATATATGTATTTATATATATATATATATTAAAAAACCCACCCTGCAATATTCTCATAAAGTTTAAAATGGTATCGAATGCACTATCAAGGCTGAATGCCAATGAAACCAGAGAATTCTGAATGATGGAGGTGCATGGTTAAGGTCACTCCAGCCAACTTCTGTGCTGTTCTTGTTAGTAGGATTACAAACAGCCTTTTGTGTAGTTTAGAGGATTAACCTGAGAGGAGGAGCGCTTGAAATGTAATGTGCATGACTACTCTTGCCTTATAAGGAGTTCATAGCAAATTTGCCTAAAGCATAAAGCTAGATTTTCAGCTAAGGCAAATTGGTCTCTCTCTTTTTGAAAGCAATGGGCTATGCCACTTGTGTTAGCTGAATAATCCAAGTCAATTTTTATGACAAAATACCAGACTAATATGGCCGCTGCTGCCCCGTGGCCAATGGAGTCTTAGTTGGGGTGGGGTTTTTGGGGATGGTGGTGTGGGTTTTTTGTGTGGTGTGGGTTTTTTGTTGGTTTTGTCTTTTAAGAACAGTTCTGATCATTCAGGGTTTTATTCACTGAGGTCAGTCAGAGCTGTAGCTCTTGCTAAACTCTTTAGGAACATGGCATTTGATGTGTACCAACACCTTTTGTGGAATTGAGAAAAATGAGGCAAATAAATGCTGAAAGACTTTTTTTTTAATTATAAACCATGTGGTCAAACCTTAATTTCTCTGAAGGACTGAGTTACAAAATAGCAAGCATGGAAAAAGTGAAATGGAGAGGGGTATTGGAGAAGTTTGGAAGAGGGGGGTGGGAGAAGAATGCAATAGAGTTTATAACAGTCTTTCTGGTTATGATCAGATTTGTTATAAATTCAAGCACTTATATACAGTTTATATTTAATTCTTAGTGTTGGGTTCGGGAGAGAAGATACAGTTTCTTATTTGGTATTCTAGAGCCATTCGCTTCATTCTCAGCTTCTTTCTGTTTCCATTGGAAGACTTCCATTTTAATATCGGTTTCTGGATCATAAATATGTAACCTTCTTAATTTAAAAGTTTCCATTTAAATTGACCCTAAAAAACAAAGAACTTGAAGACTTGCATTAAAACTGGTTGGATATATCTAAGCTTCCATCTGTAACAACACATCTTTGCTGTGCAGGTTATTCTCTGAGTGGCTGAGGTCAAGGCACGAACGGTTTTATGAGGGCCTGGGTTAGAGCAACTCAGCCTAGGGGTTTTCCAAGTTGCCAGTCCCATTCTCTCTAGATCTTGGTACTTTTTAGTCCCACCTCTTTTTATAGGACTACTCTTCTCAAAAGCTGTGAAATATGTTGTAGTATTTTTAACACTTCTGGCTGTTTATTAATGGTAGATGCTAAGTGAGCACGCAGGACGGAATAGGACCCTCTCCAGCCAACAGTTAACACTATGTCCCTTAGACTGTAAGTTTCTGACCAAGTGGGTGGCAAAAAATGCCATATTGACTAAATACTGTGACTCCGTGGGGATAGGCTAGCTAATGAACTTTCTTTTTTCTTACCATTTAAGTACAAATCCCTATCCTGGGGAATAATTTATAGGATTATAAATCAGTTTAATTTATAATAATTATATCAATAGCTGACTCTATCCGCTTGACTCTCACATGCTTAACAATATGGTCCATGGACCAAAGATCTTACAATGTAAGATAAATAATGTGTTTAGGTTCAATCCTTAGAGATAAAAGGCTCAGTAGATTTACTACAGCTGATCTTCTTTAAATTCCCATCATTTACTAAATTCCGTAGAATTGAGACTTTGCATGCTGTATATGAAACTCTTTAGAATGGTTTCCTGAATGTAATATAGCAAGTCAATTATATAAATTCATTTCTTTTTTGGTGATTTGCTACTGGCTGCTTATTGATCTCTGATGAAAAAGTATTATGAGAAGAAATTTATGTGCCCATAAACTTGATGGCAAAAGTGATAAACAGGATTTGCATGCAGGTATAGCTACTGCTTACATTCCCAGCAGAAAGATTATATTGCTTCACTCTGGATGATTGGAAGTGAGAAGTAGTGCTCCATCTTATAAATTCATTAATTTGGTGTCCGTGTGTCTGTACATGTGTGCATACATGGAATATACTCATCATATGGTATATTAGAGATGTTTAGCTCTTTCATTTACATTTAGTGACTGTAATGCGTATCTTGGGGTAGACCAGGCCTGGCAGTTCAGATTTATGCTATTGAAAAACTTTCCATACAGAAAGCATTCTCTGTTTTTCGGACTTCTCGTATCCATTCTGCTGGGGCAGTTATCTCCAGTGGGCTGCATCCTTTCTCATTTTATTCAAATGTTGACAGCTGGTTCATACCTGTGCAGTTTATTCTGGGTACCATAAATTGAGTTTTGATTGAGGCTATTACCCCTGAGTATTTGGATCAGTACGGCTGCAAATAGGGATTAGTGGTGGGATATGAATGTAGGAGTTCACGGTACTTTGAAAGCCCCCTACAAGTATGGAGGACAGGAGATAGTCAGGCCTTTCTGCAGAAACCTCTGGTGCAAAGACTATAGGGTTCAGCCAAATACAACAAGGTATCAGCAGGGGCTACCATTTGTTGAGTTTCGCGGTTTAAAGTAGAAGTTGTATAAAAACCGGTGACTTACAATAACCTTGTGATCCATCCTCAAGGAGTTAATCATCCTCAGAGTACATTAAGCAGTCAATTTTATCTGTGCATCAATCTCCTACAAAATGATGGGAAAAACAACATCATAGTAAGACAGCCCAACATAATAATTAATATGCAGTATTAAATCTCTCGTAAGCGGACAGTAAGGAAAAGAAAGCTCAATCATTACATTGGATTTAATCTGCTGAGGGAAACAGCCTTCACACCTGAGCCACAGTCACAGCTTGGTTTTCTCTCAATTAAATCCATGCGTGTCTAAAGCAATGAGGGTTTGGAGGACAAGATCAGGGCACATGCTAATGAAATTCCCTGCAGTACAAGGGCATTACGCAGAAACTGTTACAAGGCAGAGACCACATAATCTGTATTTAAAATTCTCTCTCAAGCAATGAATGTAAGAGGTAGGTGAACATTGGATGTAGACCGTGCTATTAATAACCAGCGTGGTTTTGTCAAAGTAAAAATTCTGGAAGTATAAAAGTACATTTGTGACATGTTTAAGGACTGAAAATTCAGGAATGTTTATATTTAAGAATATTTACTCATAAAATATGTGTATTTTCAAATTATAGCATTAAAATATAGATATATTTTTTCTATATGATCTTGCCACTCAAAAATGCTTATCACATGATATATATTTTTATATCTACCCTTTTGAAATCTAATGTAGTAACAAAAAGTTGCTGCTTACTCCTACCCAGATCCATTTTGAATTCTTCCCTTCATACACTATGTTGTTGGCCAAATCAAACGATAGCACTATGAACTACTGCAATACTGCTCTACTAATTAGGTTTTCTTGCCAGACTGTTAGAATTTCTGGCACTATCACATAATTCCCAGAGAATCTTTAGGTTGGGGCTTCCAGAAAGTCGCTTATAGTTACTATTACTGATTGCTTATCTTTTATTGAAAACCATGCCTTGGAAAGATGATGGGCAATTGCATTCAAAAAGACTTTGAGGTGTGCCTATGTAATCGCAGAATGTTCTTCAATTTTTTTTTCCCTCAACTATGGCAAAAAAGGTTTTTGGGAACTGTTTCAAGGTTCTTCATATGTATGCACTTATAAGCAAGTACCTCTATTGAATAGTTCTCCACCAAATGTATATAATTTGTATATTCCTTCCCCAAAGCTTCCTTCAATGAGGAGGATTTGAACCGTTTCAAGTCATTCCGAACTAATCCATTTCACCAATGCTCTAGTGCATTATTTGTCATCTGTAGCTCTAACCTTAAGAGACCTTCATAAAAGAAATCTTGAGTAGCTTAAGAAGTTTGTTACATCTAGTGAGAATGTTTCATTTGCCTCCAAAATATTAATTCTGAGGGTTTTTTGGTTTGTGTTTTTGTTATTATTTTTTTTTAATCAAAGTCACGAATCTTGAAATTTGGCACAAGATGAGAAATCCAACATTACAAATTCACAATTCTAGGAATCCCATCCTGATTCTGACTGGCTTTACCCCAGCTTCACTCCAAGTGGTTCATTTAAACAGAAATACAGTACAGTCAAATAATTATAACTGACTGGAAACAGGACACCCATTTTCAGCATTTGTTTCTGTGGAAAATACTGAATTAAAAATATTACAGATGAAAAGAGGAGGGTGTAAGTCAATCAGTTTATCTCTTCCCTGCTATGTCTGGGTTTCTCTTGAGTCTGTCTAGTTTTATGCAGTGAGTCTAGATGACCTATTTCCCTCTATCTCAGGATATTTTTGCCAGGTATTCAGCTATTTTTATCATATTCTTAATTTGATCCAACTTGTACTTGTGTCACATGTCACATTTATGTCACTGAAATTTTTTCTCTAGTTTTGGTGTTTAGACATAAGACAAAAAACTTCCTAGCTGAGCCTGGTCATTGGGCTCCTATTCATAAACTGGATTTCAAAATAATGAGCTGGGTTTGAAATAGGAAACAAAACCGTTAAGAAAGAATTAAAAAAACAAACCAAAAAACCAACAACAACAAAAACACCACCACCATATGTTGACAGCCACTTAGGATTACATCTTTTGAAAATGCTGAGGTACTTCTGCCATGAACAGTTCTTAGCTAGGCTATTTAGAGATTTGCTATTTAATAATTGAAGAAAATCTTCCAACTAGTAATTTAGTAATTTACACTTTGGTGTGGTTTTGGGATTTGTTTGTTGTTGTTTGTGGTTTTTTTAACACTTTCTGGGTTGGTATTCATTTTTTTTTTTTTTTCCTTTCTGACCTTGTCTGGTTTGTGTAGTCAAATTAGTCATCAAGAAATGAATTATCAACTCTGTGCTTATGGTACTTTATTTGCATACAAAGCCCAAAGTATCAGTCTTTTAATAGAATCATGGAATATCCTGAGTTGCAAGGGACCCATGAGAATCGTTGAGTCCAACCCCTGACTCTACACAGGGTAACATGTTAAACCACGTATCTAAGAGCACTCTTGAAATGCTTCTTAAGCGCCGATAGACTTGGGGCCATGAGCACTTCCCAGAGCAGCTTGTTCCAGTGCTCCACCATGCTCTCATTGAAAAACTTTTTCCTAATATCCAATCTGAACTTCCCCTGACACAGCTTTAATGCATTCCCTTGTATCCTATCACTGGATGCCAGAGAGAAAAGATCAGCACCTCCCTCTCTGCTCCCCTTCTTGAGGAAGTTGTACACAGCAATGAGGTCACCCCTCAGTCTCCTCTTCTCTGAGCTGGACAAACCTAGTATCCTCAGCTGCTCTTCATAAGTCATGCCCTCTAGTTCTTTCATCATCTTTGTTGCCCTCCTGTGGAAACAGTGTAATATTTTTATATCCTTTTATTGTGGAGCCCCAAGCTGCACGCAGTGTATATCATGTCGCATCAAAGGTGTAATCCTACTAATTTTCCCCTATTTTTCACCCATATGACACTTTGACACTACTAACACTTCGTTTGCATTGATTGTTTTGGATGTTTTGGATTCTTCCAAAAATAAATGATCCACCACTTTTTCTTTTTTCAAAGGCCCTATCAAAACTCCACCATTGAAAATTCATGCTGGCAGAAGAAAATTGAAAATTATAAATTCTTCGGACTGTGAAATGTGTACAAGTCAGTCTTAGAATATTTATAGAGCCAAACCTATCTTTGAGATACCATGTTTATGCTGCTTTCATGAAATTGTCTTGAGTATCCTAGCACTATTGATAATAATTCTCAGTAAGACCTGAAAACAAACTTGTGTGGAATAAATAACTAACACTCTCAGGGGTCCTGGGAATTCTGAGATTGATGGGTACGGCAATAGCCAATACATGACTCTGCAGATTTAAATATGCAAAGATAAACAGAGTAAGAGATGTGAGAAAACTGGCAAATATAAAGAGAATGTGGTTTTCCTTTGTTTTTTGTTGTTTTGGTTTTTTAAGTCTCAAATGATGGAATACTTGTAGTGTAAATGGATTTAATGATTACATCTATAAAGCAAGAAATGAATTAACTCCTTCGCACCCCAAACTACAAAATAAGACTCTGAACTACAGTCTCTCTAAGTCAGAAGATGAAAAACTAAAAAGGGATGGCGCTGTAAAGGATTTTGCTGTTGCGTATAAATCCAAAAAAAACCAAACAACCCCCCCACATATAACACTAAAAATTATCCTAGAAATAGAAGGATAGTCATAACGTGTTAGTAAGGCAGGCTAGCAGTATGACTGGAACTCTAACCGGTATTAGTGGTCATAACAAAAGAATTGAAAAAATGCAGAGTTAGAGATCAGTGCAAAATGAGTCCATGTTAGAATTTGACATGAAAGAGTTGGCATGTTTTTGTTGTATTCTGCGTTTCCCTTCTGATGTATAACTTTTGTGATAATCTAAGGAGAGAGAATCTCAGAAAAGGAAATAGTGCCTTATACCCACTCAGATTCAGGTTTCATTAACAGCACCTAACCATGACAGAGACCCCAAATGGGGTTGGGAGTAAAGAATTAGTAAGAAATGGTACTGTGGGTGTACAAATGAGGGAATCGAGCTATGTGTGTGCTGAAGCAATGGGAGCTTTAATGGATTAAGGGTCTGAAGGAGAGTGTGGTAATCATCTGTATGAATATACCTTATGATTTTAACAACTGTCCTAGATATATCAAGAAGGCAGATGAGAGCTTAGTGGAATTTGAATTACTTTAAGTTGCCCAGTTAACGAAGAAGGTAGGTATAATCTGTTTTGGTTTTTTATTTCCTAAAATTTAAAGCATGACTGACTAATTTTTTTTTTTATTTTTTACTAGTGAAGTAAATAAAATACATGGCATGTTTGAAGGTGCTCTTTCATATTATGCCAAATAAAGTTCATATCTTTGGGAGGGGAAAATAGAAAACTAGAAAGTTAAGAGTAACTAAACTTTAGTTCCCAAAAAGTGAACAAAGAGATTACTTTCTCTTTTTGCCTTATGGGATTGCAAGGACAACTGTCCTCCAACCTTTCTCCTTCTGTAAAAGAAATCCAAGAAGAGGGCATGTAAGCTGGTAATTAAGCCTGCTTCACACTGTGTGGTTCAAAATGCAAAGCTAAAGCAAAACAGAGAGAGAAGATCCCTCTGCTGCACCTATTGAGCTGCAGAGAATTAAATTCTTTTTGAGCATCCTGTTATCTCAAAGGAAGGACTGCTTCACAGAAAAACCCGAGTAAAATCCCAATAATTACAGATGCTCAGTGGTTTATAAACAGGTTCTTATAGTGGGACTAAGAAATGCTCAAAACAAATTTCAGTTCAGGGATGGGAAGCAGTCCTCGTGCTTGCTGCTGTGGTAGAAACTAACATTTGTGACAGACACTTAAAAAGGGAAAGTTCAAGGTGAATTCACTCAGCTGTGACTGGCCCTGTTTTCCTATTGCTATCCTCAAATGAAACATTTAAGTATTAAATGCTGTGTTCAAAGAGTATTAGCCTAAAAAGTAGAAACCAAACAGAAATCCCTCCAAAACAAACAAACAACACCCCGTCCCAAACCCCTCTCCAAAGCAAAACAAAAATCGCCAAAACAGATACCAAAGTTTCTGTAGATGAATGTTTACACGTACTCTCCTAAGGCTTCCTCAGTGAGGAGCCGGAATGAATAGGATACAAAGCGATCTCATTTATGAAGAAATACTGAAAAAAGATTTTATTATTTTTTTTCTAACCA